>VZRW01012105.1:0-127826 GCA_013398125.1 Aegotheles bennettii
CCGCCCGCACAGCCGGGGCTGCGCCGCTCGGCGCCGGCCGAACAAAGCGGGGCGGCCCGCGGGGACACGCTGCGTGTGCGTGGGTGTCGGTGCGTTCCCCTGCGTTCACCGAGCCCTTCCTCCCCGCCGTGCGGAACAACAGCGCTGCCCGGAGCGGGCTGCCCGCCTAGGTGTTACTTAAGGGGAATTGTTACACGGGAGTGCCTGCTCGCCACGCTGTGGGGCGAGGGGAAGGCGTTCGGGACTCGAGATGTTGACTCGAGCGTGCGTTGAGTGGGTTTGCTCTTTGTACGTGGGTTTCGTTGAGACCACAGTACAATAAAAACCATGAGAAGGGCTTTGTAAACTGAAACCTGGCAGAGCGGGATGGCCGTACCTTTAAACACAGCCCCTCGCTAGTGTTTCTAACCGGAGTGCCGCTACCCTTGCCAGCACTGCTGTTCGAAGCCAGGCACACAACAGCTTCTCCGGGTTACAGAAGCTTAGTGCAAGTTCGTCAAAACTTGGTCACTGCTCGTAGTGGAGGTGCAGCTGTTGCCTGGAGGCTTTTGTACAGGTACATATTGCGACTGCTTTTCTGCATTTGCGTGTTGTCCTGTCCATCGGTCTCGGCAATCGCTGAGCTTACCTGCAGGCTTAGCTGAAGTGCCGCTCTCATGCACCAGTATTACTGGGGTACAAGTGAACCAGTTTCTAGAATTGTTACTAGGAGGAAAGTGTTGACTGTCTGACACAAAGGTGGGACAGACTACTCTGTACCTTTCTTAAATCTTCACCTGCATAAAGATCCACAGTGGTTCCTGTGCTTGACTCCTGTCATCCAATTGGTAGAAAAACTGTGCTAGCACTGGGCTGCTTTGCCGGCCTGAAACCCTGCGTGTGGGAAGTAAGCAAGCCAGCAGGAGCTGGCAGCAGCCGTGCTGCTCCGGGGTTTAGTTGCATGCTCACCCAGTCTTGTGACTAAGGGACACGGCTGTGGGAGACCGTCATCCTTTCCCAGCCATGGTCTGCTCTGGGAGTGCCTGTCTTCTTGGTCTGAGAGTACCTGAAGGCAGTTACTTAGCTTGTGAAAGAAAGCATGCACTCTCAAATCATGAAGTTTTGGGTGAACTTCTTGGTTTCATGCGTTCTTGATTCCCACCCCGCCCCCCCTGAAGCCTTTGGAATGGGATTGATGTGACTTCAAGTCATGAAGCATACAAACCCCATGCCTACTTACAGCTGTGATGTGCTAACATGATAGGTAGCACATATTACTGGGCTATGGACTCTTTACTGCCTTCCTGTGTATAGTCAAGAGAGTACCTTAGCAATATGCTGGAGGCAGGACAAAGTCCATTCTGACAGAACACAGTCTCTTTACATTTTATGTGATATTTTTTCTGGGTGTTCCTGCACTGTTGTCAAATGACTGTACTTTGGCTTCCTATCAATATATTATCAATATATTGATATTACCAAGTATGTGGTTTATTGCTTCTGCCAAAGATTTGTGTAAAAGCAAATATTTTTATATGCTTTGCAAGGTTGGGAACCTACATTCTGAGTTTTATTTACTCTACCAGTGAGCCTGACATCCGGCCGCAGTCTTGTGTAATTACCTCTTGCTGAACAAAAGAGCATAACGTGTCTCTGCGTGGTGTTCTAGGGTTCATCACGTTCTTGAACTGCTCACAGGAGTGGAGAGACTACAGAGTCTGAGAAGTGACAAACTGTCAAATCTTTCAGATTGGATGGCACATCCATTTATATTTTAGACAATTTCTGTATTTTCCTTGTCTTTTTATCTTCTTTAAATGAAAACGTCACGTTAAGCTGCTTTCTACTTTCTGGCTTGTCTAGAATATACTCCAGCTAGAATGTAGCAGGAAAAGTCCTTTATGGTGCTCTAAGCACTCAACTTTTTCTCGAATCTGTTCAGTAGCTCTTGACACCTATTTTAGTTTTTGGCTTCATCTACAAATGGTAAGTATCATAGCAGGATACTTCTCATTCTGTCTCTCCCTCCCTTTGTTTTTTGATGCTCTGCCTCAGTTATTAGCTTAACTACATATTGTCATCTTCTCTCACTTGCATTTTTTACTGTGATATATGTAAACTTATGCACAGAATATATTTTTTTTTAGCCAATCTCGCAGTCAGCTCCGTTCTTGGAATGTTCGTGGAGTTTGCAGAAATGCAGTTGTCAGCTTTGAATTTTTTGTCCTTTTTTCTGTGCCTGACTAAATTGATGTGCGTTGCACAGATGTCACTTATTTGTGTAGACGAGATTTCAGACAGGTCAGAACAAACTTAAGTTTAAGCTTATAATTCAGTTTTTGTCTGCGCAACATAATGTCTGTAATCCTTCAGGAGTAAAGGATTGTAGAGATAGCTTTTTAAGGCTGTTTGCTTTGTAAAGCTGCACTGGTGCTGTACTGGTTGTACAGGAGCATGGAGAAGTCAATCAATCAAACTGAGAATTAAAAATGCAGGTGCCCCTATGAAGTTTTCTGTGTAGCACTTTTTCAAGGGATGTCTTGTTTGTCAACATACAGTGAACTTTTAGCACGTCTCAATGACAAACAGGGTAAGAAGTTACCAAATGTGTGGATATCAATTACAGTAATGGTCTCTGCTTTTTAAAATGCCTGTAACCTTTTCAGTGTATTTGTGGGTTGTTTTACACTAAAGATTAATTTTTTTGAAACAAAGGAAATATTCTATTCTTCAAAGCCAGGGTAATGGGGAATAGGAAGGGATGCTTTTTTGTTCAAAATTATTAATGGTTCCTAAAATTTCATAATGGTGTCAACTTTGGTGTCTCCCCCTCAAGGAGAAGAGAGAACAGCCCATCTAGATTTGCTCAGCTCACATCTCTGGTGCTTTGTGTGAATGAAACTTAAATCTAGAAGCTACAAACCCCTATTGTTTATAAATTTTCATGTTTACGGAAATCAGCATTTCATTAGTGAGGGTTAGAGGGGCAATAAAGGAAAAACAGCATCATCTGTGTGTATTGTACTTATGTACATACTTCTGTTGCAAAAGAAAATCAAATTTATTATATGGAATTGCTTTTAAATTGATAGCTCTTGCTCTCAGGATTAATTCTATGTTCTGTGTGGCCTTCTTGAAAGATTTAACTTTTTTCTTTTCCTGGAGCAGTTCATTGATGGTATATAGAACTTTGACATTAAGTGCTTGATGTTTTTTAAGTCTTGTCATTGTTAAAAAAATAATTAATAGCATCATTTGAAAAGAAAGATGATTCATGTTCCTTCTGATTATTTAAATTGCAGGTGCCTTGAATTTTTTTCTTAAATAGAAAAAAAATTTGGTGCCAAAACCACATCTGAGCTAAGTTTGTGTAGATCAGTTTTTCTGATATTGTATAGATTTGTGCATGTCTTCATTTGGTCTGGGAAGAAACACAAAATTTCTCAATCACTTCTTAGTCTGATCTCTGTTTCAAAATCCAGGTTCCCTCTTGCAGCTGTTAGGTTGCATGGGACGGGTCCCTCTTAACGCACTGGTTTGAACTCTGAAGTCAGGGTGGCTTCTCAAGAAAAGGCAGACGTGTACATGCTATAGTGACTACTTTTCCTGAATTGGTGCTTTGTTTTGGAGCTTTATACATGAGATTCTGCACGATGGGCTTCGCCAACTCCATGCTGCTCAGAGTCTGTCCCATTCCTGGCTGCGCGCTGCTATAATTTCTCTCTTGCTGGTTCAGTGCTTGTCTGATTGTTTGGTAAGTCAGCTCCACTCAGAAAACTGACAAAACCCATTCTTTTGCTGGGTTAGCTTTTTGTTGGGTTACTGAGCTGAGTAGGCTCATCAAGGGCCGAGATGATTCCCAGACTGTTGCAAAACCCTGGTGAGGACTGTGTTGCTGGAGGAGATGGTAGTGTGTGGGAAAAGATGAGGGAGTTGCCCTTTTTTCGTCCTCACTGCCCACTTTGGGATCAGTGGCTCACCCAGTTTTGTGGAACCTTGTTTTTATGTCTCAGTTACCATATGTGATCCTGCTTTGAATCTGATGGCCTGGTCCCAGACCCATCTGCTCGTCTAGGGGGGTCCATAGCAAGCAAAGCATTTCCAGTGCAGCTGCAGCATTGCAGCTCCAGAGCATCATCTGTTTGCAGACAAGTGAAGCTCCTGTGTCCGTCTTGAAGGGACTTGGAGGACAAGATACAGTGATGCTCATTTCAAGAAATGTGGAGACTGCAAAGAGAGACTGTTACAAATGCTTTCTGGTGCAGACCTTCCATTTACAGAAAATTAAGGCCTTGTAATTATTAACATCCAGGGGCCTGAACTGAATCAACAAGCCATTGTCTGGTCACTGGAGCATTGTGAACTCTTGAGCTGACTTTTTGGCTTTTATAATGTATAAGCCTTAAGTTCTTCCTGTGGCAACTGAGTTATATTGGGGAAGTGCTTTAGACCTCAGTGGACATGTAATGTGTTTGTTAATTTTACTTTTCTTTGGTTTAGCCTTGGTTTCCTCAGGTAGGATGGAAGTCTCAGCTTAAGCCCGATGAGCTGTGTGTCTTCTGCCAAAGAATTAAGTGACTTCAACTGACTTCAGCTCTCCTAACAATACAAAAGCTGAAACAGCTTTGGTTAAACTGAGAAGAAACTAATAACAATAAGGATGCCAGACTAGCACTTGTGTAATTGGATGTCTGTTTTCAATCCTTTTATATTCTTCATTTGAGGAAGCCATTTTTTCCCTCTTGGTTCCCATCTGTGAAGTGGGAAGACTTATTAATATATATTAAAGTAGATGTATTCTACTGTAATAACCACTGTAGAGTAGTAGGTATTCAAATCTCTTCAGTTCTTGAAATTGTGTAATAACATATGGAATTGTACGTACGAGTATTTATTTTCTTGACAGCCTTCTTGAAGAACTGGCTCTATCTGAAGTATTTATACTTTGAAAGTTAACACTTCCTTTAGATCTGTAATTTGGTAATTTTTTTAATTTGATGTTCTGGAATAAAATATAGTAGATGTTTTAGAATATGCATTCTGACATAATAACTAGGACAAGGAAGAAAAAAAGTAGTGTCCAATGAAGATCTGTAGAAGAACTGAGGGGCACAAAATTCAGCTCTTTTAATTAGAATTGCAACAAGATTCTAGTGAATTTCTAAACAATGTTAAATGCTAATAGTTTTAATTTCTAAGGTACAAATTAGTTACTGCCTATTCAATGCTACTTAAATGATACAAAAGTTCAGAATTAGTGATTTAGTGATTTAAACCCAACCTCTAATTTTTTGTAATGTCATAGTTAACCTGTATAAATATTCTTTAAACAATTGTTTTTTCTGTGACTGTTGACCATGCAAACGAAGGTGCTCTAAGTCTTTATGTGTAATTTAACTGGCTAATAGTAAATTTTTATTAGCTAGTTAATTTATGATGATTTTATAGTCCAGAATTACTTTGGTTGATGCTTATGTAGCACTTCAGTATCTTCCATTCCTTTTGTTATGTTTAATACATGCTTGATTTGACTGAAGAATGAAAATGTTTTAAGAAGGCTTTGGTTTTTGATTTCTGTAACTACAAACTACAGATGTCAAAGGAGTCTGGGTAAGGGACTGCTGCTTGATACACTTAATTTCTGTATACATCTGCTAGGTGCTACGGTGCAGAACATTAAATATGTTCTTGCTTTTTTAAAACTTATCTTGATTTGCTTATAATGCAGAATTCTCTTATGGCAACACAATTGCAATAAAGTGGTTTAAACCTTACAGTGGAGTATCACTGTTAACTGCCAGTGGGCAACATCACATTAATTTTGTTTTGATTCTTTATTTGTGGTTTCTAGCTTTTTTCTGTGGACAGTTTTCACATTAATTAGCAGATTTCTTATGCCTGATGCAGTTTTCTGTGCACTTGCTTTATCGTTGTTTGAAAGGTCATGCAATACAGCGAATCCATTCTGTTTACATGATGGTTTGCGCAAGTTGAAGATGGACTCATACTCTTCACGTAAATATTTGTAGTTTCCCTACATCACTTTAAAATGAAATACCATTGTCTCAAAACAACTCTGAGTAATCGGCAAAGACTTTCATAGATACAACGTGCATGCTTAAAATCCAGGAACATGCTCAAGTTTTACATTTGTCTCATTGTTGAAGTATGAAAATTTGATTAACAACATTGCTGTTGCTTTATTAGCAGTGCAGGGGAGAGATTTTAGTGAAATATACAGCTTTTAAAATAACTAAGCTATTTTTCATTTGTCAGTCCTTTCTAATGTATAGTAGCACTAGCTCATGAATGCACAGAAATAACAGCCTATGGAGTATGAATAGTCTTGAGATGTCTGCTGTATGGTGGTAATGTGGATTTATGTGGCTAGTTACATCTCCTCAGGTCAATTCTGCTTTTGAATGGAATTAATATTTGATACTGTTTTTTCCATTACTTTAGCATTAACTAAAGTAGACTTTAAAACTGGTCTTTCTTTTTGAAAATACTGAGTTTGTTGTTGCTCAGGCAGGCATAAATGCTGATGTTTGCCACAAAAGCAAGAAAGCTTTTTTTAAAAACCCTCCCACATCATTCTGTCTTAAAAGCCAACTGGAGTGAGGATGACTGTTCTGAATTTTTAATATATTGTGGTATGAAGCCTATTTATTTTCATTTGAAGCTGTCATCTGACATTGCAGCTAGCCTGGGAAATTCATTTCATAAATTTAATTGTGTTTGTTCCATTTCCATTAATGCTTTATTCACTTAAAGGCTCTTAAAGCACTATTCATGAAAGTGAGTGCAAGGAAAGGTGACTTTCTGAGAAATGAAGTCTTTGATACTGAGAATATAGGATTGGTCTGATCTGTCACTTTTTACTGGTTAACAGGCAGTATTTTCTGAATAGTGACATTTTCCTTTTGGGATACTGGTGTTTCAGGGCCAATAAACAAAGGCCAAATCGGATAAATGAAGAGCAACCTAAGAAATGGCAGTGTCTTTATTACCTGATAGTACCTGTAAAACTTCTGATTTGCCTGCCCAAAGTATGGATTTTTAATTTTGTTTCAATAACAAAAATATTTGGATCTTTTTGCTAAAGGATGACGACATGCTGCTGACTTGCACAACTCGGTGTCAAGAACAGGCGGAAGAGGAGTGAGGCACTGTAACTAAACGTACGGCTTTCAGGAGTGGGAGCTGCCAAGTGCTGTATGGAGCAGTCTAGGAACAGTACCAAAAGCAAGATAGCCATGCTAATGTGACACTGTGCCCAGGCAAATGTTGCCTGTCTGCCTCTCAGGGTAATGTCCCTTTTCATTTCATGTTGACACACCACAGCCTCAAGCCCATACCCTAGGTACTTCTCTGTGCTCTATTGCTTATGTAGGATAAGACTTAAAGCATGTTAACAAAGATGGTGCACACACGTAGTCTGTTAAATCTCACATTCAGTTCCGACTATAGTAGTTGTCTGCCTGGAGGGTGCATCAACGTGATGGAAAGGTGAGCAGTAACTTGCTGCCTCCAATGCTGTGCCCCCCTGTGTGAATTGCTGGGACCTCAGGGGGCATCACTTTGAAGCTCTTAACATTGCAGTAAGATGTGCTGCTCTGATATCATGAATATAGGAGAAGTAATTTAGAATACTGTTCTTATTCTTGCTAAGAATGAATGGGGCAGCTTACTGTTGAGTGATCAGACTAGCATCCATGCTGAAAAGTGTCCTGTTTAACTGAGTGAAAGCAAGAGCCTTGACTGTAGCCTGTGCTTCTAACATGGTCAGCTGGCTTGTGCTTGAAGCATCACAGAACTCCAGTAAGAAGCATTTAGGTGTGAGCTGGAGTTAGGACCATCATTTGAGGAGATCAGAATTGTCTGAAGCAAAGATGTAATTCTTAAATGCTTCTGCAAATGTCACCTCCTGGTTTTTATATTTTGCCAGTAAGGACAAACTCAATTTTTGTTCTGTTTTTTGGGATGGGTGTCTCGGCTAGCATCACCAAATGAGAATGTACTGTGCATTCTATTTCCTGGCCCTTACTTGAGTGTGGAAATAACTTTATTCTCTAGTGAGAAAACCACAACCCTGTATAGAAGAATAAAGCTTTTTACTCCTAGTTAGTTCTGGTACTGGATACTGAATGGAATTATTACTATAAAAGAAATCAAAGTCTTGTATACTAGTGAAACTGTTGGTGCCAATGCTTGACCTGTTAATGTGGGGTGCCCATCACTTGCTTCTTGCAAAAATTCATTACATGCAAGTGCTCTTTTTCCAGAAGTGGTTTCCTTACATTAAGGAATAGATTGAGATATCTCTACAATCCTGTTTGTTTATTGCACTTTAGTGCTCTTGTGCCTTTTTTTATTTCCCCCCAGCATGTGAACCTCAATGCATGTCTCCACCTTAATTGGCTGAATCTTTGTCTTTCATAGGGTAGCACTGCATCTAATTCTCTTTTTTCTTTGATGCTTCACACAGTCTTAAACAGCAATTTTATGTCTGGAGGAGGACAAAGAAATGAGACAAAATCATGAAAAAGTAGTAAAACATGGGAAAATAAAGCTTTAGCCTTTAAGTATGGCTGGATGATCCGTGAAAAGATTTGGAGCAAACATCATGTTTGCCTGGACAAAACTTACATGAAACAGGCACTGGTACATTTACATCATGTAATTAAGAGTAAATTGCAAGGCATTCCTTACTGGTCTTGGTGCATGTGTACTGAGAAAGGAAGTGAATGCATGCATCCCTGCAGTATGTGATTTCTGTTCCCAATGCAAACTACATGGAAAATTCCCAGGGAGTTGCTTGTGGATGATACAGCAGCTTGAAGCAGGAAAGCCTCTATCTGCATTTAACCACACTGTACCAGGGCAACACTAGTAAAATATAATATGCTTTTTATAGCACATTAGGAAATGTTTTGAATAGTCTGTTTTTTCCATTGCATTTTTGTACAGCTAGTGGGGAACTTGGAGACAGAAGTAGCAGGTAAATGTCTTATATATGGGATTCTTTGTTAACATAGTATAGTAAAATTCTGTTTCTTCTAATGCCAGGCTAGAGAAGCTGGACAAGTCTCTTTCCAGTCTGAATGTATGCATTGATCTGAGCCTCTGAGAAATTCACCAGCTTTCTATGAAGTTTGTGTACCATGATACTTTAGAACAAGGTTTTTGTTAGGAAATGTTCTGTCTATTAATATGCTTGCCAAAGTTATGTGTACCCTCGTGTTTGGAAGGAAAACTGTAAATCTCTTAAGTGATGGTTATTGGAAACTTACTGACTATATTGGAAGTTTACTGACTACATGCTAAGAGGCTGGGATTAAAGCAGGTGTGATGTAAAACTCTGTCCAGACACACAGTAACTGAATGGGACTTCTGGTTTTCAGGTGTCTGAAAAATCAGAACTGAGATGAGGAGGTTTCTCTATTCTCATGGGGTATCTATAAAGGGAGTAAGTAGCACAGTGAAGAAGAGTTCTCTGGGTGAAAAGCTAGATGGAGTGAGGACGGGAAAGTAAAGAATGCAGAAGGAAATGAATATCGGAACAAAGAATACTTGGAGAATAATGACTTGTACTGCAAGAATCTAGAGTTACATTTGAATATAAATTTGTAAGTGAAAAAAGCCTCTGTGCTAAAATATCCACTGCAATGACCAATCACTCTGAAGTGTGCAAGATCCAAGTTCTAATGCAGCCTGTAGGCTTGCTGATGCTGATACAGATGAATGGCTGAGTACTTGATTTGATGGAAACAGAAAATATGAAGTGGTGATCAACACTGATTTAAATGTAGCTTTCTGTGTCTTTCTGCAGATAGAATCTAACCTAAGTCAACTGCATCAAATCAAAATCCTAATTCTTGCATTTTCTGAAAATAAATACACAGTTTGAGGTTGTCTTATGTAACCCTGTGGTTTGAATCACTAAAAGTAAAAACTGTCTTTTTAAAGAAAGCTGACTTTGGGTGTATTTAAATTGATGTACTACACATTACATTGTAAGACTGGGGAATTCTCACACTTCAAATAGCTTATTTTTTCTTAGTATTTTTAGTTTTATTTTCATAGCCAGAGCTATGTAATACAAACAATAAATAAACTTATTTTGTAATTGAATTGTAAGAAAAAGGCTTAATACTTCACATGCAGTGAGTTCTTGAACTCATTAAAGGCTTTTTATAGATCCTGTCGACCACATTGACCTCTCAATCTTTATCTAGGAAACACTTGTGGTAGAAGATTGTTCTCATGTGAGGTGTTTACTATTTTTTGGTAATTATTAAAGAAAAACCTTTTTGGTGCTTTTGGATTATGCTAGTAGAGGCTGTAAGGAAAAGCAAAACATTACTATAATTTTCAAACCAGAAAACCAACAACTGTTAAATGTTACTTGTACTCCAAAAAGTCTGACAGGTATGATTTGGGTTTTAGGCAAATTTAAAGTCTTCACCAGTTACTGAAATATTTAGGGAAATGGACAGTTCTGCCTTCCTTTTTTAAAGCAAACCGGGTGAATTCATAATCGGGGATAGACTGGTATGTTCCTGTAGGAGCCACTATTAGATCAGTGGCCTAAAGACATACTAATGCTTTTCTTAAGACCTGCAAAAGGTTGTGCTGTATTGCATGCTCGCTGTATGTATTTATTCACTAATGTCAGGAGCAGGGACCAGAACTCAAGATAATCTCGTCAATGAATCTTGTCTGAGTGCCCTAAGCAGAAGATTATGTTTAGGTCATGTTACATTTTGTTCTGGAGCCATAATCTTTTGGATTCTTTTCTGCAGAGTAAGAGGCCGTAAGTGGGGGAGATAGAGTATCTTTACATAAGAAGTAACCTGGAGGTGAACATTCCCTTGAGATGTGTGGGCTTGAACTCCCACAACCTGGATAAGCACTGCTGCCACCTCACTTGGAAAAACAAAGTAACTTCTCCCTTTATAATTGCTTTTTAGTGTACTGTACTTTGAAAGTATGGCAGTTGTGCTTGCTTTCTGATTTAGATGCCAGGGAACGTGGTGCACACTGGCTGGGTGTGCAGGGCGAGCAGAATAGATGGTACTTTTGGGATTTTTGGGTCAGGTGTTGAAGTACCAGGTGAGTGTAGGTACCTCTGTGGTTAGCTGTCCTCCTCCTGAATTTAGGTAGACTTTATGGACCAGCATCCTTGCTTGGATGTTGACCTAATACCCTTTCACAGGTGCGTCCTTTTTGTGTATGTGTTTGTGCAATTTCTCCTTTATTCTTCTCTACTCTGGATTTGAAAGTAGTTGTTCCTTACAACTGTTCATTCCAAGGCTGCATCCTGTTGTACTTGCTATTTTAACTAATACGTTTAGTATCAATTGATATGGAACAAAAGTCCTCTGGTAGTCTTACTTCTGGTTTATACCAGATTTATAACAATCCAGTGATAGATTCAAATTAACCTAGAAAATTTTGGTTTAATAAATAACTTCCACAGAATTGCAGAACTACTGAGATTGAAAGTGAATCTAGTCCACCCTCCCTGCCCAAGCAGGGTCAGCTAGAACAGGCTGCTCAGAACTGTGTCTGGTGGGTTCTGAATATCTTCACAATTGGAGACTCTGCAACCTTTTTGGGCAACCTCTTCTAGTGTTTGACCACTCTAGCAGCTAAAAATTAAATACATTTTTTCCCCCCTTGTGTTCAGATGGAATTTCATATTCTTTAATCTGTGGCCATTGCCTTTTGGTCTGTCACGAAGCCCTGCTGGGAGAAGTCTGTTGCCTTTCCCCTGCCATCAGTAGAATTTATACACATTGATATTTACACACATTGCTGAGATACCCCCTGTTCTTTCTGTTCACCAGACTGAAGGGTCACAGCTCTCTCAGCCTCTCCTCATCTGAAGGATGCTTTAGTCTCTTAATTGTCGTAGTGGCTCTTAGCTGGACTTGCTCCAGTATGTCCACGTGTCTTTTGCTGGGGATCCCAGAACTGGACCCAGCACCTTATCAGTGCTGAGTAGAGGGGAAAGATCACCTCTCTTGACCTTTTGGCAGTGCTTTTCCTAAGACAGCCCGGGAGGCTGTTGGCTGCCTTTGGCACAAGGTTGCATTGCTGGGTCACGATCAGCTTCTTGTCCACTAGGGCTACAAGATCTTTCTCTTGCAGAGCTTCCTTCCAGCTGGTTGGCCTCCAGTCTGGAGTGGTGCAGATTACCCATGCAGACAAAGCCTGAGACCTGTAATAATGCGTACTTTCACTCTCAAATTGCAAAGACATAATTTACTTAGTTTATATCAAAACATTTTCATACAATAATTTCATGTAGTATTGACACCCAAAATAAAACACTTGGCCGTGTTGCTCTTTGGCAAACTTCCTGTCTTCTCTCATAGAAACAATTAAGCAAAATTAGAGTCAGAAGTTTTCTCCCAAAGAATTAATTTTGTGTTCTTCACAAGAAGTGAACCATAACGTCTCCTGTAATTTTTACAGGAGTGGTAAATGTCTGTACGAATTTCCAGCGGACCTTTTGCAGCAGGTCCTCTTCTTCTTGCTTCGTGCTTTTCTTGTGCATTTTTTTTTTGAGCATTGGTGGAATGTTATTGGTGTCTTGCCCTCTAGGAAGAAGGTGACAATGCAAGAGCAATATATGCATACACTAGAGTGATACATAGATAAAATCTTTTTTTTCCCCGTCTAAAAGCTGTGGAGCTGAGTAGCACAGAGTGTGAAGTAAAGCTTACCTCTAAAAGTGTTTGTAAAGTCTAGGATAAAAGGTGTGGATTTGTGCTTTTGCAAATAATTTAGGTGACTCTAGATAGCTTATGATAGAACAAAACTGGTTTCAGTAACCTGGATCTGAACTTTTTAGAGTTCTAGACTAAAATCAGTGTGTGAAATTATAACCAGAGTAAAAATAATTGATGCAGATAAAATTCAATCTTGGTGCTAATGTAATTCAACCCTCAAACTCTATTTAGCTTTGTTCTGCACTATTTGAAGTTTCCGCATGGTCTGAAAATTACTGTGCTTCATTAATTCCATCTGAAGAGGATCGAACAGTTAGATTTCTGTAGATAGAATAATGTGTAAAAGTAACTTCTTGTTATGTTACGGACTGCATGGATGCAGTTTTGGCCAGTATGCCACTCTGGACCTCTATAAGCAGCTGAGAATCCAATAAAGATCTCTAAATTACAGGCATAATCTAGTTGATTGAAGGAGCTTGTTCTACTTTCTGCTCTGCCAGCCAGCCAATGTAACATCTGATATTTAAACTCATTATCTGTGTATCTGAAACAGTCTGCTTGTATCATAGCTTAAATAGAAGTTAATGTAATCAGCTCCTCCATCTGCATTTGAAGTGAGGATGGTGAGCTAGAGATGATGAGCCAGTTTGCTCTCATATTTCTTCAAAAATGAAGCGTCTGTCTCTACTTGCTATTGACTGCAAGTCTACTTGCCTTATAAAAGTAATGTATTTCAATGCTATATGAGCCATCATGTGTTATTTTATGTTGTGGTTAGGAGATGCAGAAATTACTCTGTTTACTAAAAAGTTCATAGCAATGTCTGGAAAATGTTGTAGACTTGAGGGAGAATTACACAGCTGAGAAGCAGAGGAGTGCAAAAATGTTTTAACATTTTTTTTTTGTTTTACTTTGTTTTTTCCTTAAAGGAGGAGAACTATTTAAGGAGTTGAATTTTGAAGGCAATAAAAGATCCATTTCAGATACAGCTGCAGAGACTCTGAATCCCACTGTGAGTGTTAGGGCTACTTAGTAGCAGGCTCCAGGAGGCCTTTAAAACCAATGTGGTTCAGAAATGTTTAAACCAGTTAGGTGATATACTGTACTTGGTATAAGGAGCCAGCTAAAAGGTGCATAAAGCAGGCTGAAGCCAAGTTTGCTGTTGCTGCAGTCTGTAAAAACAGCAAATCAGCCACACAGTAACCCAGAAATGAGGGATTTGCAGCAATGGAGTCTTAAGGTTGTGCTAATACTGGTTGCTGGTGCTAGAACGTGAGGGACAGGAAAGGGTATTGCCTAATGTCGTTTGCAGAAAGTCGTGTTTCCAAATAATTCCTAATGCCATTTTCCAATGAAGGGGCACAGTTTAAAAACAATCATTAGCTTCCTAATCGATTTCCTCATGCTAGGTTTGTGGGTTTGGAACTGTTCACCTCCAACCCTTTTTTTATCACTGTGCTTGAGAACAAGACAGATCTGATGGTGTCTACTGACAGTATTACTCAGGATGTCGAAAGCTTTACAGACTGAGCATTGCATAATGTAGCACAGTACTGATAGTAGTTGTCATACTTCATCAGCTTTTTACACAGCTCATCTTTATTAGGCAACCAGAATAACCAGCTAGTTCTCTCTCTGTAGGAGAGGTCCATGCCCTTCTTTGATGAGGAGCAGTCAACACTTCTAGCTGTTGAGAAGGAAATGGAACTGCTGAAGACATACCGACAAATTCCCAAATGAATTAAAACGTGCTTTTAATCTACAGTGTAGATGATCTAAAAGAGGTGGTTGGCCTAATATCTGACATTTAAGAGATCTATTTGTTACATAAGAATATTATATTAAATAACATAATTTGTTTGTTCAGCTTGGAGTAGAGAAAGCTGAGGGGTGACCTTGTTGCAGTCTACAACTTCCTTAAGGGGGGCAGCAGTGGGGGTGGTGCTGATCTCTCTTTGGTGACCGGTGATGGTCACTGGTCCAGGTCTAGATAGATGACATCAGGTATAGGCATCTCTTGGACTTGGTAAGGTATCTTTTGATGTTGTGCGGGGTATATAATTAATTTCTAGGAAGTTTTTCAGATGCAGATGTTTCCTGCAATCTCATTGGTAAACTATTGCCAATTTATCTGTTAGACAGGAGTAGTTCTGAGTATCAGAGAATAATGAGAGTAAAGTTCATCACTGACTGGGTCTAGTGATTTCCATTGCCAAAAAGGGCAGTGCTGCTTCTCATCTCCCACTCTCCAGGTTACATAGTCCCACTCCCTCTCATGGATTGGCTCTGATACTCGTCTGACTGCTGTAAGCTAACTTGATCAACAGGAAGAAAACTGGTTAGGCTAGTTTCTGTCAGATAAGCAAGAGAAACCAGGTTGCCTTGTGACCATTCAAGTACCTGGGCCATTGCACGGAAGGGGAATGGGAGTGCTTGCTTGGAAGGGAATGAGTAACCTGCCTCTTCCAGTGGCTGCAAGCTGGAAATCAATGCAAGCTATGTCATGTCATTGCCTCCTAAGACTTGTTTGTCGTTTTGGATTGAACCTTAGTTTCTCTTTGGAGGCTCTTTGTGATCCAGTTAATTTCTCTCTTCCTTCCAGTGCCCTCCCTCTCAGAAACAAGTAACTAGTATGTCTATTCTGTGTTCAAAAAGCCCTTGCTACCTAATAGGAAACTCAGCAGTGGAACTGGAACTGAGGTTTGTGTTGATTGTGGTCAGAGCATTTGGGACGTCAGTAATTTTTAAAACCACATCATATGCAGTGGCTGGAGACAGAGTGATAATTAACAGGAGTCTGTAGGCAAGTTGGCGCTGAGGAAGATTAAGACAAAAAACTAAGAATGTGAAAGTTGAGGCAAGCAAATGTGTAGATGATATATAACAAAACCTGATTTAAATTTCATTTTTTATTTTTTCGTTCAGAAAAAGGGGTGGCCTTTGCTTGCGGCATTACAGTTGTCATAGTTGCTTTATTCCTGGATGAGTGAAGGTTTAATTATTAAACTCGTCTACTGGCTTCCCTTCTCCACCCTCTTGTTACCTCTATAGGAGTAGAACTTAGTCTGTTTCTTCTTCTTTCTGTTAGGGAAGTAATGGTAGCAGTCTTGGGCAGTGGTTTGTTCTGGAGTAGAATACAACCACACACAGGCACTTAGTTAAGATGTCTGTTTCAGGAGAGCTCTGACACATGTTTTAAATGGCTTGAAGAATTTGTGGTTTGGTGTATTTTCTTTTTTTTTTTTAAACTCTGTGGTTTGAACATATTTTAAGGTAGGGTTTTTTTGTTTTCGTTTTTTTTGGTTTTGCTTGTAAGATGTAGGGTTTCTTTTTTCTCATTTGTGAGTGCAATTATAACAGAATAACTTGAAATAAGGCAAATTATGTAAATAAGATGCAGTTACCTGTCAGGGGCTTTTACTAGATTCTGGAATATCTTGTGGGGGGAAGAGGTAAACCTTTGTTGGCTTGGAGTCTTGGAAAGGAGATAAAAATACATAATGGAAAAACTTCCTTAAAGATCTAGAAAACCTTTATCGTCAGTGTATAGGAAGACAGTTAATTTTTGTCTTCTTTCTTCCCCTTCCCCTTTGAACCAAATAACTAATGTGTATATTCTTCTGTGTATAAGACCTGTGTGCCTAATAGGAAAACAAAGCTGTTAGAGACTTTGCATTATAACCAGAACTAAAATTCATGTTGGGTGTGATCAAATAAATTGGGACTCCAGTAATCACAGAACAGCACGGGTTGGAAGGGGCCTCTGGAGGTCATCCAGTCCAACCCCCCAGCTTAATCAGGTTCACTCAGAGCAGGTGGCACAGGATCACATCCAGGCAGGTTTTGAATGTCTCCAGAGAAGGAGACTCCACACCCTCTCTGGGCAGCCTGTCCCAGTGCTCTGTCACCCTCAAGAAGTTTTTTCTCATGTTCCTAGAATTACCTAAAATCCAGTGTTAATCCCTTTTCCTGCATCAGTTGTGGGAAGGACAGGATAATTCTCATTCATTTCAACATGTTTCTTGCAGTTGCAACTCTGCTAAGACACAGTGTCTGAAGTAAAACTGTCCTATTGTTTCTCCTTTACTTTGGTGTGTCAGTCTGGCCACACTGGGAAATGAATGGAGAAAGATGGGAGTCTACGCTGCTATGGAGAATCTTTTGAGTTCCTGCGCTGAGTGCTTTACTTCATATATGAAGGGTTGCACTGATTACTGGTTTTAAAGTGCTGAAGAAGTTTTTTTCATGTCAGATTGATGTACTTTTTTTTTTTTGTCTGTACAAGTCTTATGTCTTGATTCCCTTGCTGGTGTCAATCTAATTGGTTTCACAGCGAAATAAGGTGTTCAGCTACCACTTCTGCTTTTAAAATGCCTTTGCTCTCACTGACATGCGGTTTAGTTTTGAGGTCTGCTGTAGTTTTCTGAAATTATATTTTTCTGTTCTTCTTGAAGCAGCTTACTTTGCTAAAATCCGCACTAAAAGATCTAGGCTCCTTCAAACATTCATTTATGATATTATGATTTAAAAAGGACAGAGACAAAAATTAATTATAAATACTCTTAAAGCATCTTGATGCAATTAGTCTGGTTGGGAATAATAAGTTGAAATCTCAGTTGGCATAGGAAGGAAGGAGAAATTGGGTACGTGCTTAATAGATGATACGAAACAGAAGGAATAAGTCAGAAGTACTGTGGTAACATTAACTTGGCCTTGTTAGGCAATTGTCATTAGGAGAAAAACTTCTCTCATAAACACATCATCCATGATGGTTGATGGCTCTTATGAATTAAGCTGGACTGTGTGTCTCTTCCTAACAGTTTTACATTGTAGTGAAAATGTTGTTTGCCTTCGGTGTGTATTTTTGCACGTAAAGCTCTTTGGATTTCCTAAGCATGTACTTCTTTTGACTGCAGTTTGAAGTGTCATTTTACTTTTTTTCTTAAATTCCTGGTGGGTACATGAAATACTTGTATAGGAAACCAGCTCTCTATGCAATCTTTTCATAGATGTAAATGATTAGAAATGAGATTATGCTGATTATACCAAATATTCAGTTGTCAAAGTATTTTGTAAGAGTAATGGCCCCTTCTCTCATAACTTCATTGCAGCAGTTTCAATAAATTGAACTGATTGTACTTAGAATCCAAATCTTGGAAAAAAGCGTGTGTTTAGTTTCAAAAGCATATCAATTAATTTTCAGATCGGATTGGAGTTACAGAATGGAAGAATCAGTGTACAAATAATGTCAGTGTTGTTTCTTGGAGATTTTTAGGTACCCTGGTGATTATGTTGAATACATGGCTACATCCCTAAGTATAGGTAGGTTTTGTGTATGTGTAACTTTGTAGCTTTGTTCCATTGATCATAATTTTCCTATTAGGTTGCTACTTTTCAGAATTCATTCTGTGGAGTTGAGCTTGCTTTGACAAGATGCCACATACTGGGTTTATTTATTTTAGCCTCTGTGCTTTGAGGGAGTGAAAAGCACGGTTACTTGAGAGAGAAAGTATGTATACTGATTTTCTTTCTCAATGGAAGAGCGTATATGAGCATTGCCATTAAAAGTGTCTTCTGCAAGGACAGCACTAGTATAGCTGTCAAACGTAAATATTTCTGGAGGTCCAGGAAGTCAGATGGCCCTTTGGAAATCAAAATAGGTCATATAATTATCTGCACACTTGTGTTACTGCAATACTTAATTTCAGAGAAATATTACATAATTTAGAAGCAATAGGATTCAGTTACATTAGGGAAGTCTAAACCTATGTAATGGGTTTAGTACATCCATGGTTTAAATGTGCAATGTGATTGGTTAATCTAAAGTAGATCAAGATCTCTTAGGACTTTGGAAGTGTCAGAACAGATGCCTCTAGCAATCAAAGGTCAGAGTTTTATGTGTATTATGGCATACAACATTGTTATTCTTGGGATTCTTAAGTGTGTTGTAGGATCATGCAGTATTGAATAAGGTGGTGTATTCTGAGGTATTTTGAGAGTTGGCCTTACATGCCATTTTTCTGTCCATAAGAACTTGGTTGTATGAGTGAATATGTAATAAAACTGTGTATGCTGTTTGGCCAACATGCATGTATTCTATATAAATCTGAAAAAAGATTTCTTTTTCCTGGAGAAAACTGATAGCTCTGAGAGAGGGGTATATTTGCTAAAGATAACCATTATTCTGTTTTTCTAACTTTTAAATGATTTTTTTAAAGTGTATTTATGCATGCTGTTTAAGTTGTGTTTATACCAGTAGTTCCTTTTTAAGAGATATTTTGTTTTGGAAAGTGAATATGGCAAAAGCTCAAATATTTTTATGTTGGGTATTTTTTTCTGTATTTTAAGGCGGTATAGTTGTATATCTAATATATAGAAGTTTGTCACTTCTTTAAATTATTGAATTGGCAAAGTGAATCCTTGTAAGCCTAAAATTACTAGTATTGTGATACCAGAATTGTTACCAGGCTTATCATGGTAACACTAAGAGAGAGCTTGCACTTTCCCATGCATTTTCCTTGCACTTTCCTCTGTTGCTTTGTGGTTTTGATCAGTTTTATTATTTTGGTGTAACTGCATGCATTTTGAAGCGGGGGGAATGTAGCTGGCGTTTGAGGTTCAGGTTTTTAAATCTGACTACATTTATTTTAAGTTTTACTCTCCTTCACATAAACTTCATTTTTTAGCTGTTGTTGCGCTATAAGATGGTATGTAGTCTGTCAACAGTATTGTCACACTATGACTTTGTCTTTCTATTCCTAATTATTTTAGTGTTGTCCCTGAATGAGTGACAAATGTGGCTATTTGATTGTGACAGGGGCATCTCTAGTACTTCCTTTGTTTTAACCTGTAAATATTGCCTACGTGACATCCTTTTCCCACTTGGAAAGAATAAACTTGAACTAAATGACTAACCAACATTCCTTAAATTTGCCAAATTCACTTCCTACACCGTGCTTCTCTTTGCATTCTTAGGGTGGAGTAGGAGAAGCTCTTTGAAAGTTCTTTGCAAGCTTGCTAATTAATTTTGCCAATAAATGCAATAGTATTTGGGGATTTGTTGCACTCACAGATTAGGACTGAAAGTAGCAACTGCAGACCTTGTTTACAGGTAAACTGAAAAGCTTACTATAGTGCTTGCCTACTACTGACAGTTATTTGTTCGATGTATTAATAGGAATATCTTTCATCCGTGATGATTTGAAATTCAGTAATAAGGATTGACACTAAAAAGGCAAGTGTCAATCTCTTTCTTATATGTGTAAACAGACATCTCTTTCCTGTTGTTTTGCAGTAATTTTTAGAAAGACAAAATAGTGTAGAAATGAAATAACAGAATACTTTCAAATATCTTGTCTTGAAAGTAACTTCAGTTATATATTTGGTAAGTAACTGCATATAACTGTAACATGTACCTTTTTTGTTTATTTATAAAAATGTTATTGTCAGGGTTTCTAAAGCCTGTCCAAACAAGTGAGTTGAGTGGTGGTTAACTTTTTTCCCTTGAATCAGCTTGTTGAACTGCCTTGTCATGTGGCTGCCTGATGGTTTAGATCTGGTGAGAAAAACAATGGAAGTCCATGGTCAGACAGTTGGAGGAAGGAGGGTGGGACCTTTTTTCAGCAGCAACAGCTACACTCAGTTTAATATTATGTGAAACTGTACCCTGTGTTAGTGGCTTCAGTTTTTGGACAATTAAGGCAATCCTGTTGCTAAAGAACCTTTGCAGCCTCTAGAACCAACTTGCTCCTTTTCTCATGCCTGTTAAGACACAGCAGGGACTCACTATCTATGTATCTTCTCAGCTGTTCTGTGGGTAGCTGTAAATTGAAACAGGATTTTGGGGATCTGCTCTGTCAGATAATAGGAAACATCCCTGCATCCCTAGTGATTGTCTATAAACCTGCGTTCCTAGTAATAGAGAACATGCTCTAATACTGCTAGTATTTTTCCACTGTTCCAGGATTTTTGTTGATTTTTTTTTTTTTTCCTACTGGTTGTCAAGATGTGCTTTTTTCTTCCTTTACAGATAAAGGCTGCAGTGTTCTCTGAGGCATAGCAAGGAAAGGTTGTGGGTGCTGGAGCAAGGGTGGACTTGAAGATGAGGATGTGTTGAGTTCTTGTTCAGAAATAGGGTAGTAGAGAAAGAAAAAGAACATTACCCATAGTGTTTATACAGGGATCTTGGAAAATTTAATTTTCAGTAATTTTATAGCTTGGAAAAGATGCAACGTATTGTGTCTAATTAAACATGCTAGCAAGAGTCCTGAACCTGCATTTTTGCTGCAGAACGACAGCAAAAAGGTCAGACTGTAGAAAACCAAAAGGTCTTTGGGCCTGAACTTTGTGTGTCCCAAGAAGAAAGTAAGAGACTCAAAAAAACTTTGGCTCAATTTTGAGCTGTAAATCAGTATCTAATTGTAAAACAATGTCTAACAGTATCTGTTGAAGAAGTAGTAGATGGCCTCTGGTGGCCTGTCACATTTCTTCATCTGCTGCATGAAGCTTATAGATACAAAGTGTCATGCTGGTGTTTAGAGAAGTGGAAGCTACTGTGGGCAGCTTCGTAAGAAGTACAGCTGCATCTACAGAGAAGAGTCTCTTAGATTGTTTTCCACATGCTACCGAAAGATGTGAAAAAGGAGCTTATGGAATTGAAGTGATGGGGAAAAGGAACAGAAGACGAAATCCAAGAGGGTGGTGTCCATTGCCCAGCTTCTTGACAAATTAATTTTTTCTATGTTGAGGATGATCCATTTGTTTTCTGCAGTATGCATGAAATCTCAGATTTCCCAGTAGGAATATCTTGCTGACAGTTGATAATTTGTCCTGTTAGTCTTTTCAGCTGTGACATTTAAATTAGGAAGGTGGGCATCCAAACTTTACTCATATCTTGACTCTATATGTGTAATCATTCCCTTTTATACTTGGAATTTTATATAAAGGTAAAGTATATACACAGTAATTTTTTTTAATGAGATAAAATAGCTTTTCAAGTAGTCATGTCCATTTAAGAACATTGAAAACAAGGCCTTGAATCAAGAGTGCTTTGGATTTTTTTTCTTAAACTAGGATTCTTGCAGTCACACTAACAGCTACCAAAACATTGTGGTCTTGCTTGATAGTGTCAGAAGTAAGGAAAAGAAAAGCCAGACTTGATGATTTGGAAGGTGCAGCAGCCTTTGTGGTGACTGACATGGATCCAATACTTGTTTGCAACAGGAGAGAAGAGGTGCCAGGTGCCTTGGGTGTCTTACTCTATATAACTGTGCAGTCTTCAGGGATTATGCTTCCATTAAATATTTTGGACTTCTGCAAACTCCTTGTAAAAGGCATTCCAACGTTATTGTGAAATAGTTGTTGAACCTGTCATACCGAATGATCGGTACTCATCTCTTAAATTCTAAATTAATAGCAATACTGCAGTAGGGAACTGCCTCTGCAGGTTTTCTTTTCTATGTGAAAGAAGCCTTATATTGCGTCTACAGAAAAGCATAGTCCATTGGTATCTATCAGATACTTTAGATAGTCCTCTTCTGGATGTTTTTGATTTACACTTGCTTCTTTTATATAGCTACAAATACAATAACCAAATGAAAAGTTGAGATTAAATCAAAACCATTCACCTTGTAGTAGGACTTCAGTCTTCCTCGAACTTTGCGTTAGCAAGGGATTTCTTCAGTTGCCAAGGATGGGCATGCTCTTGTATATGACAAACCTTGACACTTCACTAATTCTTCTACCACCTCTTGCTGCCCTTGCCTTGATACTAGACACCTTGGGGAAGTTATGAGTGTCTGACAACTGTGATGTCATGGACTCTATTTTTAACTAAATTTTTCTACCTTGCTACTGCTTCTAGAACCATTTCAAGTAAAATTGGGCTGTTCAAGCCTTCCACCTTCATGAGCAGAATGATAGATGTATTTTTGCATAGTCTCCTACAGTTGTTTTTTTTATTACTGTATTTTATTTTTTATTTGGCAATACTGTAAACTTTCACCATTCCTGAGGATTAGTTACAGCCTCCCTGCAGGAGATGAGCAATTCAGAAACTAGGTAATATATCCTAAAGACATTTCAACCCAAATGGGTGGTGAGGTGAAGGGTAATAATGATATTTCATTAGGAAAACATCCGTGGATTGGGAGTGTTGCTGTGTTTGAGTATGTTAATGCTTTCCAGGCTCTCTGCTACCTCTTGGTGACCTTGCTTTGATGCTTGAGGTCTGAAGTTGCACTTACCACAGTAATTGATTGCTTGCTAGTAGCCAGAATGATTAATGTCAGATCCATCTGTGTACGTTGGAGAAAGAGACTCAGGAAAGCGACTTGTAATGGTGTTGTGTGTGATTGATGTACTCTGCAGCATCCTTGGCAATGCTGGTTCTTGCAGGTGCTGACACCTCATTTGCCCTTTGCATCAGTCAGGTATCTGCTCTTAGATTTACTTCCAGTATCTCCCAGTAAGTGTTTTGCCCTTCCAGTTAGTTCTGAGTTTACAGCATAAATAGTAGACTGAAAATGTTTGCTTTCTTTATTGAATGGCTATTCCAGCTATTCGAATACCATTCCAGTGTCACCTGCTGTCTCTGTACACAAAGCCCCGTGGGCCTTCATGAAAGGTTATGGAGTTAATCAAATCAGAGAAAGTGCTTAGTACTTAGCCTGAACATACAGCAGAAATTCTGTTATCTGTAACATTCTATAAGAGGCAATATAATTAACATTCTTAGGCAGAATATGACAAACAATCATCAATGCTTGGAAGTATTTTTACTATACTTTGATGCAAAGTTCTTATTGTTAGTCAGCAAGACAATCTGCTTGGGGTGATGATGAATGTATCAGATAAACACCAAGGAAAGGGAAAAGGAGTAAATGAAGTTTCCCATGGAGCACTGTGTTTCATTGAGTAATTGTGCAAACTTGGTCAAGATACAGTCCAACACAAATATATTTAGCTGTTCAAAAACCAGAAATTTAGCTAAAATAATGGGATTCCTAAGGATGTATAGAACCAGCCTTCTCATTTGGGGCTTTTAGAGTGTACAGTTTTCTTATAATACATAGGATTATGAGTCACTCATCTATTCTATAAAAAGAGGGAGAACACAAGCAGAAGGAAATTGGACATGCATTTTTAAAGACTGCTTCTGCCTTCCTTTTTGTTTATATGTCAGCTGAATTTTCATGTAATAACAATTCCTGTAGTTGTGGTCTTAAAACAGATACTAAATATTGCAAGAATTGTGATGAACTGTGGCAGCTGAGTTTTGTATTTAGATTTTAAAATAGTATGTATATAAAAAAAGCTATATAATTTCAAAATTTCATGTGGAACATAGCGAATGGAGAAGTAGAAGAAACAGCTGAATCTGTTTACAGAGTATTCAGAATGGGTGTACTGCTCGTTGGTGGTTCCATAGGAGATGCTCTTCAGTTTCAGAATTGATTTGCTCATTGGCGTGCTTTGAACGCTAGGCTGTTCAGTGTATTGTTTTGGCAGCATGCACTGACACTTGCTGGAGCGTGTCAGCAGTTTTGGCACTAGGCTGCTAGGGAAAAGAGTTCGTCTAGCTGGATCTTTTCAAGGCTTCAGTGTTTAAGCTGTCATTACACTTTTGATATGAAACGGGTTACCTGAATGGAGTACTGTTCAAGTTCTCATGTTACTAGAATGCATTGAATATAAATACCTAACTCTGGTGTAGACATTCAATGATGTAGTCTTGTCTTCTGTGTTATAAAGTCAGCAATCTTGTAACTGTCAATGAACTTTTGAGATAAAGAACTCTTCAGATTCTACCAGCGAGTAGGGATTACTTTTTTTTTCTTGAAGTTTGTGCAAAAAGCATGTTTTCTCCAATTAACCTCTAGTGTTTCAACTTCTAAGAAAACGTACTTCATTTTAACTTTAAAATTGTGTTATTTAGATATACAGCAGTGTAAATCCTTCATCATGACTGTTGTAAAGATCTTCAACTTTAATCCCACTTTGTTTTATCTGGGAAAGTATGTGCACCAGGAAAACGTTACATCTCTGAAGTGCTCTTTGAAATACTCGTTCCTATTTTAGAACAAAAACACTCCTATAAAGTGATTTGTGGGGTCAGTGTGTAATTTGCATAGCTAGTACTAGTAGTGTAAAGATTTCGGGAAGAATATGAAAGTATTTCTCATTGATTTGTCTTGGTGGATAGTAGTCAGTTACATGCTTTTTGCGAAAAAAAATGAAAAGAAACAACAAGAAAAAACCCATTGCATCTTATACAAATTGACAGCATAGACTTCAGATTATTTTTTAAATCATAACTTTCATAAGGAAAATTGCGTGAATGATTTTGCATAAACTGTTTCCTGTAATTAGGATCAAAGACTTTTTGGGGGGGTTGAGGGGTAATGGTATATATTGTGGGGTCATTTTTAAAGAAATTTGATTCTTGTTTCATTTTTGTGTTTTGCTTTTTGTTTTGTTGTTTTGGTTTATTTAATGTCATTCTCTGTTCAGTGATAAATTATTACTCAAAATTTACGTGGCAACCCAGTAGCTGAGATAATTTGGTATCTCATTATTTTGTAGACTAAGTACATTATGGTAGAAACTTAAGATTTAATTATTTTTTAACTTGAAAAATAAATCTTGCAGGTGTTCTTATTGACATTTTAAAAATATTATTCCAGCTGTGTTGGAGTAGAGGAGCACCATGCTGTTGACATTGATCTGTACCATTGTCCCAACTGTGCAATTCTCCATGGACCTTCTCTAAGTAAGTATGAGGTTATTTGAATTTTATTTTACACTTTCAATCTGTTTTCTCTCCATGTACAATTGATAAAGACTATTCAGAAGACCATTCAAGATGAGTTTTTGATTATTTAGAAGGTATGGGTTCTACATGACTAACTCTGAGCTGATAAAAAAACCACAAAACAAACACCATCATGAGAGGTTCCTTGATGTGGATATGCAGGTAGAATAGCCACTTCTATAGATTAGAGAAATCAAAGTACACAGAGCTAGAGGAAAACAATCTGAACTTGACAGAGGGAGATACAATGAAAATCAGGCAATCATCATTTAAAAACAGTAATAAAAATTAAAAATCCAAAAGATGGCTTAAGGTTCCTCTGTTTTAATAATAAAAGTTCTAATACCTAGGAAGACAACTTAGAGAAAACGTGGGCATTAACTGTCTTACCTTTCTTGATGATTGTAAGCTATGTGCTACAACAGTCCAGTGAAATTGAGGGTAGATTTGGGTTAGACACAAAGAAGAAGTTTTTCACCATGAAGGTGGGGAGACACTTGCACAGGTTGCCCAGAGAGGTGGTGGATTCCCTGTCCCTGGAGACGTTCAAGGCGAGGTTGGGTGGGACCCTGAGCAACTTGGTCTAGTGGGGAATGTCTCTGCCTATGGCAGGGGAGTTGGACTAGATGACCTTTAAGGTCCCTTCCAATTAAAGCTATTCTGTGTAATCTGAGAATATGAACTTCCTGTGGGTGGTGTTTTGTTTTGTTTTTTCCTGTTTATGACCTGGAGAGTTACATTCTGAATTTCAGGCTTCTGATTTACACACGTTTCCACCAAGGTCCTCATGCTATTTTATGAGTTGCCAGAAGAGTCTGTGAAACAACAACAGGAGACGCTGCTTCTTTTGTTCTCCTTTCAGTAGATAAATTTGCTGTAGAGATCTGCAGTGGAAAGATGGAACAGTTTTTGTCTTCCTGTAACTACTGAAAGGAAACTGCTTTATCCAACATCCTAGATTTTTCCTCACGACTTCTGTTCTCGAAGGAACAATGTAAAAATGAATTTCACCTTTCCAACAATGAACTAAGTTTCTGTGTTCAGACCCGAGAAATATTTGTGTGCACTCTGTGTCTTTAACCTCCAAGGACTAAGTTGTGGTCATTTGTGTTTTCTAATGTGTTTTTGGTTTTCCTTGAAGACCATATAAGGATTTATAGTCAGCAGTGACTTAAGATCTAGAATCTTTTCAAAGCTGAATTTCCCATTTAGAAATAAGTTTAAAACCACTGCACCCTCAGTGCTAGTCCTGTGGAATATGAAAAAAAAATAAGACATCACTTATTGACAAATATGTTGTATAGTAGATATATATGTTGTATAGTATGTGAGTTCAGGGCTAATGACTTTTAGGTTAGGGACTAAAAGGTAAGATAAATGCTGTTTTACCTCTTTGTAGTTTTTAGTATTCTTGTTGTCATTTTCAGTTAAAAATCAGCATGTCTCCTGTAATTCAGAATACAAGTAATAGCCATTTCTTTAACCACCTTTCTGCCTGTTTTTTCTATGGAATACAGGGACTAGGAGGAGAAGTAGAAGGGGTATCATAGCAGACTTTCAAAATAATAAATTAGTAGATTTGAAACTTCTTTTCTGTTCTCAATTTGGGAGAACTAGCATACATCAGCCTGATGCTGTTGAATAACCTTTCTTGTAATGCAGAGGCTGCTAGATCTAATAAAAGCTCTGTCTCACCTGCAGCAAGTTGACAGTGAGATAAGAGTGATTTTTGGGTTGGAAGTCTTTTCAAAAAGACAAGAATCTGTGGTAAAAATTATCCTTATTACTTCATATTGCCTCAAGTAAGTAGATCATCTATATTTAGTAAAACTTCAGACATGTTACTTATCAACCCAAGCAGAGATGATATATTGAACTATATTTTCTCTTGGAATTTTATTAATTGTTCTCACTAAGGTATCAGAATCAAGTCTAGAATGGTTTGTGGTTTGTATTCTACTTACTTCACTGTTTAGAGAAACATACAATGTCTCATGACTTCAAGTGTTTCAGCCATGCTCTGGATTGCTTCAGTCGTATGAAATTATGTATGTAAGTAAAAGCATTTGTATTTACAGTTTTGTATTCTAAAAATCTGTTTTGTCTAAAGGAGTTTTGAAAGAGACAAAAATTCAGCTGTTTGATTTAAGAGGGCAAGTATATCTGCGATTTCAGCAGATACTTGTGTATATAATCCCATCTAATCAAATGATGTAGTGAAAAAAATTTACTAAAAATATTAAAGAAACACATACTTCATACTACCAAATGGATGATTAGTTTCAGTATCCTACAAAAGTAATTATGTAAAAGTTCCAGTACTGAAAAGAAAGCTACTGCATAGTTTAAAGATCAAATTGACCAATCAATTTTTCCTTGTATTTCAAACAAAAATAAAGCCTCCTCTTACTTGGAAGAGCAGCAATTTTACAAGACATTTGGTATACAGCCATGTGTGTAAAATGCGAAATAATCCCCAAATCCTATAGAATTAGAAAAAAAAGGAACAATTTTTAAAAATGGTACGCTATGGAGTTTTCTTGGCTTGTTTAGAGTCTTCATGTTATCTTTTGTTATTTTGAGAGGTTTTCCAGTGATCCTTAGATCTGAAAATGCTGTATTTGCAGGAATGCTGGGAGTTAGGTCTGTCACCAGACTGGAATCCAAAGCTTTAAGAGAGCATGAGGTGCAGTAAATGTTAACAGGATTGTGGTTGTCAGGATGTGTCTCAACCTGGTTTTACCTTCTCAGATTCTGTTAGTACCCTCCCACCTGTTTGTTTTTCACTGTGGTAGGCATGCCAGTGTTTGGTCTGAGCTGACAAGACAAAATAATTGATATGCCAGGCCTTAGAAGTAGTATGCTAGGATGTACTGTATGCTCCTTAAAATTTTTCGGTTGTCTTATGCTAACATTTCTCATGCCTTTTTGGTCACTGGGACTCATCTTGAGGATCACTTCCAAGACTCGGGGCCTCATTGTACAGGTGTACACCTCTGGATGGTCCCCATTTGGAGTCTAGCATGTGACCTCTGAGGCAGGCAGATTAGAAGTGTGAGAAGGCAAGGAATAGTGTTTGCCTAAAGCAGGTAAACTTGTTGGCCCATTGTTTTGAGTCTACAAGGAATGTAATTTAAAAATAGCTTTCTGCTTACTTTTCATGAAAATTTCCATCACACTCCTTTTCTTTCCTCAACCCCCCTGCAACTGTCAAGTGCACTTTTAGTGTGTGTATGTTTAGTGTTGTCATGGCAGGTTGTTCCTCAGTTTTCAGGAACAGCAAGAGTGAACACTGGTTCCTTCCACTGGTTTGGAGTGATTGGGAGGAGGAGGTATTATATGTGCATTTCAACTTACATAGATTATTTTTGTTTGTTTGTTTTAATTTGAGCATAAGTATCTATTCAGTTAAATTATTTTTCTTGCAACTGTTATTGTAATGTCTTAAGGGGTTATAAAAGCTTTAGAATTTAGAGATGGGTAAGTGGGAAAAGTTTTCATTACTGTTTTCTGTTCTTCAGTGTTCTCTTATTTCTGGAAGGATGATGTGTGTTGCCAAATACTAAGTAAAAGAATGACTTTAATTTCTGATTTTTAAATGTTGGAAAGACATTTTAAAATGTTGGTTCTGTCTATAAAATCTCCTAAGCAGCTGTGGCATCGTACAGTTTTAATGAGCTGTTATAGCAGCAGTGAATTTATGAGAAACTACTCTGTTGCAAATTAGTATTAGCCACTGATTTCTTGCATTATTATTTATAACTAAGAAAATAGCTTTGAAAACTTCATACACAACAAAGCCAGGTTTATTAAGTTTTACTGTATTTGGATAGCTGGCTCATTAAGCCAAGCAGGCACTGGTTTTCAGGTTAGCAAATAGCTGTACATGTCAGTTTATTCTCTTAAGTGTCTTCTAAAGGGTACGTTTGTCACATCGGTAGGAAACAGCTTATCGATAGGAATAGTTACCCCCCTCCCCCCCCCAAATCCTTAGCTTTCTCTTACTGTTAGCTGTGTTTTTCAGTGTTGCTAGCACTTTTTCAGATTTTTGGATCCATCATGACTCTAGTAATCTTAAGAACGACATCTCCCATGAAGTTCAAATTTGTATTAATACAGTTGTTTAGCTGTGTGTCGTATTTGCATTGCAGGCTGTTTTGTATACGCCTGTAAAACACCATTAGTCTTCACAAGTAACACTAGCTTTTCCCTCTTCTGTATTTTCTCAGCAGATATAACTACATTCCTGCTTAGTATTAGTGGCTAAATTATAGATCTGAATTGGTAAATCTTCTTGGGGCAGTCTTACAGTAGCAACTATCTAATGCTGTGGAGCAGAGTTTGGCTTTGTTGGGAAAAACTGAAACACAGCCTAAAAATTACTGTACCCTTAGTATTATTTCTTGGTGTGGTAAATGGTGTGCTGGTATATCAATAGAAAGGTGGCAGGTTCAATGCTGTTGGAGTTTCTTTCCCAGGTGATGAGATGGTGGTCCTTTTTGCCAAGGCATCTGTTGGGAATGTGGTAGGGCTTCTCAACCTGTTGAATGTTTGAGGCCAAGAGATACAGGTTTGTTTGTATAGACAGAAAGTGTTCCAAAGTGCATTTTGCTAACAAACAGATGATACAACTGAGGGCTTCCTTTCAAAGCAGTGAGCTTGTGTTCTTTATAGGTGAAGATACAAAATGGGTGGTTGATAAAGGTGAATTAATGGAATATCTGTTACGAAATAATTTGTTATGTAATAATGAAAATTTGAAGACAGGCAGTAAGTTCAATGTGATATCATAAGTCACTTTGTCCTCTGCTTCACTTATGGCCAAAAAATTCAAATGGGGAGGCAGCATACAGCTTACAGTGTTCCAAAATACAGTCTTTCAATATATAAAGGGGGCTTGTAAGAAAGAAGGCTACTTTTTACCAAGGCCTATAGTGACAGGACAAGGGGTACTGGTTTTAACCTGAAAGAGGGTAGGTTTAGATGGGATATAAGAAAGTGTTCCAGGTCAGGTTGGATGGGACTTTGAGTAACCTGGTCTAGTAAAAGATGTCCCAGCCCATGGCAGAGGGGTTGGACAAGGTGATCTTTAAAGGCCTGTTCCAAACCAAGCCGTTCTATGAAAATATTTTTTTTTTCATTTGTGTATCTGTCATTTGTCATGTGGAGGCCAACGCAACCATTTTTGTGAGAATGTCTGTTTTTTCATTTTCCTCAGCCCTTTAGCTATAGGGTACTGTTAAAAATGCAATTTAGTTACTATCAGTTGCAGATTCCCAAAATTGTAATATAACATTAATTTATCCTTTTTTCTTTATTAATATGCTGTAGTAGTGCATTAAAGCTTCAAAGAACTCAGAATTTGATTGTTTTGAGGCACAATGCTTGTGTTATATATATTGTGGCTGCATAGTAAAGATCATACCTGCCCGAAACAGTTTACACCCAAAACTGTTACGGAGACTTAAGCAGTGGATAAGAGACATCATTTGTTTTCAAACATCATATGGTACTGAACAGTAGTAATATTATCAGTCTGGGTATGGGTATGCTCATATGGTAAGGCAGCACAATGGGATTAGGTCCTGTGTTAATTTCTGTGTTAATATATTAAATGAAGTCTATGGATCTTGAAGAGGTACAATTCTTCTGTTTATTTAAAAAAAATAATAAAGGTCTGAGCTTTAGGAAACTAAAGTTCTATTTCTAGTTTTGTTACTGACTTAGATTTAGACAGCTTTCATGCTGCTGCTGTTTACTTGTGTTCTACTGGATTTGGAGTCTTAAATCATATATAATATGCACTGACCTTCTCACACAGAGGAAGCTGTAGAAGTATAGAGGATTACTGTCAGGTGCCCTGAAGATTTAATTTGTTGCAGATACGTAGAGTGTCACCTGCGTAAACAGTAAGGTTTGTTAGCTATAGTAATGTGATCGGGCCATGTCTGGCCAACTGATGGTATGACTGCTAACCTGAGCTGTCTGATTTAATGAATTCAAAGTTTAATCCTTCTGAAACTTGTAGTGAAGAAGAGGAGGAACTGGCACAGGCATGACTACACAGAGTTGGATGATGGTTCCAAACCGGTGCAGGCTGGAACACGGACCTTCGTTAAACAGCTGCGGGCTCGCTCTTTCCCAAGGTACAGTAGCTTACTTACACATTCCAGTGAAAAAACAGAAACATTGTCAGCTGAGTGTGTCTTAGGGAAGTTTCTCTGCTTCAGAATATGAAGGTCGATGATGACTTCCTCCTACTTTAGAATCTTCCCTCCCAGTCCCTGTTTCAGATGGCCACATTTGCCTTTCCATGCAGTAGCTTCCTCTGTTCGGTTTTGCACTGGGATATGTTGTTGGTCAGGACTGCTACAGGAGGGTGGTGAGGGTTTTGAGTTTTTGAGGTTTTGTTTGCTTGGTTTTGTTGGGGAGTGGGGACAGTAGCATGAACGGTTGGTTCTTGGTTTTCTTTTTTGTGCCTGAATTGTCAGAATATTGTCTGTTCCCCTAGCCCAGCAATAGTCCTCAGTTTAATTTCAAATAGCAGAGAACATTTATCTGAGCTGGTAGTCTATCCTTTCTCACATGCTTTAGAGGAAAGTGGAGAAACATGGTCATACTTTCATCCTGACCTGTCTGTGATTGCCTATCTCACTGAAACTTAATGACTTACAAGTTTGTTGTTGTTGTTGTTACCCAAATGTATCTTAATGCCCTCTCTGAGAATTCCTTTTCCCCATCCTCTTTAAATTACTGTGTTCTGTTATATAGAAAGACTCTTAAGTTCCCAGGCTATGCATGACAGTAAGCATTTCTGTGGTGCTTCAGGTCCTTTTCTTTGTCTTTTAGTTAAGTGCTTAATATAATAGTATTGGGTCCACTTCTATTGAATTTGAATGTAGCCATTCCCATCTGACCTCCCCCAAGCTGTGATATACTTTTTTTTTCAGTAGTGATTGGAGGATGCTATTGTGCTAATATTACATAATTTCTTTTCACTAGTGCTGATGAAGTAATTTTGAAAATGCATGGAAGCCAGTTGACACAAAGATACTTGGAGAAACATGGGTTCGATGTTCCCATTATGGTTGCTAAATTAGATGGTCTGGGGCTCAGGCTTCCTCCGCCAACTTTCTCTGTTTTAGATGTGGAACGCTATGTAGGTAAGAGTCGCTCTGGAGTACTTATGAGTGATCCTGTCTGTAAATGAAATAAATATTTGCATGATTATAGGAGGTTTCAGGGTGCTAAATATATATTCTAAATTGAAGACTAGCAGAGAGTAAAATTAAAGCTACTGGTTTTGTCTTGGTTTGTGGGTTTTTTCCCTTTTTTTTGTGTGTGGTAGATGTGTGATAGGAGTACAGCCTTATTTTTCAACTTTCAAACATACTGATTTTGGTGCAAGCTAAACATGGAATGCTGTTGTTTTGTTGTGGTTTTTTTTTTTCTGCTACAGGTAAACCAATAAAGTATAATGACTTTTGGGATTTGTTCTCTTTGTGGGAATTGAATGAATCACTCTTACGATCAATAAACTTTTAATCATCGGTTAGGATATTGCTAAACTTAATGTTTTGGGCTCAGTGAATTGGCGTTTCTGAATTAAACTTTTCTTCCTGGAAAATTTCCTACCTTGGCATCCTTTGACAGGAGAGCTAGACCTTCCCAAGGACCATTTCTTTCTTATCAGATCTCTTGGCAGTTGGTAATTGTTTCAGCCTCGTGTAAGGGTGCAGTCCAGAGAAAGAGAGGCTGAGCCAACTGCAGCATGGCATTTCCTGTAACATACAGTACAGCTGAGAAGTCTGTATATGGCCTTGTCTGTTCCTGTGATAACCTAATAGAATGATGTGTGCTGAAATTAGGTTTTCTCTCCATCAACATTTACAATGGCACCAAAATAGAGGAAATAAGGTAGTATAAGAAGTGTTGCTACCGTTACGATGATTATAAACAGTAATGTGTTCTGCTTTAAAGTATAATTATGATTTTGATACTTCTGAATCTTTTATTTTGAAATACTGCCTCTTAAGATACAAAGAGAAACTTGATCTTCTCATTCTCATGCATATATTTTGACCTGCTGGGTTTTCCAGTTTAGGGAAAAAAACTGGAATGCCAGATTTACCTTTCTGCTGTTGAAATTAAAAATAAGAAAACTGAATAAATACTATTCCAACTGGAATTTATCAAGATGATACTAGCTTGCAATTTTAAAGTAATTATGTTTCTATGTACATTTCAGCATTCCAAAATTAATTGTCAAATTTGACTGTTGTATAACTAAATGGACACAAAACAATTGCTATTACAATGTTGTTGTTAGTCCTTTCTTTTGACTAAAGGTTGCTTCTTGCTTGTATAGTTCTACAGATGTTCTACACTTTAGTTCTAGACTAGTTCTACACTTTAAAAGACGCGATACATAAACCAACCCTTCCCTTGAGAAATGAAGCACGCTCATGGCAATCATTCAGTGAAATTACTGTGTGCTTAAAAGTTTGCATGTATATAAAGAGGGTCAGGGTGGGCTTGTAGAATGTTTGCAAAGGAGTACCTGCATAGTTTTCAATGTTAAAAACTTACCAGTTATGACACAAGTTCACTGCAGTTTTCTAGGAATTACAAACTGTGGTCAGTAATATTTATTATTTGCAAAGAATTCTCAGTGGTCCTTGTGTTTAAATATTCAGGTGCTGTGGTGATGATTAATAGGAAGAGTGAGGAGTATATCTGTGTTGATAACTTTTTCTGCGCTAGTCTTTCCAATTGCAGCCACACACCCCCTTTTTAAAAAAAAAAACAAAAACAAAAAAACAAAAACCAAAAAAACCCTGTTGCAGTCATTCTATCCGACTCTTTTTGATTAACCACAGGAAAGAGGATTTATTTTTAGAGTTTTCAGTTCTGTCCTTAGCTGATTGTAGGAATTAAAGTTAGACCTAGTGAAAAGTTGGTTTATACTGATCTGTCTCTGTTCCAAGAGAGTACTGATACTAGTGGAGTTTATGTGCAGAAATGTTTTGATAAAGGCTGGGAAAAGAGTAAAATTTCTATTAAACGCCTTAATTTGCTGTTTTTATCTGTGATAGTTTTAAGAAAGTCATCCTATTTTTCACAGGTGGTGACAAAGTGATAGATGTAATAGATGTAGCAAGACAAGCAGACAGTAAAATGAAGCTCCATAATTATATTAAATATTTCACAAATCCTGACCGACCAAAAGTATTGAATGTGATCAGCCTGGAATTCTCGGACACAAAGTGAGTATTGACTTCAGTTCCTTGAACGTAGGAAGTGGTTTTCACTAAGCTGAACCTTATGTGTGGGAATATAATGTCTGTAGTGGGAAAGATAGGAGGCTGCATATTTTATGTAGACAGCTACTGTGATGTAATGTGGGTATAAATATTCTTATTAATTCATAAGTAATAACTTTGTAGGAAACAAAAATTCAAAGCTGTCATTTAAAAAGAAGTGTGCTTACTCTTGATTATATTTATGGGTTTTTTTTGTTTGTTTGTTTTTCAAAAGGATGTCTGAATTAGTGGAAGTACCAGATATTGCCAGAAAGCTTTCATGGGTGGAGAATTATTGGCCAGATGATTCTGTCTTCCCTAAGCCTTTTGTTCAGAAGTATTGCTTGATGGGTGTCCAGGACAGCTATACCGATTTTCATATCGATTTTGGAGGAACATCAGTTTGGTACCATGTTCTCTGGGTATGAAGGCTTCTTGATTTATGATTGTGTGAAACAAGATTTATTCGGTGTGCAGCTTTCTGCCATGGCATTATCACCTGTATGACATTTTGTGCTTGAAAAAACAGGGGAGGAGCTTGAAACTGTGTTACTGATTGTTGGTGTTGCATTTTTATACTTTTATTTTAGCATGCAGTTGGTGACTTAGACTTTAGTTGGTTGACTGATCATTTTAGTAGACCATTAGGTGATAGTGAGGGTTTAGTATGAAAAAATGAATTGAATGAAAATCATTGACACACTGAACTTTTTATTCTCGCAAACTTTGATCATGTATAAATCATGGAAGAGGCAAAGTGTTTTCATCTTATATTTTCTCATTTGGTGTGTGTCCACATATACAAAAAATGTTTTTAAAAGCTGGAATTTTTTATACTCCAATTAAGAGTGTTGGTTGGTTTTTTTTCTTTTACATTGCAAGACACCAAATGGTTAGTGTACTATTGACTAAGCTTTTGGTGGATTACAGTTGTGAAACAGAGCTAGGAAACCCTGATGTTCCATAGTGGAAATATGGAATACTTAGCATTTAGATCAATCCGTCACTTTATTAGTAATGACTCAGAGGTTGTAGTATGCCTCCAGAAGAGCATTCATTTATTTAATTGATATTTTTGTTTAATAGGGTGAGAAGATATTCTATTTGATCAAGCCCACTGATGAAAATTTGGCTCTGTATGAGTCTTGGAGTTCATCTGTCACCCAGAGTGAAGTATATTTTGGGGACAAGGTTGACAAATGTTACAAGTGTGTTGTGAAGCAAGGACACACTTTATTTGTTCCAACAGGTAAGCTTTTACCCTATTTACTAGGATTTTGCATGTTTAATCACCGGGGATTGAGTTATGAACATTCGGCTTCTCCTAAGATTTTGGATAAGAGAGAATAATAAAAAATTTAGAAATCTGAATTTTCAAAACAAGTAATTTAGCTTTTTAGATTACCTGACAGTAGTAACAGTTATCAGGGAAAGAGGGTGTTTGTTACCCAATTATAGGGCAACAAATTTAAGCTTAATTTGGATATCAAGGAAGCACAGAACGCACATTGTTCACCATTTGATAGATATGCAGAGTGAATTCTTATCTTTTATAATACAATTTTGTTATACAGCTTTTGGATATTTTAAGACTTATTAGGCAAAATTATTAAAGCTTCACATGAACTTCTTATGCTGTAGGCTAGGGGATTAAAAATAAGAGTTGGGTGGGGTTTTTTTTTCATTTTTTGTTTTCTGTTAGCAGGAAATCTAAACTATGGTGGAGCCTGTGGAGGCTCTCTGAATCAAAATGAAAGTGTCCCTAAATAAAATTGAAGAATATATAACTGAATTCATGTGTTAATTCCTTTTACTAAAAATAAAAGGATATTTGTAGATACAGATTATGAAACTGTAGAGTATATAAATTTGTTTCAGCAGCTTTCTTTAAAAATGATGCAGAGACATGATCTCTTCTGATTTTCTTTAACAACATTTCTTGTAGCTGTCACCTAATAGCATCTGATAAATTACAGGACATTTTTAAGAAGTGAGACGCACCAAGACAATTAAATTTATTTATTTATTTAAGAAAAAACAGAAAAATCCTCCAAAGAAAATGCACCACCCCCACCTCCAAACTCCCAAATACCATAAACTTAGAAGTCTTTAATAAATGAAGCCATATTTTTCCAATAAAGCAAGTGCCAGTTAATTTCTTGTATTTTCACTTATGCAGCCCATCCGTATAAATACATTTTATTATTTGATTATTGAAGATTTGCACTGGGTACTATCCTCCCTTTTTGGGAGGAGGAAGCTTTAAATACACAAAGAAGGGAAATGGTACCGATTCTACTTCTGGAATAAGTCTTAATTATGTTCAGTACCTTACTCTGTCATTGACGACTTAGACAGACTACTACATTTTTCTCGTGGCTCAGTTCTCTACCTGTGAGATTTAGTGTTTAATGTTGTAGTTCATGGTTTGTGCAGAATAAATACTATATGGTAAGGAGCTCTATATGCACTTAACATTCCTGAGCACCCAGAGGTTTTAAAAAAACATGTATTTTTGGCAAGAGATGACATTAATTTTCCATTTATCTAAGTGTAAGGTCATATAGCTATGAACAAATAATGCAGAATTAGAAAATGAAGACCTTCATTTTGACCCACATATCTTTGGAAATAGTTACTGCTTCCCAAGTAATCAGCTGAACCTGAGCTCTCGCTATAATGTGGCCAAAAAGGAAAGTATCATAAACAGATACTTTCTAATGTGTCTGTGTATTTGTGTGTGTATACATGTAACATGGTACTTCTTAATGTAAATATGTGTATACGTGTGTGTGTATATACATATATATACATATGATATGATAGAGTATAGAGTAAGAACCAATAAATGAAACGAGGTTTCAAGACAGGTGTTTAAAAATTGGAAATTCTTTAAGACTAATTAAAGGCTTTAAAAAACCTCTGTTCTCCACTGAAAACCACTTTTCCTGCTTGCATTGATGCTGGTAGATGTTATAATTATTTTATAATCTCTGAAATAAGTTCAGAGTAGAATTCTGATTTAAAATCAATCTTGCATGTAGAGTAATAGCACCTACTAGGAGGCTCTTGAGAGTTATTTAAATATTATTTGAGATTCTGTGTGGTCTACACCAAATTTTCTTGCCTTGTTACATAGACCTTGATCAAAACTACAGCATAAAAATAGCAGGTAGAAATGTAAAAAAAAATAAACGAAATCCTTTAGTGGATGAAGTTACGCCATAAAAATCCTTGGTGTCGATGCAATAGGGGAGGCTTTGTTGTCAGTTTTGTCAGTGTCTGGGGAGATCTGTGATTAAAGGCTTGAAATACATATGTTCCTTGGAGAGTTATAGGTGTTCATCTATGATGATGTGATGATGATGGTAAAACTGAAAACTTGAAACCATATAAACAAATGCAAAATGCAACTGGTAATACAAGGCAATCTTTGTTTCACTGCACTTCTCGAAGAATGAAAGTAAAACTGAACAATGTGTAACACTAATTAAAAACCCTTAGGTTTTGTGTGCCTTTGTATTCTACACTCTCTCATACACCATTCTGTCACTTCTTTCCTTCCCAGGCTACATAGTAGGAATGATGCTTAATCAGCATTATTGCTAGGTTTCAGATCTTTTTAACGTGTGATACCAGAACTGGTTGCTCTTAACTGATTTAAGGCATTGATTTGATGGTAGTTTGCAATATGTAGATGCTTGCGATTTGGCCTGATTTTGCCTCAAGTTTGGGACCTTCCTGTGTTTGTACATCTTGCCAACACTCAGTCAAATCATGAAGTAATCTGCAGATGTGTGGCCAACTTTTTTTTGTCAACGCAAAATGAGAAAAATCTTGAAAGAAGAAACTCTTTGTAGTTTATTTACATTAAAGCTGCACTGTATAAATTCTAAAGGTAGCTTTTTTAATTGGAAAGCTAATATCATATGTTCTTTTGTGCACTTACTTGAAATTAACCCGTAGTAATCAGCTAGATTAATAGCATAATGTTGGCCATGCCTTACCATGTTGAATAGTGGAGTTCACAATATTTCAGTTATGTGACAAATTCATACAGTCAGAGTGCCTAAACTGGCTTTTAAACTGATCTTAATTTCACTGGAATTAAGACCTGGATGTGTTTAGAATAATTAATGGAACTACTTCTGAATTCTTATTTGAGAAACTTCAGTATTGCTAAATGACTTCTATGTTGTGCAAACAGCTCAGTTACTGTAAGCAACATGTAAATATTAAGAGTAGTATGATTTCTCTTTTCTTTTTACTGTATCTTTTGTTTAGTATGTTTTTCCTTTCTGGACTTGCCTATTTTTGTTGATTGGAGGGAAAACTTTTGGGAATTTGTACTTGAAAAATCACTGGTGGTCTTGCATTCCCCAACCTGCCCCAGTAAAAAAAACCTTAATCTTAGCTCCTTCAGAAAGCTACAGTCTCACTAGATTTCTGAAACACTCATTTACATGTTGTTAAAGTTTAGATTACTTGTTCCCAGCACAGAATACAAATTTATTTGCTCTTTTGTTTTCAGGTACACCTTTATTACTTGTATGTGTATTTAAAAACAGTCTTAGAATAATTTATATGTATGTACTAAGTTTCAGAATCTTGTAATTTCAGGCTGGATTCACGCTGTGCTCACATCTCAGGATTGTATGGCTTTTGGAGGAAACTTTTTGCACAACCTTAATATTGGCATGCAGCTCAGGTTAGTCTCAGCTTTTCCTATACCTTTTTCTCAGTAAGCAGGATATTTTTTTAATAGATATTTTTCTTCATGTTCTTAACCAGGATCAAATCGGTACAGGCTCTCAAACAGACAATAGTGGCGTTTTCAGTTAAACTGTATCAAGCACATACTCTTATTTCACTTCTGCAAAGGTTGTTTCAAAAATGAGGACTATGCAAGAATTTAAGTCAATAAAAGGAGAGGAAAAAAAATATAAATTCTACTTTGGAGATTAGTATAAGTGAGTAAAACAAAACTGAGCAAGCCCAGGTGTGCGACACTGGGTTGAAATGAGCGTCCTCAAGTCAGCATTGCTCTAAGGGCAGCTGTATTTAGTTTTTGTCCAAGATGTGGAGCTGTCTTCTAAACATATTGTTTTTATTTATTACAGTGAAATCCTGATAAAATTCCATCTGTTAAAAGATCACACAGTGGGTTTGTATCCTAGTTTTATGAAGTCCAACTTTATTCTTAGAAGTGCCGCAGTCAAACTTGATAAGGTCAGACCCTGGATGAGACCAGAGTTCAATCTTGTCTGTGGTCTTGTTGGGATTTAACTATGTGGTACTTGACTTCTTTTATTTATCATGGCCATGGTTATTTTATTTTGTTTTGGACATTCTGTCAATTTGAATGATTACATAGTTGAATAATGAACTTGATAATTAAAATATTCACGTTTTGTGATGTTTCTATTTATTCAGGTGTTACGAAATGGAGAAGAGGCTAAAAACCCCCGATCTTTTCAAATTTCCTTTCTTTGAAGCCATCTGTTGGTTCGTGGCCAAAAACTTACTGGAAACATTGAAAGGTAGCCCTTGTTTTGTTTTAAGAGATTTACATGTATCTGCCTTCCCTTCCCCTCTCCCCCCTCCCTTCATTAATAATGGAGAAAATTATACTGCTGTTATGTGAAGAGAGGAAACTTTAAGCTGGAAAACCAGACTTGATTTCCATTTTTTTGAAAAGTCACGTTATTTTTTTACCAGGTTTTAGTGAATGCTGCACTGTGACTGTTCTAGATCCAGCAGTTTTGGGTTTTAGTAAATTATCTTTCTGAAAACTACTTTAGTGATTAAAGGTTTCTAGGGTAACTTGCACTGTGCAGAAATCTTAGTGCACATGGTGATGTTTGTAACACTTTGTACCATGCTGCTGGAACCTTTGAACTATGTTATTGGTGTTTTTTATGCAATGCTGATGATGTATCTGATTAATGAAAATATTCCAGATTATCAAGACAGTATCTGAGTTCCTGGCACAGTGCAATTATACTACCGGCCAAATGTGATTAATTTGCCATTATCTGAACAGACCTTGCTAGAGAAGATAGGAAACTTATTTCAATGGCATTAGGTATTCACTCAGGCTTCTTCCATATCAGTTATGGTCTTTGAGTACCCTTTGGTAACCTTTCTCTCTTGCTCTAAAGCAAATGACTTTTTAAGTGATCCCACTTAACTTGTATCTGTGGGTTTCTTCTTGGTGGCTTTACAGCTGAATGAAGAGGTTTTCTTGCATTTCTAGGTTTTCTTTCATCTTTTCAGTCAAAATACCCATTGACTTCTGCTCTTTCTTGTGAAGGGAAAGTGTCTGTGAGGGCTTTTGTAGGAAAGATACATCAGTTCCTATGAGCTGTTTTAAATAATTTATATCAGTGCTTATCAATAGACATCTCAACAACCTCTGTTTCTTGACAGTTGCTGTTTCTTTCTAAACTTCCTCATCTAGTCCTGTAATTCCTACATCTGTACCCATGTATAACTGAGCTTGAGAGAGTGTCTGTCTGACTTTGCTTTCCTTTCCTCAGATATTTTGCCCTCTGCTCTATTTAATCTTCATTTGGAATATGACATTTATTATTATCTATTTCAAAAGAGAGAAATCAACCTTCAGAGGAGGCTGCTGAATTCAGCTTCTGCTTTGGAAGAGATCACTATCTCATGTAACATTTTTCCAATATGAAAACAGTCACAGTTATTGAAAATTATCTATTCTTTTTTCAGCAAATAAAGGCATTGAAAAACCCTTGTTTCCTAAATGTTTCTAAATCTAACTAACTATAAGTTTTTGTCCCATGTCCATTCCCCCTGCCCCCCTCTCTTCCCTCTCCCCTTTTTATCCCATGGCTCCTTGAGTACATGGGCTAGGAACCTTTTATGATTTTGTGCCTTAGGGGATGGGTATGAAGCTTATTCTCACGTTATTTTTAATTTGTGGCTTAGCAGACACTTTGTTGCAGAACAATGCTGTGATCTATAAACCCATCCTAAAAAATCAAAATTGATGTTTCCATGCCTAGAGTGAAGAGTATGTTGGGCTTTGGCATCAAGACTTATGTGAATTAGGTGTTTACCAGTCTGAATCCTTTGTTTTATAAAAAAAAGATGATACCAGTTCAGTTGTGAAAGGTAGTGGTGATGATCAACTTGCAAAATGTTGAGTGCATGACTGTTAGCAGTACTTTATATGAAATTCAGGTCAGCAAGCAAAATCAGCATAATGTATCTTTTTGTCTCTTTTCATAAAATGATGACAAGGTCATAAACATTTTGGTTTTATCTTTTAATTGGCAAGAAGTGTTTTATGATATTACAAGTGTTGTGGCATTCACCTAAACTATTTTTCTCGTTCTGTATTTTAGATCTGTTTTGTTCTAGTTGACCTTTAGTATGTTGTAAACTATTCCTAATTTACCCAAGAATTAGTCAAAAAGAGAAGATTGTATTTACGTAGAATCACTTTCGGGTTGAGTTGGGTTTTTTTGTTACAGTATGCACAAAAATAAAGGATGCCTTGCTTCACTTGCTTGCACAATTTTGCCTTTTTTGTGCTATTGCATAATGGCAACTTTACTGACTGAAGGGTAGGTATGATTCTATTGTGTCCACTGTTAGTGTGCTTCTAAATTTGTTTCTGTGTCCTTTTTAGAGCTGAGGGAAGATGGTTTCCAGCCTCCAAGCTATTTAGTGCAAGGAGTGAAGGCTTTACTTACTGCTTTAAAACTATGGATGAAAAAAGAAGTAAGTCTAAGTGATTTTGTTTGCTATTTTGGGTGAGTTTTGTTTTGATTTAGAAGCAAGTGAAGGTCTGTGCCCTTATAAAGTTTAAGATTATTTTTATCTGTTAATGAGTACTGAAGACTATGGAGATTATGTACTGCTGATCTGGGGAAGAGTCATCGTGACAGTTTTATATTCTGTGATGCTAATAAAGTCTTTTTAGACCGATTAATAAACTCTTGTATTGTAGCTGATAAAAGTAGAACCTTGCTAGAGGATAAGCTGATAAGGTGGGGCTTTTTTCTCACAAATCTGTTTATATAGTTGATTCATTCTAATCTGAGGCAATGGAGGGATGGAATGCCCTGATATTTAGCATTTTCCATTAATGTCAATGCTTTGGAGAGCACATTTCAGGTACATCGTCTGTATTGCTGAAGAGTTGGTTTAGTTTCAGATGAAGATATTAACTTCGATTGAATACTGTCCCTGCTGAACATTGACTGACTCTTGTAAAATCATGAATGTGTTGTCTACGCTGGCTTTGCTGGTGTTCTGCTCTCCAGGAAAGCCTATTTGTTTTGGCACAGCACTGGATCTGGCCAAACTCCCATGTATTCTTTCACGTGCCTGAGCTAATAAGCCCTCTTGAAACCTGTGCTTCTGAGAAGTGCTGTTCACTCTTGGGCAGTTTGGTTCTGACTGAGCTTATTAATTCTAGTTTGTTGCTGGCCGTGCTGACTTGAGCTGGCTCTTGGAGATCTGTTTGGTGTTTCTGCCCACAAGTTCTCCTTGTTAGAGAGCTTATTATGCAACAGGTATGAAATTTGCACAATGCTACATCCAGCATAATGAGCTTTGAGGAACTGAACACGAGGTGCAAACACAGGGGTGGTTACTCTGTGTGGGCTCAGCTGGGGTCCAGCCTGTGTAGCATTACGGATTCCAGCTGATACTTTGCTGGCCCTCTGTAACACCTCTGAGTTGGTTCTTCAGTGTCTCTTTGTCTGTGCCATTTCAGATCAAAGCTAGCTAGGAAGCAGTGTAGCAGTATTTACAGAATGTTGTGCCTAAGCTGTTAAACCACATGTGAATCCGAGCTATCTCTGGTATGGATGATAAGCAAGCCGAGTAATCAGGCTGCTGATAACCGAGATCAAACATAGCCTGTATAAATGCTTATTTTAATTTGAAAGTGGATTGGAATTCGTCTTTTCTAGATTGTTGTCGCATAGTATTGTAGCATTGGTGTACCGTCTAGTAGCTCATTAAGTAGTTTGATTAATACTTCATCTAGAATGCGATATGCTTCCTACTTTTCTGTGGAAAAAAATTGCACGTGCTGCATTCTGAATCCTTATTAATGAGACCTGTCAGTATTCACAAACCACTGGCAGAACAGACACTTTAATTGTGAAGAAGCTGCACAGCATCAGTGATCTAATAGTAGTGTTGTCTGCTGTGCACCAGCTATTGCGTCTTGTACCTTGTGTTCATCTTCTCTAGCTACTGTTTCATAAGTAAGCTGACCTCTTCTTTGTAGCAGGCCAAGTGCGTGATAGGATTGTAGTTGTATGCAGCTAAAGACAGGAGGAGCTTTATATGTTGCTATGTGATCTGTTCATGCTGGAGATTTCAGACAGATTCTAAAAAAATTACAAATGAATACTCCACTAATGAGAAGCCTTCTCATGAGGTTTCACTTTCATATCATGGAGTATGTCTTTTCAAGACATATGTGAATTATGTTAGTGAATTACTTTATTTGCTGGACAACTTCAAACTCATCTTCATCAGGGCAGCAGTATCTTCATTTCTGCAATATTTAAAAGCTGCCAAAAATTACAACATGCTGTGAATAGAGATCGAGTGCTACTAAAATTATTTTACTTTTCCTATCTTGTTTTAAATTCAGTTTGTGCAAGGCTTTTGTCAGTATGTGCATCTTCTGATTACTTTGCTGCAGATCATCAGTCTGCAAGTTAGTTGATATACACAGTAAAAATTATGACCTGTCCAGTCGTCTGAGCTCTTGGATTTTAGCTCTGGCTTCCTTCCAGCTTGCATAAGCAACAGATCTCAGATTCAATTTTTCAAATGTTTTGTTCATGTACAAGTAACATTATTTTGGACAACTGTTCTGTGCTTTTTTTAAAAAAATATTAATAGCTGTTGTAAAAAAAGAAATCAGGGGTTTTTGTGATGAGGGAGAGATGTGGGGCTTATTATTTTTATTTGATGTTTAATTTTGTGTGTGTTTTTAAGTGTTGATATACTTCATTGTGATGATAGTTTTCAAAGGTGGGTGGATTCACTTGCTTACCAGGACTTTTTGATCTATATCTCTTGATTTAAGATAAGTTTCTTTTTACTCTGTGTATTTCTAATATTTAAAAAACCATTTCTTGAAGCTCTTGAATAAATCATAGCTTTTCTTCTGTTATTTTCTTTACCTGCAATTTACATCTGACATACTATGGTTGTTTTGTTGCTACTGTTCTCCTTAGTATAAGAGAATTCCTCAGTCCCAAAGGCTGTTTGTTCCTTTTCCAAGACACAGTGTGCTCTGAGTCAGGCACAAGAGACAACTTAAAACCAAGTTATTTAATAATTATGTTAATTTTTCAGGGATGGTGTCTGTAGGTATTCATACTTCCTGCCCACCCTTTCCTTCTGTCAGACTGTTAGGTTATATATCCTTTTGAATTTGTTCACATATTTAAGTTGCTTTGGTGTAAATAGATACCTTTTTATAGTGCCAAACAAGTGAGCGTGCCAGTGGAATTTACTTTCCTCAGAGTTACTATGAACTGTACTGGCAAAATAATGTGCTTTGATACAAACTGTATTTGTGTTAGGAAGACTTTTTTTTTAAACGAGAAACTTTGAAATTGGTGTTTTGGAGGAATTGCATCAGTCACTTCCTCTTGAAGTCCTCATGGACAGGAAGGCTTTGGGGAGAGTGAAGTCCTTAAGTAGAAAGGACTGAATAGTCCTTAGATGACTGGTAGCTTGCTGGAAAAATCACACAGTTTAGCAACAGAGATGTTGTGTTCCCAAGTGTGAATGTGCAGAGGTGATGTGTTCAAAGAATGAACAACGGTAAATAGTAGCAGCTGACTTAATCTTTCCTGTAGAATTAATGGCACTGAAATGAATGATTATACCATGATTGGATGTCCATGTTGGGTTTTTTTTTTGAGAGGAGAGATCATTTGTTTTAATGACTGAGGGGAAGCCAGGTTCAATGAAATGCACGTGCAGTATCAAATTGCTTCTAGCAATAATTTTGCTGCTGAATCTCATTTTGAAATGAGGGTAGCTGAAAGTGCTCATGGGGTATTTTTCCATTTAGATAGCCAATTAAGGGGTTGCTAGCATTCATGTCAGTCATTCTGGTCCATGTGTGAGTGCTGTTTTGTCTGTTTAATTCTAACTGAAAGTATTTTGAGGCACATTTAAACTGTACATACAAAATACAAAACTTATTTTTTACTAGATCTAACTGTAGAGTGTTTGGACTTACTCATACTGGTTATATATACATATAAGTGTATGTATATATATATGAAATCCATCTCTGATACTGTTTCAGAGGATTAAAGAGGATAAACTGTTAAGGCTTTCTAAATTTTTTTATAGGGAATGTTTTTTTAATGTTTTTTTGAATGTTTTTTTTTTTAATGTTTTTTGAATGTTTTTTTTTTTGTTGTGGAGTCTCCTTCACTGGAGACATTCAAAACCCGCCTGGATGCGTTCCTGTGTGATGTACTCTAGGTGACCCTGCTCTGGCAGGGGGGTTGGACTAGATGATCTCTTGAGGTCCCTTCCAACCCCTAGGATTCTGTGATTCTGTGAAATCACTTTCTCCAAACTACTAGACTCTAAATAAGCTAAGAAGGTAATATTTTAAAATGAAATGTGAGGCAGATGTCTAAAAACCTGCACATTGGATAAATATTTTTTTATTTGCTCTTTAGATTATTTTTTTGCCATAGTGAAATTCCTTTAGTCTTTAGCTGTTTTGAAGGTCATTCTGAAGTGTGGCTCTATACTGACCATAGTAAAGGGAAAAAGAAGCTGATTACTGAACTGAGTGGGGGAAAAAAATTAAATGGCTGTCAGTATGGCTTTGTATTACCCATTATTTGGATTCTTAGAGACAGTGAGGGATATCTTCTGCCTTCTAAAGCTTGGACTGGAAGCTTCATAGTGTGTGTATATCTGTCCTGGAAGTTTGCAGTCATTCTTACAGAAGTAAATCTGTTTGGTTTTTTTCCCCTTTATTTTTTTCTCCCGTAGATCTGTTTATTTCAGATTACTTCTTCTTTTATCTGAAAGAATGAATTAAATGTCTTTTCTTCCTCCTTTGCATACAGCTTGTAACAGAACATGCCTTTGAAATTCCAGACAACATTAGGCCTGGGCATCTCATAAAAGAGCTCTCAAAAGTGATTCGTTCTGTAGAGGTAAGAACAGAGGCAACTCTACATAAGCCTGCAGAAAAAAAATCTTTGAATCGGGGAATTTCATAGTGGTTATGATTCTGATTGACCATATTCACCTTTTAATTTATTTAACATTTATTTAATAATAAAAAATCAAAAGGAAAACTGTTTTAAATACTAAGCTATGTGTATTTTAGATAACAAAAATGTATAGCAAGGGTGTTTATGTATTTTTTTTAAATAATATTTTTAATGCTGAAATTATTATTAGGTCAGTAGTTCTAAAATGTTCTCACCTATAACGACTTACGATTACTGTGAATATGTTGTTAAAGAGCTTAATTTGAAATTCTGTGCATATTCCATTCTCCTACCCTTTTGTTTGTTAGCTGTGGTCTAGTTGTCATCTCTTAGGCTCTTTTTCATATGTTTTGTTGCTATTTGTTACATAGTTGGTTGTTTTTTCCTTTTTTTTTCACTCCTGTATCAATGTTTTGCTCCTTAATTTTCCTTAATGAATATTGATTCTTGAAAAATTCTCCTATTTGCATATGGAGAGAACAGTTCTGAGACCTGAAGAGAAATGTGATCTGTTGAGTGCAGTACATGTCTACCCTATGCTTCCTTCATGAATAAAAATTTGTTTTGGTGGTAACTTTTGGTGTTAAGAACTACTATTATGGGAGAGTATAAAAGCCCCAAATGAAAAAGAGGTGCAGTAGAACTAAGCTTTGCACATCACATCCATAGGAAATACGTAGTACTTCTCTAAAAGGTCTAACAATTTTATTTATATAATTTACATTTAAATAGATTAATAAGAAGCAGCACTTAAATATACGGATTTACTCCTCTGAGACTATTCTGAAATGTGTGTTTTTAATTAAAGGAGGAGAACAACAAACTAGTTAAAACTCAGGGAATTCTTGGTGTGTGTCCAACTTCACGATCTTTGCATGAAACAAGTTCCCCTCACCACTCCAGACGAAGGGTGAGGAAACTGCGAGACCATGCTACCAAAACTCCTTCTAATCTGGACATCCTGGAACTCCACACCAGGGAGGTACTGAAAAGGCTGGAGATGTCACCATGGGAGGAGGCAAGTATTAAGATATGTGCAAGAAAAACAAAACCAGAGTAGGTTTCTTACCTCTGTTGAGAGGGAAAAGCCTTTTAACATGCATAAGAATACAGGCTACTACTCTTTGTTATATGAGACATTGATAGATTTGTTTTCAGTTTCTTTCTTTCGAGTTTTCCTGATAGGAACTTCTCTCTTCCTTGATATTTTTATTAATTTTTTTTTGGTGGTGGCTTCTTCAACTTTTTGTTTCAGAAATTGCCCTGAATCCATCACTTATTTCAAGTGTAGTTTTTGAATTAGGACTGCTGGAGCTATTAAGTGCTACCTTGAATCAGTTCTGTGTGGAAAAGGGAGCTGGCAAAGTGTTGATTTGGGGAAGCTCTGAGACAGGCTGCTTCTCACTGTGTTTTTAGGTAGCTGTTTCTTATAGTTCAGTGACTGTAATTTGATTAGCCTTGTTTTTTGATCATGTTCCTATTTCCTGTATGACTGTGCTTCCTTACCAATAAACCTAAGGCTGCCTTTGGACTCACTTGTGGGGTTGTGGGCTTTGTGGTCGTATACAAAAGTATCATGGAGTGAATGAGTGAAATATAGTCTCTTAAATTTTTTTTTTCAGGTTTGATGACCGTATTTCAAAAAACAGCAACAGAAATAGGAGGAAGAGTGAGAAAATGGAAATGAGTAGCTTTATGAAGGAAAATAAGTAGCTTTCTGAAAATAAGAAATGCTGACAAATTTAGTTGGGACAGAATGGAGTGTCATAGTGGAGAAATAGTGATTTGGGTTTTCATGTTGATCTTCATAAGGCATGAACAAGAGACATTCATTTAGTCCACAAAGACAAGAAGCTGAACTTAAAATTTACCACAAATAGTTCATTGCTACAAACCATTTTTAAGATAAAATGTTCAGGAGTATTAGTCACTGTCATTTAATGTAGAAATATATTGTTCACTATCAGTGTTGACTTGTAAACAAAAAGCACCCAAAACTATTTTACGTGTTCTAGGTGTAACACATAAGTGTATCACTGGTAGCTTCAGAGTACACTAAATGATGACACTAAACTGGGAGGAGTGGCTGACACACCAGAGGGCTGTGCTGCCATTCAACGAGACCTTGATAGGCTGGAGAGTTGGGCAGGGAGAAACTTAATGAAATTCAACAAGGGCAAGTGCAGAGTTTTGCATCTGGGGAAGAACAACACCATGCACCAGTACAGGTTGGGGGCTGACCTGCTGGAGAGCAGCGTAGGAGAAAGGGACCTGGGGGTCCTGGTGGACAGGAGGATGACCATGAGCCAGCAATGTGCCCTTGTGGCCAGAAGGCAAATGGCGTCCTGGGGTGCATTAGAAAGGGGGTGGTTGGTAGGTCAAGAGAGGTTCTCCTCCCCCTCTATTCAGCCTTGGTGAGGCCACACCTGGAGTATTGTGTCCAGTTCTGGGCCCCACAGTTCAAGAAGGACATGGGACTGCTTGAGAGAGTCCAGCGCAGAGCCACAAAGATGATTAAGGGAGTGGAACATCTCCCTTATGAGGAGAGGCTGAGGGAGCTGGGTCTCTTTAGCTTGGAGAAAAGGAGACTGAGGGGGGACCTCATCCATGATTACACATGTGTAAAGGGTCAGAGTCAGGACGATGCAAGCTTTTTTCAGTAATGACCAATGATAGGACAAGGGGCAATGGTTGCAAACTAGAGCACAGGAGGTTCCATGTGAATATCAGGAAAAACTTCTTTACTGTGAGAGTGACAGAGCACTGGAACAGGCTGCCCAGAGAGGTTGTGGAGTCTCCTTCACTGGAGACATTCAAAACCCGCCTGGATGCGTTCCTGTGTGATGTACTCTAGGTGACCCTGCTCTGGCAGGGGGGTTGGACTAGATGACCCTTCGACGTCCCTTCCAACCCCTAGGATTCTGTGATCTTGAATATGTCAAATGTAAATTGCTTTGAGCTAAGAAAGTTGTGCTTACAGCAGGTTGCTTTCCATTATTGATGTTTTACTGTTCTATAAATCAGTTCTGGGATACTAATTCCAGGCACCGGATACCAAATCCAGGAGTTGCCTTGTCAGTTCCAAGTCCAGCTTTCGGCTCGCCTGTCTATATTGGTATTTCTTTGTTTTGAATACGGTGATAATTCTCCAAAGGAAACATAAAAGCAGTATTATAGTGGAGTCATCATTGTCTCAGATGCTTCAGGAGAGTATAGGTGATTCAAGGAAGGAGGACATGCAGTCTGCTGTGTTTTTTTTTACATCTGAACAGGTTTTTGTCTAAGCTTTCTTCATCTGGTTATCGGGAAGGTAACCATCCTGGTACTGAGTTTAAGCTTTTGTGGAGTGCAGGAGAAACAATTGAATTTGTAGAAATAAATAATAAACAACATTGCTTTTACTTCTTTAGGATACTGTGGGCTCAAAACTGAATGGGAGATTTAACAAGCCCTTTCAGCCATCTTCTACAGTACCTGAATGGCGACCAAAAGACAATGATCTTCGCCTTCTGCTGTCAAATGGAAGAATAATCAGGTAAAAAGCATTGATTGTGAATCACTTCTTCCTAGTCATTATGGCCTGGAGCATGCTAATAGTTATTAACATTTCTGTTTGTGGAGCTCTAAGTTCTCCTTTACCAGTAAGAGTCATGTAAGGAATATAGAAGTAATGTGTGGTCTGTTGTGTTTGCTGTCCTCTAGTGGAGCCACAGTTTTGGAGTGAAGAGGAGGGGATGCTTTGCTTTGTTACAGCATTTCACTCAGTTGCTCAGTTGCATTTGTACTGCAGGGAATGCTTCAAAGCAGGAAGGGTTGTTTTGTATCCATCTATTGGAGTGATTCTCATTAAAAATATTCTGGTGTAAAACTTTGCATCTTTATGGAAATGGCAGTTGTATAAGGAGTAAAATGGGAATATGGAATGTCAAGATGAGAATAAGAAAATGGTACTGTTGTATCTCGAGAGTGTTGTAAGTAATGAAAAGAAAACAATTGCTTTGGGTTTTTAAGAACAACAATTTTTTTTTTCTTGTGAGATAGAGATGAGAGACGCCCATTTACAGATCGAAGTATTTACACAGCAGATAGTGAAGATGAAGATGACAGGACGAGGTCGAAAAAGACGACTGTTAAGGTAGAAGACCAGCCCTCAGGATTTGAAGAAGAAGGGAATGCAGATGCCCAGAAGCCACTGAACAGTAAGCTTGTCTCTAAGTCCTATCGGTTGAACATTTTGATTATGTTGAATAAGGTCTAACTATTGTGGTCTGAGTGAAATTCTACCCAAGTATGAAGAGGATAAACTAATAGATCAGAGAAGTAATATTAGAAGTTAGAACAAAACACTGGACAAATACTATTTGTCCACTGAACAAGCTAACCGCATAGAGCTAAAAAGTAAAACTCACCTTTTTATGTTAGTGCCTTCTTGAATACTGTGTACAGTGTTTTTCAGAGTGCAGCTTTAGTTGATGTTCTAGATTAGTATTTGTTCCTTTTGGTCTGTTTCATAATGTAAGAATGCTGAATTTTCTTGACCAAAATATACTTCAGTGTGAAAAGTTCATCACATTCACTGTAGAGAATAAAAAATCATAACACGCAGCTAATTTTAAACCTATGTTATATCTTACTTTCCTCTTTTATTTGGTGATTAGATACTTGATCATTCAATTTTTGTATGTTCTGCTGATGAATCAGTTTATTCCACAGAAGTGATCAAACATAATTTAGCATTAATGAAATCTTATACTTTCAACCTTTGCAGTAATCTGCAAGGCTGGGGAAGAATTCAGATTATCTATAAAACACTTTAACCTCGCTTTCCAATACTTTAAACCATCCTTCACTAGGATTAGTAATTTTTGGTCTTTCTGTAGCCTCAAGCCTTCCTGCCAAGTGTTCAGCAGTGCTGATCACACGGTGTATTAGTATAAAATATCAATATTGAATGCCTGTTTTCAGTGCCTTTTTTAATAGCACTGTCTGTGTAGTGACAGATTGTTTCAGTGGTCTCTTTGATTACAACAGTCACATCCTTTCACAGTAGAGCTTACAAAGACTCAGAGGTATGTTTTAGGAAACTGAGGTCAACACTGTCACAGTTTTGGCCAATAACCAGGTAACAGATGCTCTCTGTTATCCCCTACCCCGACCTTCCCAGGGGAAGATAACAGGGGAATAAGGGAGTGAAACTTTGAGGTTGGAAAAAAAACCCAAGAACAACAGTTTTAATGAAACAGAAAATAGTAACAATATAAATGGTGAACTATATATAAGGATGTGAATATGTTCATATATAGAAATGAATATTCAAATATGGAGCCTGTGCTTCCTGGATGGTCATTATGTCCAGACCAGAAAAGTCCCAAACTGGACTAGGCAGCAGCTGGCGTGCCTGGGCCCAGTGTCCCAGCAACAGTCTGCAATAAACCTTGGAGCAGCTGTGTCAGTCCTACTTGAGGAAGAGAAACAGCTTGCTGAGTGAAAGCTTGGGTGTATATAGGTGGTGCTTTTCCATTTTCAAAATTAAACTAAGTAAATTAAACTAAATTTTACACTTGAATTGAAGATTAAACCATACAGAGAAATGGTAAATTTTCTTCAAAATTGCTGCTCTTATTTGGCACAGAATGAATATGGCAGTGTGTATCTAAATATAAAAAGCGTACTTACAGCTAGAAGAGAATGTTGAGGTTGTTCTTCCAGAAACTGAGTACTCAGGACTCTTGCTAATATTTTTCATTGAATAGTGAGAGTCTTCAAACTTCCCTATCAAAGATCACCCACATTTCATTATTTTGCTTTAACTGAAGGTCTGCAGAGAGAGAGAGAGAAAAGATACTCTCTGCAGAGAATTTCATAAAGGGAATTACCTGTTTCTATAACAGCTGCCACCTTCTATTGTTCTTACTGGGATTTGGGCCAAGAGGCAATGTCTGCAGAGAGGTATCTTTAAACAAATCAAGCTCTGTATAGCTTTCTGTGTCATGCTAAGGTCTTGGTTCTAAATGGTAACCCAGTGTTATCAGAGAGACAAAGATCAAGCGTTGTGCTTTACAGAGCAAGATAACTTCATGTGGATGAGAGGAAGGTGATTTAAGATAATTCTTTTGAATACACAGTAGCTTAGCCTGATCTTACGTATAACGTCTGATTTAATTCACTCAGTTTCTGGAGTGTGCCTCCCAATCTCTGGAAGCATGCAGAGCCATAACTTTATCTGAGGGTAGACTGGTTCATTTTAAAGTAACAGTAATAATTACCAAGTTAATTCACAAAAACAGCAAACAAAAAATAGCAAACCCCAACTTGCATATTTAGACTGAATTTTTTAAAAGCTCAGTTACAAATCACATTCATGATTGTCAAGATGAAGAGATGAAGGGTCCCAATAGTATATGATGTGTTGTGGTAAAGATCAGTATCTGAAACCTGTATGTGGAAGAGAAGGGTGAGAAAACTTTAGCAGGGGAATGTAGAAAGCAGGGAGGGGAGGAAAGCAATTATTTGGGGTTTTTGTGTTGTTTTCTTTTTTTTTTTAGGCATGTATAAAGGAATGCAGCTTCCCTGGCTTTTTAAACAATATAAGGCAGAAGGAAAACTGGGGAGATACACTCTGACTAGTTTGCACAGAGTTTGCAAAATAAAGAAGTGGTAAAAATGGACAATAGTTTGGCCACACATAGGAATATTGGTTTAGCCAAACTGGATCAGACCTGAGGCTCATACAGAGTGTTATGTCATATATGCTAGTACCCAGCCCCAAATGAACCAGGGATGTCTCAGTAATGTCAGGTGGCTTTCGCTATTGTAGATCATATTAGTCTAAATCATATTACCAGATAGTAGGCAGATAACAAATAATTTGTCCCTCTTAGTCGGGTATCATCAGTTAACCTCTATGAACAGGCAAGAGAGCTTCTGAAGTATGAGACTCTGTAGTTAGCATTGCTTTTATAAATTTTAGTATTATCTGTATATAGTTAATTATGTATGTGTCCTTTTCCTTTTCTGTCTTTCTGAATAATTTGCCTTCTTATAGGAAGACTCAGATTTCTTCTTAATAGTTTTGTCATTTTAATAATTTAATGACTTAATATAATCCTTAATAATAAGGATTTTCCAGTTTCTTAAGATAGAAAGAAAAAAGTTCCTGAGGAGCCTTTGTGAAGTTTGCTTATTTTTAAATTGTGGTTTGTTATTTACACAATTTTTGCGTAAGATCTGAAGCTCCACATGTGACATGTTTAGATACCCTTAATTGTTTTTACCTCTTCCTTTAAATTGTCTCTAAGTTTGGAGCAGGTTTTTTTTTTTCTTTGAGAAAGGCAATACTCCAAAGGAAAAATCATTTGAGCTATACAATGGTATGATTTTCTGTATCATGCATGCAGTTGCTTATCCTAGAATTTTGTTTGCCTTTTTGAAATTATCTGAGGGTTTGAGTTATCAACAGAAATCCCTTGGGTATTTTGAGCTACAGTAATTTAGAATATTCATTTTATTGTTGTATGTTGAGCATTACTTTGTTTAGCTTAACTTCATATATAGTGTTGTTTTTAATTTACCATGTTTAGATATTCCTCACACTTCTTTCTAATGCTATCTTAAGTTTAATTAGTCTTCTCTAGATTTTGGTCCTAGCTGTTAATTTTATTCACTTTTTGACAACCTGTCTCATTCTTAGCTTTCTCTAAAAATAATTTCCGCTTATGCAGTGTTTAGAAATTAGTAATATCCCCTGAAATATATTTGTATACTTTGCCACAATCTACAATAGGAACAAAATCCCACTAGGATTGCAGTGTATATAGGGTTATAGGTACATCTTTTATACTTGCATAATTAATGAGTTATGAAGAATCACATTCTGCTTATGTAGTTTCATATAAAACTATGCTGAAAGCAAACCACCACAGGTCAGAAATTAGCTCTGGAATGAAGGCAGGTAAAGTTACAATGTTGATTTGCTTTCCGCATGATTTTATATGAAACAATAAGTACTTGAAAACTTGAAAAAGTTATGTTGCTGTCTTTATCCACTACCTTTTTGACACGCATTCATAAATTTTTTATCCTTTTTGACTTTGCTCCAAAAAACTTTTGCTAGTTGAACTGCGTGTTGCAGTCTTTCACAAATTTGTACTTAATCAAGATTTCTGCCCAGGGCCTTGACAGAGATACACATACTGCCCACTGACCTTGAGCCTTGTATTCTAAACACAAATGTGTTTCCTACTTGTAGTTATTTGGGACATATTCTGTGTTTTAAGAGTACATACTTCTGAGAACTGCCCAACTACTTAATGTTTGAGTTCTTTCAGCACTTAAAAGTAAACCATGTGGACTAGGTGGCTGATTTGACCGATGGCTTTGTTGTACATCAGTGTTTTTGATGTCTTTGATTTTGACACCTCATTCTCTGATTAGTACTTCATCTTGCCAACCTTAGACATGTTTTGTGCTAGTAGTATTTCCTCTTCTCTTCCATTTCGGGTCTTTGTGTCGTGAAAACCAATGAAGTATATTGTGTATCATCACAGTAATATTTTAATCCTCTTTATCAGGTCTGCATTTTAACCCTGGTAGTAGCACAAAACAGGCAGAATATGCCAGTAAATTGTGATGTGATGTAAAAGTAAAATTGCAAATAATGCAATGAGGTTTTTACCTTTAGGTCACTTAATATCCTCTGACTTCCATGTTTAGTGTTTCTGTGTAACTGCTTTTATCTTTAAACAAGGAAATTCCAGGTTCAAAGAGTCTAAGACAAAGTAATACTGAAGATTACTTCTAATTAACTTTTTCTGAGAGCCAGTTCTCTGACTCTGCTCTATATACAAAAGCAGAAATTGCCCAATGTGCCATCTGTGGAGTATGTGCTCTATGTGAGAGGAAAAAATATGTGCTCCTGCCGCACCTGATTTCTTGTCCTGCCTCTGGCTTCATCCAGTCAGTCACTTGAGGAGTCTGTTGGTCAACAGTAGGCAACTCACTAGAGTTTTAAGCAAAATTGACTTGTGAACCAGATGAGTGTGTGGATGTTCTTCTGTTTACAGACTGTTAAAAATTGTGTTTCTTGTTCTTTACTTCCAAAATAATTGTTAAATATTATATGTAATAAATGTCGGGTCTTATGTTTTAATTTTTCTTTCCACAGTGTTCTTTGAAAGTGTGAAATCAGAACTCAGGAATGGATCCTCAGAGTACTCTGATATTTCTGATTCAGAAGAATCTGAGCCTGATTGCACTACACAGGTATAGCTGGAAAAGGTCGAAGTTATTGAAGCAACAAAATACAATTTTGCTCACTCACTTCAAATTTATTTGGTCAAAGTTTGTGTTAAAAGAGCAATAACAGTATTTACTTCTTGCTGAAGTTAATATCTCAGACTTACAGTTCTGTCTCACTCTTCATTTATTCTAGCGTTGAGAAAAATGACAAGATATACTATCTGGAGCCAAACTTTATGATCTTCTTTGTCATTAAAGTGGGGCTGGCAGAGGATGAACATTGCTCTGGAATATGCAAAGTCTGAGAAAAGTTAGATGCTAGTTGCTTTGTTCATTTCTTCCATAACAAGTCTTAAGTTTCATTATTAGAATTATGAGTATCTACCACACAGTTTCATTTTAGAGCATGGCTTAATGGAAACAGTCACATAGACCTTCAGTTTTTTAAATACGTTGAAGTGGCTAAATCCTACTGAGGTATTTTAGACTATTTGAAATAAACGGGAATCTTCTATTTGAGGGTCTAGTTTGTAGTGATTTTTATTTTTATTTTATTTTATATAACTAAACAAAATGTAAATTCACACACACATTTATGTGTATAAATGTATATGTATAGGCAAAATACCCTGGTGTGTATTAATACAGATTTTAGTGTTTAGAAATGTGCACACTATATGCAAGTATTTTAGTGATGTTTTTTTCCTTTGCAAAATAGTGCTCTGGCTTACTGATTTCAATTTTAATTGGACAGCAGTAAAATGCTAGTAAGGTGGAGTGATTACCTCAGATTTTTGTTTGGTGCTTCTGAAAAGCTAATGATTTGGTCTTTCTTTCAATCATCAGCCTATTACAAGACTTCCCAAGAAGCCTTGAAATTCCTACTTTTTCCATGGTGGTCAAGATCTATTTTTAGTATTTGTTGTCTTCCATCGTTTACCTTACTAGTGATAGGTGATAAGTGATAGGAACCTTCATGATGTGGCTTCTTCTGGTTTCCTAAACTGCATTGTCAGCAGTTTTAGCTCAGCAGGTTTCCTTTTTTGAGACAGAATCAATAGTTATTCAGAAGTGATGTATTACTCCTTCACAGAAGAATGTAGCCAGTTTTGAATGACTTCATTGGGTGAAATGTTTTATAATAATGCCATTTACTATCTTAGTTCCTTCTGTATTCTTCTGCTTCTTAATTTCTAATAGTATCTAATGGAATCATTTTTCTGCATGTTTAAGTTTGTCTTTTGCAATGATATATCCAAAATGAACTGTCTCAGTAGCTCCTGTAAATCCTTTATATGTTTTTACATTGCACTGAAGATGATCTTAACAAAACAAGATAATAGCTTTATTATTAACATTGAGTCATAGTTATAATTTAATTGCCCATTTGTGTCAATTTCCAAGCATCAAAGATTAACAAGCTGCTCTTGTGAATGAAGCAATTGTTTAAAAACATCCCTTGGTGATACCATGCACTTCATTCATTCCAGTTCTGTTTTTGATGATAGGGATAGTGGTGCCAGTCTTGAAGGATTATGATTCCTCTGTGTTCTGATCTTCCACTTTCAACACTTTTATTTAAAGTCATGTAGATTCCTTGGCTTGAAAAAAATCATGGCGTTCTCTGTGCTTGTTGAAAACAGATTACTCTGAATTACCAAGATGCAACATATCTGTTGTAGCCCTTGCTTTTTATGTAAAGGCATATTGAGTCACATATGGTTGCTCCACCTTTGGGAAGCTTCTGCCCATACAAGCTGTAATCTCAGCAGGAGCTGAAAAGCCCTTTTATTCATGAAATGAGGCCCTACCACTGTAAGAGATGCAACAGCTGTTGTGTCTCTGTTCCTGCTGTGTTCTGGATTTACCTGAGAGCTTCAGTCACTTACCAGAGAGATGCTGCTGAAAATTTTCTTGTGAAAGCAGGAACCAAAAACAGTTACTTGGGGCAGGATGTGTTTATGTATGATGGTGTCTATGTAATAGGCATCAATTCTGGCTGCTGCTTGGAACCATACTCTCATATTTTTTTCTCTGCCTTGAATATCAAAGATAAGAATAATCAGTGCTCTCTTTAAAGAGAATACAATGAATTATGCATGGTTTACTGTATGTAGTGTTTTTGGATTTCAGAGATGCTTTCTGTATTGCTGGAGCATGTACTTACCGGTGTTACAAAATTTGGATGTATAGCATCTCAGCTGCTATATTCAAATGAACTGCATTCTGAATACTATATATGTATATAAAAATTGGACCTGGAAGCTTTTAAATTTTTTACTTAGCATAAATTAAGGTAATGTCTCTATTTAGGAGGCATGGTAACTGTTCTGCATACTGTTTCCTCTTGTTTCAGCAGAAGGATTCCTCCTCAGAGGAGTCAGAAAGCTCAGGTGATGAAGAGAAACAGGAAGTAACATCGAATTTCAAAGAGGGATCTAAGGTCATAAGAGACCTTTGTCAAAAAACCCAGAAGCCATCCAGAAATGAAACTCCCAGTAAAAAGTAAGCACATTGTGGGCATTTGTTTATAAACTGTTATATTTTTTCACATGTGTTTATGGTTCTGTTTAATACCAATGTGAAATTCATTCCTTCAGAGAAATTTAGTGTTCTGTTTTGAACTGCTTAATACTCCTTTATTTTTCTAGGGAATGTCCTACCTCGACAAGTACAGAAGAAGAAGCTATTCAGGGCATGCTTTCTATGGCAGGATTGCACTATACCACATGTTTACCAGGTCATACTCAAAGCACAGACTGCACAGATAAAAGAACCTCTCTTCAGGAACACAGAAGCTACCCCAGAAGTCGGCATAAAGACAGACAGCCATCTCAGAGCCACAAAACAATAGAATGTGGTAAGTATCTGAACTAATGGCACTGCTGCTCTCGGATAAATTGCTCAGAACAAGCACTTAAAGTTACCTTTTTAGATTTGGAGTCAAGTTTTCAAGTAAATCAGACTGACATTTTAAAAGGTGTGTTCTTTGGTTTTGGGTTTTTGATTTTGTTTTTTTTTTCCTATAAAAAGTAAGCATTACTTCTGAAAACTGGGACAAATTTAGTTTCAGAGGTCAACAGAATACATCTAAATATCATCGTTTAAAATGTGGCATGCTTACAAGAGTGGCAAAGTTATGGCTAGATTGAAAGTGTAGTCTCATAATTGAAAGTGTAATCTTCAGAAAAGACTGACAAGAACCTTCATGGTTGCAACTTTCATGGCATACATGTTACTTAGATACCCATAGGAATCTGCTTGGTGATTTTTCATTTGTCTTTAGAAGGCATATTAGGCTTTACTTCTGAAATTCTGCTATGAATGCATTGCATTAAAGGAGATTCTAATCTTGAAGAGGAGAATTCAGAGGTAATTTTTTTGTCAGTGTCATTTTAATGTCTGTGGAAAACTGACATCTGTTAAATGCGTTTTGGGAATGACAGACAGCAGAACATTAACATTAATCCCCTTGAAGGAATCAAAATCACTTCTTGGAACAGAGAGTGTCATTATATTTGAAACTTATTTGCTTGAGAAGGAAATGGAAGAAGGATTTTAGTTTTGCTGATGTGAAACAAATAGAACCCCACCAACAAATAGGGTGCTAATTCAAAGAACTAATGGTACGTTGATTTTTGTTTATGTGGATAATGGGAAAGCCGAATGTGATGTCATGGCCTGTGTTCTGATAATTGAAGCTGTATGTCCTTAAAACCCACCAAATAAGTAAATGAATACATAAATAAATAAAACCAGTAACAAAAAATCCTAACCAGCAAACCACACAGACACATACAGTGCCTTTCCATCTTTGTAACTTAAAAAAACCCCATAATATCCAGGTTTCTAAATTGTGGTGGGTTGTCCTAGGCCAGCAGCTAAGCACCCACACAGCCACTTGTTCTCTCCCTGCATGCCGTGGGTTGGGGGAGAGAATAGAAAGAGCAAAAGTGAGAAGATTCGTGGGTTGCCATAAAGACAGTTGAAGTGAAGGGAAGAAGAGAAGAAATAAGTGGTGCAAAGGCAGTCACTCACCACCTTCTGCATGCAGGCTGACGTCCAGCCAGTCTCTGAGCAATGACTACCTTGGAAGACCACCTTTCCCTCAGCCTTTTCCTCTACCCAATTTTTATTGTCAAGCATGACCTTTGATGGTACGGAATGTCCCTTTGGACAATTCGGGTCAGCTGTCCTGTCTATGTCCCTTCCCAATCTCTTGCCTATCCATAGCCTACTTACTGCAGGTGGCAGAGTGGGAAAGAGAAAGCTGTGACACTGTACAAACACTGTTCCGCTACAGCCAAAACTTCGGTGCATTATCAACATGTTTTAGCGACAAATCTAAAATATAGCACCATATGGACTGTTAGGAAAAAATTCCAGTCCAGCCAGACCTGCGTCAAATTCCATGGGTGAAGATGATGAAAGTGCTTGAAAATAATACAGCCAATAATACCTGAAAATTAAATGTCTGTGTTTGTATGAATTCCTCATGATACAAAGCCATGGCAGAAAACTATAGCATACAGAAAGTAAGCTGTCTTCAACACCAGTACTTTCACATTTGAACAATTATATTTGTCTGACCTTCTTACTGTGGCATATGAATCTTTAATTAGGTGTATTTATGCTGTGAGAGAGCTTTCCAAATTTAGTGTGTCAAACCAAGCAGCTCTGACAACTTTTATTTTGTATCCAGGAAATATTTTCCATTGTATTTCCCTTTCTTTCTTGTTTTAATTTTAAAGTAATTTGAAAGTATAATTAACTTTGTATTTCTAGTTATTAATTTTAAAAATTTAAGTTTGTTGAACTTCTCTTTAGTTAGGTCTGTGAAGGAAGAGGAAGGAGACTTAGGGACTTCAATGTGGGCTAGACACCTGAACGAAGCTTCGAGGATTACCCCTCAGGTAAAGCAATACTTTAGCATTTGAACACATTTTTATAGGAAAAAGGTCGTGAAGTTATAAGTACCAAAAGCACGGTGGACAGGTCTTTCCACACTCCATATCTGATAATAGATACTTCTGGTTCTGGTAACTGGAGTATTATATTTTTGTCATGCTATTTTTTCATTTTTGATGTTTTGGCTTTTTTCATTTCAGACTCTTCTGTCACAGTGGCTAGTATTATGGTGCTTAGGGCAGTATCTTGAAAAATAAAAAATACCTCATAAAATAGTGTGAATTTGCATTCAGTCTAACTGGGGAAACACTGTATTGTTTATTCATTGTTATTCCCAACCAGAGCATCAGAACAAGTGGAACCTGTTGATAGTATTTGTAGTAAAGATACTTTCTTAGGAAGTTGGTAGTTTCAAACTGATACAACCTTTTAACAGCCAGCAGGTAGGAATATTTTTGCTTTCTGATGTCCAGGTGGAATCCAGCAAGGAATATATAAATGAAAGGTTGTGTGTCTTATATGCTGAACTTTGTAAGTATTCTAGATTTGTCTATATTAGAAATATTAGAACAACTAAACAATTAAATAGAACAGTTAAAATTGCAAAATAACAGTGCTCTTTAATAGCTGTATTTTAACTGCATGCTTTGCAGGGTTTTTTTGGTAAGAATATCAAACTATGTGATACTCCTTACTTAGAGTTTGTAATCCCCAATTTAGTATTTGTTCTTTCATCAGCTGAATATTGAAAACAAGTTGCCTGTTTGAGTAGTCAACAGTTATGGTATGGCTTGCTCTAGTGGCCAGTTTGATAAAGAGCAATTGCACGTGTTTTAATCACTGCAAATTACAACTAAAAAGTGGAGAAATTGAGTATACTGTTACGTATAATTAATCTGTAGCATTGCCCTTAAGTGCATATGGAAAAGCTTGCACAGAGATGCTATATTGTATCTTATTTTTAAGAGGTATCTATACTAAAAGAAATGATGGAATCATAGTGCTCAGACACTGGTGGAATGAAAATATCTTTTTCAAAGATACAGTAGTGTAATTAGAAAATCTGGAGTCAATTTGTTAGCCGGAAGGTATCAACTTCCACCTTTTTCTTCTCATTTCCATACTAGGATACAAGTAGAACTCAAAAATACGTCAAGAAAGAAGGTGCATCAGAAGCCAATCATAAGGTTCAGGAAAACAGAAGTATAGTCCACAACAACAGCTTGAGTTTTCAGCATGGCAAGTATGCACGAGACTCCAATCTAATTCAAGGAGAATGTCGGCTGAGTGATGGCAGCCTTAGCCCCGACAGACCGTATGGTGAAACGTCCTTGTCTGTGCCACTTCATCCAACAAAGAGGCCAGCATCAAATCCACCCCCTATCAGCAACCAGGCGACAAAAGGTAATGTTTGTCTCTGTCGTCTTGCCAGAGTGAAAAAAACCAAAACAAACAAGAAACTAAACTAGAAAAAGGAGCTTGTAAACATCAAGAAAAGCTGTTACATACAGAAGCTGAAAAAAGACGGGCTTAGACCTTGAGAAAAAACATAAAATGGGCATCCTGTGGACACTCAAATTTTGGCACAGAACATGTGGATGAGAAATTAAGAGAGATCAGATTGAGTGCATGGCCAGGTGAAACTTTCATAGTTACCGTTGCACCTCTGCAGGTGCATCCGTTACACATTTATTCCAGGGAACAGAACCACAGCTATACTCTGAAACACTGAATCAGGTTTGTTTATTGAAGTGAAGGTTTAAAAGCTGTGACATTTCAAAAAATAGTCTGATTGTAATATTTAGTTTTTAGTTACTAGCTTATTTTCTATAGTTTGCTCAAGGGAATAACTCAGTTGAGCAAAATTCAGGAAGCTCATTTTAGGTTCTCCCCTACCATACTCACTGCCCTTCCCTAAACTGGAAGCATTTGTAAATAATATAATCACTTTATTTATGATCATGCTAGCTAGAGTTTAGGGAAAACAATTCCTGTTTTACAGTTCTGATTGGCTGTTTGTTTGCTTCTGAACAGAGAAATGAAGAGTTGTTTGGTTTTTACTTGTTTTTTTTGTTTGTGTTTTTGTTTTTTTTAAAAACTGATTTGGGTAAAAATCTCACCTGCTTCAGCTTGAAAGCTGGGTTTCATCTTTGTTCTATGATAATAAAAATTTGTTCTGAAATTCCTGATTGAAGTATTTGATTTTTCAGGCAAACGTCCAAAGAAAGGAATGGCAACTGCTAAACAGCGCCTGGGGAAGATCTTGAAGCTGAACCGGAATGGCCATGCACGCTTCTTTGTTTAATGTAGCTGCTACTTCTACTACTGCTGTCTTTCCCACACAGACCAGTATTGAGGTCAACAGAGCCTGGAGCTGCTGTTATTCCTCTGCTTGAAGCAGACTTGCATGTACCATATAAAACACTGCCTGATGAACAAAAATAAGAAAGAAAAAAAAAAAACCCAACAAAAAAAAAATCAACCCAATGCTGCATTTTCACTGTGCCACACCTGCTCAGCAATAACCATATGGGATCGGGGAAATCTTCAGAGAGACACGGACTGTGAGAAATAGTCTCTCATCAGGGCTTGAATATCATTTGTTGCTGGTAGTTTCTGACCTAATTAATGAGGAGATGATGATGAAGGTGGTTTATCAATAATTTATTTCTGATAGATTTTGACAACTTTTAAATTCATTTATTTATTTGGAAGACTTTTTTGTGGGGGTTATTAATTTAGATTTAAGAATATGAAAGTTTTTAATTGTTTTGATAATGTATGTATGGTGCAGTGGAGAGCCACATTAATTGTGATTAGTCTGGACTCCTAAATTTGATATTCAGGTTATAGTCTTAAATAGGGGTGAGATGCATTATTAATTATTTTTTAAATTAAGGCATATGGAATCTTATTTTTTTTCCTGCTTTTTGTAAGCTATTGGCTAGGCTTCTGTTGATTTGCAAGTTGTATATTCTCTGCCAGCTTGATTATTTTTTGGCCTGTCCTCTTTTATACAGATTTATTTATTTAGGAGTCTCTTCTAGTCAATCAAAGACAGAAGAATCTTCTTATGACAGTCCAGTAGCTAACTTGTTTTAAACTGCACCCCTTTCCTCCAAACTGGAGTGCATACTTTTCCTCCTGATGATCTATCTGTGATTATTTTCTTCTGTAAAAAGGCTCCCTGAAATTGTATTTGTACAGGTTATTTAAGAGTTGGTACAAAGCAGGGAAACCTAATATATCTTTTTTGAGGAACTGGGACATCAGTTAAGATAAATGTTTCTTCAGAACAATTACTCTGAAATAATTCATGAGATACACATTGCAGTCTTAAGATTTGGCATATTACTTAATGTAGCATGGAAGAAGCATTAAAATACTGTTGTACTTTCAACACATTTTGCTGCAGAGTCAGGAAGGCAGGAGGATGTTTTGCTTTCAAAGCTGGGTGAGACAGCCAATGAAAAGTCTTAACTGGTGCATATATAAGCATTAAGTAGCTTACTGGTATCAGAATGATCATTTGTGTCAGGCTTCATACAGAGCTGATAGCAAATGCCAATTCTGAATTATTGTAAATAATTTTGATTTAAAATTTGTATTTTTCTGTAATATAAAATTAAATATTTAACTTTTCGGGGACGGGGATGAAGGCGGAAAGGGGAATACTTTTACTTGATTCTGGAAAAAGGGCATTTTGCAGGGTCCAGCCAAAAAGAAAACATTAGCATGCTAGTGACAACAATATTTTTGGTTGTTTAGATTTTTCTGGGGTTTTTTGGTTGCTAGGAGTAAAAATACTCAGGCATAGCTATCCAAGTCATTGAATTAATTTAACTTTCCACACCAGTTTTTCCTTCCTCCATATTCTATACTGGAACTTTTTTCTCATTCTGGTGTAAAAACAAATTCAGTTGGACTTTTCAGGATATTTGTGCAGAGTTATTTTTCTCTAGGCTAGATTATGAATGCCTTTACAAATGTATAGAAATATCCCTTATGTCAGGTGGTTTTGATTGTTGCAGAGTCAAAACTATTTAGCACTATGTTACTCTGTTTCTAAATTGAGAAACATCAGAACATAATTCAACTGCAAATACGTCAGGTAGCTTTCATGGCTTTACTTCTGCAGCTTGAAAATTATAATTTAGGAGTGGTTTTTGCAGCCCTGCTTTTACATTGTATTGACTTGACTTTGTAATTTTGTGTGTGAGCTTATGGTTGATTTGGTTTTTTTAACCTTTTTTTGTTTGCTAATTACAGTTTCACAAAAGCATGTTTTCAGGGTTTTTTAATTATTTTTTTTTATTTAATGCAAGCTATCAAACTTGTTTAGACTGTTGGGAATGGAGGTAACAAAGGATTTCTACAAAGCAGAAGATAAGCTAAGAGGTACTCTATAGGTGCTGAAAGTGACTACAAGTACTTGCTGTTCTCAGGTGCTATGTTTCCCAGATGGAAATAGTTAGAAGAGAATATTTTAACTATCTTCTGATATGTTCTCACCAAAGTCAAAGAAATAAACTATGTCGTCAATATTTGTTAAAATTATATACCCACATAAATATTCTCTGTGCTTAAGCTTGAGCAAATGGATTAATGCCTGCCAGGCTGTGGAAGATGTTTTAGCTTTAGCATAATGAACCAAACTATTTCCTTCCTGCTTGCTTTATGATTCTTAAGAATAGAAAATTCCAGTTTGGAGCAGCAATCAGATTCAGAGCAGAACAAAGAATGGGTTTGGTCTCCTTAGAGGCAGATTTTGAGAACACTTACCCAAAATAGAAATATGCCAGAATAGAATCTGGAGTAAGGAATTTTAAAACATGGAGTATGCTTTCTTGTACATGTGGACTGGCTTATACAGAATCTTTTTTTTAATCAACTGCATTATTTAGCTGTATCTTACTATTGTAACACAGATGTGGCTGGACCCATATATATTATTTCTTCTTGGTTTTATTCTTTCTTTACTCTGCTTTCTACCTTTTTTTTTCCCAAAGTGGCTCTCCGCTGTCATGAATTTATGTAACAGTCTGCTGTCAGAGGTTCATTCCCATTTTCTTCAGATATCCATGCTTCCAGCAGAAGTTAATTCTGATGTTCCACCTCAGAACAACTAATATAAAAGAAATTGCCATGATAAGCAGTATTAAAAAAAAGGAAAAAAAAAAAGAAAAGGAAAAAAAAGAAAAAAAAAGTCTCCTGGTGGCTCATGAAGAGGATGTGGTGACCTCACTTGTTTTGTGTACTTGTATGTAGGGATATTTTTATTGTGTTCTAGATGAAAACACTACTGCACCAATCTTTCTGTAGATGAACTGAACCTTGTGGTGTTGTAGTGGAGAGAAAAAGCCCTATTTTTTTTCCTTGCTGTCTCACTTGGGGTGGAAGAAGGAGGGAGTAGGGAATACTGACTGGACAACAGAGAGAATTAAGCCTGCTATGGTAACTCATTTCAAGGATAATCTTTTCTGAAAAGTCAGAACTTGGATTTGGCATAAAACGTTATTTTTTTTGGAGACAGAACAATAGGAAGTGAAATATTGTAGGGGTTTTCCCATTCTCTTAAGTTCTCACATTCCTGCAACTGAAAAAAAAAAAAAGAAACAAACCTGAAAATGGAAAGACCACCTAAAAACTATATCAAAGACTCTTCCAGCAACTTTCCCTTTTCTTCTCCTACTATACTTGCTAATAAACCTTGGCTACAAGGTAGCCTTTGTTGACCTCTGAGGTAGATTACCTATGCAACCTATAATACTCTACACGAGTCTGTTCTTAAAGACAATTTTGAAAGGGTTAGGTGTTGAAAGTTAAAATTGTCGCTTTCTGATCACACCAGGGGTATTTTAGGGGTGTTGGTTTTTTGATGGTTGAAGTGCTTGTGTTGCCTTTAGTAGAGATGTAAGACAGCACAGTGTCATGATTGCGTTTTAGAAGCTTCAGCTTTCCCTCGGCTTTGCTGTATAGCATAAGCTGCCTTCATTGACAAGGTCATGAAGTTGTAAACATCGAAAACTTTGCAGGGTTTCGTAGTCAGAGCTGATGTGGATCTTGCTACCCACTTCTTGGTAATTGTGGAGACTAAGCAGAACTGAAGCTAGAATGATCTGGTACTACAAGCCTGTAACTAGTGCCCTATTTAGGCTCCACGTGCCCACCTATCCCCCCACACCCCCACCATGACCCCCAAATCTAGTGTCTTTCCAGAGTTTCATTCATGTAATACTTCCAAACCATTAAAAGGTGTTTGTAGCTCTGGGGTTGAGTGAGCCTAGAGCTACTCTTTCACAGAAGAAATATAAATGGAACCAAGGGCCTTACTGTATGTGGTTAAACAAGATTAAAAGCTGCAACATCCATTTTTCCAAAAAAAAAAAACCAAACAAAAAACAAACCCAAACAAACCACCCGACAAAAAACAGCCTAGTAACCCTCTTTGTGGGAACGTATGAGTGGTGAATCATGCAGTGGGTGGGAAATATAAGTAGCACTGATAAGGAAATGCATGTTCTTCATAGGCTGCATTTCTGTTTGGAAAAAAAGACTTTTTCTACTTTTAATATAAATTAAGCCATAAGAGTTTCATGCTGTGGGAAGGGAATGAAAGGGATCACTTTAAGAGATTATATTGATATGTATTGTCACTTCTGCTGGGAAATGTCTATTGCTGCCAATGCTTTGGTGAATCTTTTTTTAAAAAAAAACAAACATGGAATTTGAAGAAAAAAAAAAAGAAAAATGAAAAAAAAGGGGCTAGTTCTTGGCTATATTTACTAGTTTTGTAGTAACGTTTTGCTGGCCCGTTTGTCTTTTCCTCTCCTTTTTCTACTCTCATAGTCTAATTTCTATCTTTCCTTCTAATGTCTCTAAAAATATTAGCTTGTTGCTCAGTAGGGGTCGGTGTATGTGTGTCTTCCTTTTTACAGAAACGCACTACTGTGTTGAGTATTTGGCTGGGAAATGGGATGCTGCAGCTTTAAGAGCATTTTTTTCAATTCATAACAGTATTTCCCATCCTCTTTTGCCTGCAGGCAGGGAAAGTGTATGTACAGTATTTATTTTGTTTTGATTTTACTTTAAATTTGTAAGTTTCTATAAGTAGTTCACATTGATTATTCTAGGGGAGGACAAGTGGCTTTGTTTAAATTTGTATTTGATATTCATAGTTTCCACTTTCTGTACTTTAAAATACTGAAATTAAAAAATTGTATTGCTTATGTTTTGATTTTAGCACTCTAAAGCGTTTAATTTCTTCAGACTTCTGCGCATTTGCTTCTGTGTAAATACAGAAAACTGTACAGAATATTGTGAGGAGAAAAATGCTTTTCTAGGTCCAATCTCTGCCCTTTACTTGTTGCATTTTAAAGAAGACATTTTCTGGAGAAATGTGAGAGGGAATATTCTCGTACTGCTTTTTTATTTTTTCAAAGTTCAAATCTCATTTCAATCCAAGTGTATTATACAGCAACTAAATGCATTTTGTGTAGATGTGTATGTTCTTTCTGAATTCTAATATAAAAGGGAGGTGGAAGTGTTTGTGATCCATCATATTAGCAGATCTAGAACTGTAAGAAAGGTGTCAAATATTTTGGTTTTCTTCTTTTTCATATAAGCGTGTGCAGTTTCTGGAAGAGATTTCTTATCACACTTCCATGTACTTTGTCATACTTGCTTGTATCCTGGATGACTTCTCTGCTGATTTCTCCTACCACATGTCATCTTCTGGTTTACAGTTGTCAGTGCTCCCTATCGTGACTCCATATGACAGTACAGCGTGTGCATGTGGGTACTCTACTTGGGGGTAATGGAAGCATTACTGTGTTGAGCTCCCAACTCAGTGTAATGCTTTTTCTTCTGCAAATAATGCTCCCTGCTACTGAACTGCTTCAGCGCTCTGATGTGCAGATGCTTAGATTCCAGTGATGGTCTCTTTGTGAGATCCTTAGATAAATGATGCAGCAGTGGTATTGGAAGAACAAGGTAGCAAAAGGTGTTTGATTTGAGCATTCTCTGCAGCTGCTCAAGTTTACTTCTTACCCTGGCTTTTAGTTTACAATTTATGGCTGACTGTAACAACTAGGAGTTCTGTTCGTGGACCAGGACTTCATTGTGCCAGACGCTTTACAAAGAACAAGAATGCTGACCTCATCACTATGTTCTACTTAAGTATAAGATTGAAATAGTTTAAAAAAAACCCCAGCAGACTAGTAAGTTCTCTGGCCTAAAGTTTAACACATGGTAGTGTCGTAGATTTTGGGGACAGGAACTTCTGTGCTGTTTCAGAAACAAATTTCATTTGAGTGGAGTGAGAAGTCCTGAGGAAAAATCATGATTTAAGTACAGAGGATGAATATTAAATATTTCTATGTCAAGAAATCGGTTCCTGCTACATTTTGACATTCCTTTACATCTTTTCAGTTAATATGTTAAAACTGATTTTAAATTGATTAGCCAAAGATTTGCCAAAGATTTGAAAGAGCTGTTTGTCTATCAGAGCAACCGTGTATTTTGAAAAAGTTTTGATCACTGTGATTGAAGGACAACTTTACAGCCTACGCATTTCCATCACACAGACTCATCTGGATTTGTCACACTGAACTCGATTCTCATACTAATGTTTTGGTCTTAAAGTGATAGACTTAGGAGCGCCTTAGTGGGCTATAAATACAATTTTTGTACCCATGTAAAAACACATGAACACCTTTACTATTTGTCCTTTTGTTTGTGTTTGCCAGCTATGCTCCAGAGCTTTTCTCTGCTGCTTGGTGGATAATACATAGGATAATACACTGGAAAATATGTGAAATAGCTCAAAGTGCTACTTTAAATGCTACTGGATAGCCTTCAGCACCTGGAGCTGTATTTCTGCTAAAAGTGTTTCTGGTTTGGGAAGGATGGAGAAATACTTACCTGGATTGTTCTTTCCTGATGGACAGATGGATTTTAAAGATTTTAAAGCTACCAAATACAGCAAAAGAATTGAGTTTTTAAAATCAGGGAATGGACAAGATACCCTTCTTGGCCCTGAAGACTGAAGTTGTTGGTTTTCTTTTTGTTTTTTTTGGTTTTTTTTTGTTTTTTTAACAACAGTATTCTACTGCTTCTGAGGTAGAGTACCCCCTTGTAAAGTGCCTACAAACTTGGTTTTGTGTACATTTAGTGAAGTTCAACTCTAGAGGGTTTGTCATGACCTGCTCAAGTTGTGGCGGTGGCTCATTTGTTAACACATTCAACCAAACCTTTTCTTGTTTGTTTTGTTTAGATATAACTTTGCATTGATTATGGATACCTGAGTAGTGGAATGAATATGGTGAAGTCGATCATGCTAAGTGTTGGTTTCTATAGAAACTTTTTTTTCTTTGTATAGAAGTATTTCTCCTGGGAGCCCTTGAAATTACGCTTTTACTGCTGGTAAGTAACGTCAACTGTCTCAAGCTGAAAGTTAATGAGGACTGAAACTGTAAAGCCAGAATGTTATTGTTACTCATTCTGATACAACCAGGAATTTTAAATGCCTTTGTTTCTACAGTGGTCAATGACTAAAGTTTTTACCTGCAGAAGAAATAGCTGGTGATGAAGATGGTGAATAAAGTATGTCATTGCCAGAGTTCATGGTATTCAGCCTAACAGCTGGCTGATAGGACAGTTTGCTTTGTCTAGACTAAAATCTGATTTCTCTGAAGCCAATTATATTCAATCTATAGAATAAGTACTGCAGATTTTTGAAGAATTGTGTTTGACTTAATAGATCTATTTATCTGTACTGCTCCTGCTGTGTTTGCTTTGGTCTTGGAAAAAACTCTACCTTGGAACATACAAGTCAACTAAAAGAACAGTATACAAAGAGACTGCTTGTTTGTGATGCTTTGCCCCAAAGTTTATTTCTCATAAGAAATGTTTTATTTGCTTCAATTAGTGTGACTAAAGTTCCCACCCATACTTGTAGAATGTGATAATTATCTGGAAGAAATATTTGCCCCTGATTCATACACGGTGGTAAATTGTAAAGGTACAAGTCAGCTTTTTGTTCGGTAAAACTAAAAGTCAACAAAACTCTACAAGCTGCTACTCTGGCCTCCTAAAATAGGATCCGGGCTGTGGAAATGTGGTTTAACTCAGCAGCTTTTTCAGGCTAGTGTTAATTTGAAAAAAGATACTAAATCATGTACTTTATTCCTAAGTTGTTGATTTCCAGTTACAGAGGTTTTGCTTTTTTACAAAAGATCTTTGAATAGATCCATTACAGGTCTGGCCTGGTAAAGATTTCCCTGTGTTCGACCAGCAATTGTAGAAATTGTTTTGGATTCCATCATATGAGAGTTGCTGAACAGAGCTCTTCCCATGTGGCTGAAGTGCTTCCACTCAAGAGGCAGCTAACCTCTGTGCTCCCCCGCAGTTACGTGCCTAGTGAGGAAGGAGAGCATTCAAACAGTGTATTTACCATGCCAGCTGTCCTAAAATCGATGTCAGAACTGTGTGACTCAGATGAGGTTAACACTGAAAGGAGGAATCCTGTCATATAACTGAGCGCCACAAGTGCTGCTGAATTGCCCTGGCCTTAGGAGGGTGGCCAAGCATTAAATGGAACGTGGCATCTCAATGATCTCTTTCTCCCAGGCTTTTGCAGCAGCTCAGAGAAGAGGTATTAGTGAGATGCTTTGGGAAAATGCAAAAACATTGTATGAAGTACCTCATCTGTGGCTGCATTAAATTATTTTAGGCACCGGTTCTGTTGATCCGTTTTCTTCAACATTAAGAGGATTTCACTTGAAGGAGGAGTTCAGTTTGTACAGAAAGCAGAAAGAGATTTCATGTTCTACTTCCCACAGTTACCCTATCAGTGGGGTTTGTGAGGGAAGCAGTAAGTATTAGGCCAACTGACATATCTGGAGAGTGGGAAACAAATGTGATGTGCCTGGACCGTGAGTGCTAAACAAGACATTTCCTCTCCACACGAACCTTCCCTTGCTTATGTATTCACCGTACAGGGCCGCTGCTGGCATAATGGGAAGTGAACCTCTCCATTTTGCAATTTTGGAAAAGCTTTTTCTAAACCATTGTCATTTTGCCATGTTTCATTCCTCGGTTGTTACTTTGAATGAAATAGAGTGGAATGTAGCTGTGTCCCATGTTTCAGTCACCTAATAATGTAGCAGCTTAGCCTGGAAAACCATGGCACCAGTGCAGCGTGGAATCATCAGTGCTTCAGTCACTGTAGTAGCAGGACGGAAGGAGGTTGAGCAGATATTTCCTTTTCTGTAAAAACATCTAAACCAAACGTGAGCCATGTGACCTCTTGAGAGGTCTGCTTGAATTTATCAGCTGCCAGGAAGATTGGACTACAATGAGTCCACATTCTGGCTGGTTTTGCGAAGGATAATTTTTTTAATTTTTTTTTTTCTTGTTTAGCCCATTTCACTACTCCCTTATCACAGAATCACAGAATTCTGGGGGTTGGAAGGGACCTTGAAGGATCATCTAGTCCAACCCCCCTGCCAGAGCAGGGTCACCTAGAGTACATCACACAGGAACGCATCCAGGCGGGTTTTGAATGTCTCCAGTGAAGGAGACTCCACAACCTCTCTGGGCAGCCTGTTCCAGTGCTCNATTTGTAAACATGGATGAGGCCACCCCTCAGTCTCCTTTTCTCCAAGCTAAAGAGACCCAGCTTCCTCAGCCTTTCCTCATAAGGCAGATGTTCCACTCCCTTCATCATCTTAGTGGCTCTGCGCTGGACTCTCATGTTTAGGCTTGTGTTCTGTTGCAACCAAGTTTGATGCAAGTTAAAGATCACAAGTCTGTAAAATCTTAATTATTTCTATAGATTTTTAATTTTTGTAGCTGAAGTCTCCAAAAACTGGGCTTTTTAGGGAGCTATATTGATTTTTTCCCCCCCCCCCCTTAATTTTCTGGCTCTGTTTTGCAGTGTTTCTGCATTGAAATACTTAGTCCTTTTCAGTGGTGTAATGCTCATGTAAGCTAAGACACCTCTGGCCTTCCATTTCCATTTTTCAAATTCTCCAAATCTTTGAGGGCATTTCTAGGTGCAGCTGTTGCGAGCTGATTTTCCTGTCTCCTCAAATCATATTGGTGTCTTAAGGTGCTAATTAATGATGCAGTGCAACCCCAAAGGCTGCCACACCTGTGAATAGCTGATAAAATTCAACAGCCCAAGGGGCTTTCAAATCAACACCATCAAGATCATCATCAATGACATCGATAGCTGGGAAATTGAAATCAAGCGTAACAGTAAAATTTAGAAAAGCGTTTCTCTCTTGGAGACACTATGGCAAGGGACTTGCAGATCACTTTCAAACATAGGACTTGGATCACTATTAGTTTATAAGGCACCCCGGAGGTGTGCAGAACATGCGTATTTGTGTGTATGTGTACACAGCTTATTTAATCCATGCTTTTCCCAGAAGTGGGGATTGGCTGATGAGGCACATGCTGTCTGCACAGGAGCGCAGTCTGACGCAGGGCCAAGCTGTGCCTCTCATCTCTGGTGTAATCCACTTCTCTCTCTGTATGACAGTACCTGAGCAAGCTGGGTTTTGGAACCCCATGGCCTGCACTTCTTATTTTGAGTGAGAGACAGTAACCATACAGAAGCAGCATAGGGAGAGAAGGAAGAGATGCTGAAGATAGCGGGGAAAATGGATCTTCTGGTGTTACATAGGTCAGCTATTGTACAATTCCGTGCTAAGTCATCAGAAGGATATCCTGGACAAAAAGTTTCTAAAATGAGCCTTCCTAATGCAAGAGGCTGGGTTTTGTAGTTCTGACATGAGACATCTGGGCTGTGTACTGAGGATGGGCAGGATTAACAAAGATTTCTCCTAGCCCGCACTGAAGAAGGTGTCTGATGCCCTGTTCGGAAGATTAAAGTACGTTCTGTCAATTTTTGACAGCAAGGTTCTGAGCAGAGACAGATCTGACACAAAGAATTTGTTTCTGCTACCTGGCTAGCAGAGTGTGTTTAATTTTTAAATAAATGAATAAATGAATTTATATAACATTCACATATAATTTGATGTTATAAAGAGATCAGAAGATACTCTGCAATGCCATAATACCATATGCTAATGGCCAGCTAGAAGGGGAGTGGAGACCACTGCCAGGGACCATCTTTGCAAAAACTCATCTTGTTTTCTTTCCCACCTTTTGTTTCACTGCAATGTTACGCTTGTTCTGTGTGAGGTAACCTTTCTGGGACAGCAGCTGGTGGATGCCAGATGCTTGTGCAGTGCCTAACAAAGTGATTTGGTTAACGCCTTGAGCCAGGATTATTTATAATTTAGCTTTCTGTATATTTTTGCCCATGTGATTGGGATAGAATAGAATTTCCCGTTCTCTCAGTTTCATTCCTGTCTCTCAAAATGATAAGGAAAACTCTTTGTTCCTCTTTCCCTCTTCCTGCCCTGCAGACTCAGCATAGAAGACTGTCTTGAACAGGCATAAATAGTTAGGAAGGATGTATTTCTTTGGCTATGGGTCATGCGAAAGAGTGTAATCTGCAGCAAACAAAATTATTTCATCTGCTAGGAAGGAAATGTGAAACTCTTGATTTTGATTGTAAAAAAATCAATGCGAGGGGTTAGTATGTGTTCATTCCCTTTAGCCACATCTGCAAGCAGTGAGAAATGGAAGCCTTTGCATCACTCTCAGAAGATAAGATTTATTTTCTGTTTCCATTTTATAATGTGTTTCTTGAGTATAGAAGATGAGAAGAGAAAGATGTCCAAACCCTGTGTTTTTATTTTTGAGCTTGAACACGGGGAAAGTTAAAGCAGTATTGATGACCACCAGGAGGAGCTCACACACAGCCTGCTGCATTAGCTTCCTCCTGCTCGGCTTGTGGGAACTTCACCCAAGAACTTCAAGTCAAAGCACTGTGTGGGCATCCAGCCCCTTAAAACTGTCAGTGCTGGCATTCGACATAAGGGATGCACAAAATAAAACTCCACCTGGAAAAGGCAAAGGGACCCAAATCAGAGGGCAGGTGGGACAACTTGCTGCGGGCATGTGCTGAGAGGTTAGAGAATGTGATGATCCGTCATGCTGTGGATGGCCTTGTTTATACAGGGAATCCCAGCCTCAAACTTAACTTCTGAAATCTGTTTTTCCACTTGGTAAAAAAGTAAGCCGAGGTTGCATAAAGACCAGCTGGCAACCAGAAGGGGGGAGTGTTCACATGATATGGGGCTTTTTAAAGTTTTAGTAAAGCTCTTTATAGTTGGGTCAGTAACTCCACTCCGCTTGCTAATGTGAATGTTCCCAACTACCCATGGGTGGCAGAACAAATTTGTAAGTAAAAGGCTGGTAGTCTTTATTGTGGAAGAGATGCTTGATTTCAAAAAGCACAAATCTTCACCTTGCAGCTGCTAAGTTTCCTCTGTCCAGGACAAAGCAGGTCAGAGCCACCAGCATTGAAATTGCAGAAGAAATTATTTTAACGATTTTCTGTAAAACTCCTGATGAATGAGAAGAACCCACTGCCTGTCACATCGGTTCTACTCTGTCTATTTTTGTACTCGTTTTAAAATCCAGTATTTAACATTGCCTCAAGACTAACCAGTTTCCATTTCACTAAGGCAAGAGACTTAACGTCTGTAACCGGGTGACTGTGGGCACCTTTCTTCTCTCTAAAAGAAATTAATACTGAACAGAGTCTTTTTATCATGGCCACATTCTTATCAGACCATCTCCCTTTATATTCCTTCCTTCCCCAGCCATTGTGGAAACAGACATCCTGCCCAAGGCATCGAAATCCACAATCTGCTGCTTCTTCTATGGAGCCTCTGGATTTTTGCCAATGGCCCCTTGAGATGGTCCCAGATGTGATTGCTTTTTCTGTTCTACCCCGAAAATATCCGGTAAAAACAAAGGGCTGCACTCACCACAGTTACCGCTTTGGAGGCCAGCACTTCCTCTGCTGTCAGGGATGTACAGTGGGAGATATTAGTCGTGATGTACCCCAGAGTAACCATGACTAAAGTGGCAGGATCACAGTCAAAGGGATATTCCTACAATAGAATAAAGCCAATCTTTTTATTGCATCTCTCAGCTGTTCCTCGAGTTTACCTCCAGTTCCCATGAATCCAGGACATGTGTATGGGATGTCTTTCCCACAGCATTCTTCTGAGGGGAAAATATAGATTCCTTGCACCTATTCTGTGTGAAAAGGATTAGGTTTTAATAATGCTTTTCTTCAGGGGGAAAAAATGCAAGCAATACTATTTTTACTTCAAAGTAACTCAGACTTAAATAGCAAAACAACCAATAACTTAAAATAAAACCAAAATGTTTTTTTGACTGACTCAATAACTTTTTTGGGAGAAGGTTGGAGGAGAGAAGAGGGAAGTGGAAATGTCAACTCTTGTCAGTTTTTTTGGCTTGGGTTTGTGGGAGTTTTGTGCTACTTTGGTAGGCTTGGAGTTTTTCAGAAGATCTATCAGAAACAACACTGTAGTCCTGACTATTACTGCAAGTGATTGAAGAGACCCAATAGGGGTCATGGGGTTGAAGGTATAGCAAATGCACCTTGCTGCTGGGTTTCCTTATGTAATGTCTTCTTTTTTCTTTCCTTTTTCTTCTTTCTTGTTGCTTAGATCTTCCTTGCAGCTTCCCTGCTTTGATGTAAGTTGCCTAACTGCCAGAGTTCCCATCGATTAAGGGTGCACTTGTCTCCATACGTGTTTGTGCGTGCAGTAAAACACTCAGGAGGGTTTCAGCCCTGTTCATGAATTTTTAGGCATTCACTTTTTGAGAGAGAACAGGTGAGAATCCAATGTGATCTCTTGTGTGAGCCTGTGCTTATTGGTTAAAGGCTTTACTCCAGTGTCACAGCAAAGAAAAACTTTCAATGTCTCTCTATTGGACTCCATCTTGCAATCTGTCTCTCACTGAAATGTTGACACTGAAGGAAAATGAAAAGAAGACAAGAAGAATGATGGCTCCCAATGAAGTCCACGCAGGTCATGCCTCAACCGCTCCAGAAAGCTTGTCTGTTGTTCAGCTGGGCTGAGGAATTGTTACCATTGAAGGCACTTTATTGCTACTGTAAATTAGGAAAAAACTCTGCTCTGCCACTTATTTTCCTAACAAAGTAGTTTGAGAAAGGTGATGTTGCACTTGTCCCTTGGAGTTTACAGTGCCTTTTGGAAGGGCATTTATGTAGAACCTGAAATTAATACAGCTTTTCAGAACTGCAACTAATTAGGTTATTCTCTCCCATGTCTCCTCACCAGTCTGCAGGTAGATCCAGCCGGCGTTCTGAGGTCCAGCTCATGACTGTCCTCAGGGCCATGCAGGAAGTTTGTGTCATGTTGGGGGTATGTGGGCATGTTCAATATGGCCTTTGTGTTTATTTCTAGAAGCAGAAGTGTATATCTGTGGCATCTGGTCTGTTAAATATTGACTTTCTATCAGCAGTGTTAGAGGTAAGGAACCTTCCTGGAAAAATCAGCTATAGGGATTTGTGTGGCATTTCTATGGCTGGAGCACAATTTTTTTAGTGTATTTTTTTTAAGTAAATTGGGGTAGATATGCTGTTTGAAGCATCTTTTCATATAAGGCAGGAACATTGCTCCAACAAAACACGAGGGCTGATAGTCAGACCTTTGTATGCAAGACTGATAAAGCAGACTACCTTAGTGACTGATGATCTGAGATCTGTTTTAAATAGTGTCTGCTTTTTTGTTCTTCTCCTTCAAAAATATCCTGACCTTGCAGACTTACAGGCAGACTTTTCTTAACAAATGCACTGTCAGCACCAGCCAGGAACACATCACCCTCTGTAAGCAAGTGTCCTGAAATAAAAGGGCAGAGGTGGCTTGTAAAGAGTCAGTGAGCTGAGGGCAAAGCATGATGAAAACTTTGCTAGGAGAGGAAAATAAGAGCCTAAATATGATGGTCCCTGAAAAACTAGTGATAGCACCTAAATGGTCGTGCAGCCAAGAAGGATGCCAGTGTATTCCTAGAATCATAGAATGGTTTGGATTGGAAGGGACCTTAAAGATATCCAGCTCTAACCTCCCTGCCATGGGCAGGGACACCTCCCACCAGACCAGGTTTCTCCAAGCCCCATCCAACCTGGCCTTGAACACTGCCAGGGAGGGGGCAGCCACAGCTTCTCTGGGCACCCTGTGCCGGTGTCCTACCACCCTCACGGGAAAGGATTTCTTCCCAATATCCAATCTAAATCTACCCTCTTTCAGTTTGAACCCATTTCCCCTTGTCCTATCACTCCATGTCCTCATAAAATGTCCCTCTCCAGCTTTTCTGTAGCCCCTTCAGGTACTGCAAGGCTGCTCTAAGGTCTCCTGGGAGTCTTCTCTTCTCCAGGCCGAACAGCACCAACTCTTTCAGCCTGTCTTCGCAGCAGAGGTGCTCCAGCCCTCCGATCATCCTCATGGCCCTCCTCTGGACTCCCTTCAACAGCTCCATGTCCTTCTTATGCTGGGGATTTCAGAATTGGACACAGTACTCCAGGTGGGGTCTCTCAAGAGCAGAGTAGAGGGAGAGAATCACCTCCCTCGACCTGCTGGTCATGCTTCTTTTGATACAGCCCAGGATACTGTTGGCTTTCTGGGCTGCAAAAGCATGCTACTGACTTGTGTTGATCTTATTATCAACCAACACCCCCTATTACTTCTCCTTGGAGCTGTTCTCAATCCATTTTTCACCCAGCCTGTATTTGTGTTTAGGATTGCCCTAACTCAGGTGCAGGGCCTTGCATTTGCCCTTGTTGAACTTCATGAGGTTTGAATGTGCCCACCTTTCAAGTCTGTCAAGGTCCCTCTGGATGGCGTCCCTTCTCTCCAGCATGTTAACTGCACCACACACCTTGATGTCATAGACAAACTTGCTGAGGGTGCTCCTGATCTCACTGTCCATGTTGCCAACAAAGATATTAGAGAACCAGTCCCAATACCAACCCCTGAGGAACGCCACTCATCACCGATTTCTACTTGGACATCAATCCATTGACTGCAAGTCTTTGAGTGTGACCATCCACTCACACCTTTTTCAAGCACAGTGGTAACACAACCAGTCCACAATGGTTCCGTGTGACAGGGGCTTGACGCTTTTTGTGTCAGAAGAAAGACTGTGTAGCCTGTTGTTTCAGGTAACACGCTGTAAAATGCCCCATAAGGGTCCCCCTACCCATCACATGAACCTACAGCCTATCTCCTAAGGAGGCATCTTCATCTGATGTCATTTACTGCTGAGGATGCCCCATATCAATTGGTCTTTCTGACAGCTACCACTCTTGCTGGTCTGGCTGCTGATGGGGAGCGTTGGGTTTTGATCTGCAGGCCTGGGTCTGTGTAGCTGTAAGTGAGCACAGGTGCTTACTACTGCAAACACTGGAGACGGGGAAAGGCCTCTGGAGCTGGTTACAGAGGTTTTTTTATGTAAAGTAGGAAAAGTAATGCTGAAAATTTTGGCAAGTTTGAGTAATTAGACTGTAAGGAGTATTTGTTAATTAATTGCTTTACAGAAACGTTGTCTTTCCAAAAGCAGGGAGAACATTTCAAGGAATGGATGTGTGTATAAAAGCAGTGTGTTGTAGTGCCATGTCAGAGAATGTACATTTTATAAAACCGGAGCTGGAGTATCTTGTCTTTAGACTTCTGCTTGCAGACGGCTGCTGCCCTGCTGCTGGTGACCCGGTCCATGTGCTGGCGCTGTGCTCTTCGCTGTGTTCCAGGAGTAAAAGCAAGTTTTGGTGTCTTTCTTGGCTGTGAGCTAAGTTTGTGGAGAGGGAGAGGAGAGCTGATGTCAGCTGATGGGAACAGTGGGTCTCAAAGGACTGACCTGTCACTTGATGAATTCCTCCTTAGCCAGGCTCCCTCATCGGCTTGTCTTCTTTGTGGAGATCCCGGGTCAGGGGTTTCTGTTGACTGCACAAGAGGTAGCAGCACACAGGTCAGCGTAAAGCAGAGAGATGACTCGGGGGCCTGGCAGTCCCCAGCTTCTGGGGTGCAAGTGTGTATGTGACTTGGTCCAAGCAAACCAAGCCTTTGCATCTTGTTGTAACTAAATGTTGAGAGGGGCACTTTGTGTCTCTGGAAACGGTAGGAGAGAGAGTATTTCCCAGTGAACGTTAGTGACTATTTGTATCTTCACAGAGCTGAATTCTGTGTGGGCCATCAAGTGCACTGTGCCCACAGATGTATTGATTATGCTGTATTTGTCTCTGTTCTTCTATTTTGGAGACTTTAAGTGATTATCCCTCTGTATTTGGCACTGATCAGCCTGCACCTCGAGTGCTGTTTTCAGTTTTGGGCCCCTCACTTCAAAACAGACATCAAGGTGCTGGAGCATGTCCAGAGAAGGGCAACAAAGCTGGTGAAGGGATTGGAAAACATGTCTTATGGGGCATGACTGAGGGAGCTGGGGTTGTTCAGTCTGGAGAAAAGGAGGCTCAGGGGGGACCTCATCGCTCTCTACAACTGCCTGAAAGGAGGTTGTAGTGTGGTGGGGGTTTGTCTCTTCTCCTGGGCCCATACTGAAAGGATGAGAGGAAACAGCTTTAAATTGCAGCAGGGGAGATTCAGATTGGACATTAGGAAAAGTTTCTTCACTGTAAGGGTGATTGGGTATTGGAATAGGTTGCCCAGGCAGGTGGTGGAGTCACAGTCCCTGGAGGTGTTCAAGAGGTGTCTGGATGTGGCACTGGGTGATCTGGTTTAGTGGTGATGTAGGCAGGAGGTTGGACTGGATGATCTTGAAGGTCTCTTCTAACCGCAATGATTCTTTGATTCTCTAATATTGAAGACAAATATTGGCTTGGTAACTCTGAGAACTGTAATCTCTCTATCCCATAGGAAAGAAAGTGAATGGGCCCTCTCAGCCCATTTATTCCTGATTACTTATGCCAAGGCTTCAATGAGGAAACCAAGGGTGTGGGTGAGAGCTCTTGCCCCGTCTTTCATACACTTATGTTCCCCAAACCACACCAAAGGAGAGATGTGCTATTGCCTAGTGTCACAGGAGTAATACTGTGCTAAAGACACCAAAAGCAGCTGACTGCTGAGCAGGGCCCTCAGCCTGCACCCCCGGGTCCCCAGCTTGGCAACCTGGTAGTTGGCTGTGGTTATTCTGTTTCTAGGAAAGAGGCTGATGCTATTGACCCTGAGCTATTATTTGTCTAGTGAAATACAGGGAACTGAGGGGTGGAAGCCAGATGTGAGGATTTGTGGCTTGCTGTCTTTTCTCCCTCTCCTTCTCTGGAAAAGTTTTGCAAGAATGCCTTGGCACTGCCAGAACACTAGTGCCAATGGCTGGTAGCAACGTCCCTGCTCCAAGGGTGTAATATCCGGAAATGCTCCATGTTACTGTCTGCAGCCCTCACAGATTGAAATCACGCAGCTGGAGCCTTTCTGCCTGGCAGAGGAACTACTGTCTTAATACTCCAAGGACCTTCACAGCAACACAGTGTTTTGCCAGATGCCCTCGGCCATTCATCAATGGTCTGAGGCAGCCCCTTGCGTCTGGGGCACTGCCTGTGATGCTGAGCCTGGCTGTCACCTTGGCTTTGTGGCCCAAGCAGAGCATCCAGCCCATTTTGACAGGTCTGTGCAGCTCAGAGCATTGCTCTTTAGCAGGCTTCAGGAAGGTATTGCCCTGCCAGTGTCCTGCCTGCCTTCTCCCCAGGGTGCTGCAGGGGCTGAGCCACGAGCATGAGCTGATCTCAGCCTGTGCTGCTGGGCTGGGTGGGCTCTGCCAGATCTGCCTGCCCCAGCAGCTATTGGGAGGCAGGTCATGTATCAAAGAGATTTCTGGATAGCATGGGGTCTTTTTCTGTCGGAAACCCCAATTGAATTTGCAGATCACAAAGAATATGCCGTCTGCCTCATTAGTGAGCTGCAATCTGTTCCTTCTCTACCCCCCCAGTTATATTCCTCACCAGGGACTTATTGTTCCTTTTCAATCAGATGTTTTAATCTCCCATTCCCTCATCTTTGCACCTCGTTTCCTTTTCCAGAGCTGCTGCTCTCACGTTTGTCTCTCCTGCCCTTGCCAGCTGGAGTGACACTTGCATGGTGTTGCACTCAGAAGTGCCTTTAACTGCCCACCACTGCTAGCAGCCAAAAGAGAGGAGATGCCCTGTGAACACAGCAAATGAAAATACTGCCGCAGGGCTGCACGGGTCCTGCCCTTCCCACAGCTCTCCTGTGGCCAGGCGTTAAAAACACAAGCACAGGCTCTGGGGTTTTCAGGAGGCATCGTAAACCTTGGGTAACTCATTGTATCTGTGCTTGCCCCGAGATCTGTGTAAGGCAACTCGCACCAAAGCAAAACAAGGAAGGAGAATGTAGATATTTGCATTGCTGGTGCACACAAAGAGCTTGGCCGAGGTCCTTGCTATCTTCCATGCTTAACAAGTTCTTGCTCTGAGGAACCTACAGCAAAGCAGGAAAAAAAATGGTCCTGGCTGCTTGCTTTGCAGAGATAAATAGTTGGTGGCAGCTGAAAGCAAAGCCTTTAGTGACAAGACCATCTTTCCCTGCAGGTAGAAGCAGTCTGGGAGAAAGGACTGAGACCCTGCATTTGAATAACTCCCAGAAAAGCCTGACAGTTACATATTTTGGGATGCATACCCTTATACCAACAACCTAAATAGTCGTGCCTAAGAAGGGCGACTATGTGGTACAGCAGGGACACACTGCTTGCTCTAGAGTGCCAAATCTACACCCCTTCTCTGTGCTTCAATGTCTCCAGCGTGTGCTGTACAACAAGTCCTTTCTCTCCTAGACAGGGACACGTTTCCTGTGGTTTGTCCTCCTCTGCCTATTTGTCAGCTTTTCCTGCCGAGGGGACACAAGCCTCCAGTGATGCCATCAGCTGGAAGCGAGGGAGCAGCTGCAGGGAGCCCACCTTGCCCCAAGCTTGTCCGCGTTGGTGGCCCTGGTGGCACGTGCCAGGCGTTGTGCAGCTGCAAGGCTTGACGCCAGCGGCGAGGTCTCTGCCTGTGCCACAGAATGCCTGATTCAGCAGCAAAAACCCCCAGGCTGCCTCCAAGCCCTCCAGGAAAAAACCATTTACAGGCATCCCAATTGGGTGGGAACATTCAGTGCTGGCTGTGCCTGCCAGCTCGGCCCCTCCACTCTGTGGTGCATGGCTCCCGGGGAAGGGGCAGTGCCTAAAGTTCACCTTGAACATCCCGGGCTCCCTGCTGCTTGAGAGCATGAATGAAGCGCAGGGATCTGTGTTGACCTTTCCTTCCTTTCTTGCCCGAAGGTCTAACCCAAAGCCCACTGAAACCTGTGGAAACACGTTGGCTTTCCTGTGTCTTGGGACTGAAACTGATGCTTGTGCTCTTCTGTCAGCTGCACATCTGTCTGTAGCGTTCCTCTAGTGCCTTTTTAAAATAGATTTCTAGGATAAAATGCAAAGAATATAGGGGAGTAAGGGGAAAAAGAACACAATAAATCTTTCCTTCATCTAATCCAGCAGTAACTGGCTGGGAAGGAATGAGAGAATTACAGGGATTGCCTGAACACAGCAGCCTGGTATCCTCTGTGCCTGGTACTGAGTGGCCATAAAAGCCACTTCAGTGGTTCTTAAGTAGAACCAGTTGAATGCATATGGGATCATTTCTTAGTTCTGCTCCTATTGCCTTCTCTTGTTGATATGTAGGGTGTGTTGTGTCTTCTTTCTGGAAGTGCAGCAAGAGCCTACATGTGTTTTGTGTGTCCGCAGAGCCGCACAGTGTATGGCACACTGCTCTGGGCTGAACTCTTTGATCTAGAAGAGAAACTTTTTCTCAGCTTTTTTCACCAAACTTGTGTTAAGGTGCCTGGCAGGTTGTGGCCAATGCAACTCCAGGAAAGGAGAGGGCGGCTGTTTGACAACCAGGTTTGACAATCAGGTCTGGTTTGACAACCTTGGCTCTGGTGTGTGAGTCCAGCGAGCAACGTTTACCATCACCTCCCTCTCTGTGCCTGTGCCTCTCCAGGGCTTGGCACTGATGGGCCGGGTCAGCTGTATGCAGGGGCTGTGCCTGGGTGGAAAGTGCCTGGCAGAGACTGGCAGCTGGTGCTGGCTGCGGTGAGGTCCAGTGGTGCTCAGCATCACCGCTCATTGAAAGCAAGCACTGCAGGTGGCCCCAGAGGTCCAATTCTGAACAAGGCTGAGGAGTATTCCTGACACCTACTTAACTCCTCCCTGCTGATCATGCTTCAGTCCCAAGCTTTGACAAGCACAGAAGCCCAAACTGGGGCCAGTCTCATGTCCCTGAAAATCCATCTTTGCATGGCAGGGAGGCCCATGACGTTCACAGGCACTGTGACAGGGAATGAGGGCTTGGCTCTGGCTGTGCAGTTCCTCCCCTTGGAAATGTTTTTCTGTCTCTGGAAGCAGTGCCTCAGCTGGTGCAGATCGTGCTGGCCCCAGTGACATGTGGAGGTTGTTACATGCTTACAACAGTCACAGCATGCCAGTTTATTTTCTTTCTACTTAGCTGTTTTTCAATGCCTTCCCAATTCAATTGCTAATAGTTTTCATAATTACATTTGAGCAGCTGCAGTGGTCTAGAATTTGTACAGATGTCCTGAATTTTGCAATGTTCTCACTTGCACGGGGCACCTCTCACAAACCACTCACCCTGCGGAGAGGACCCTGCAAGCCAGCCAGCACTGCTGACAGTGCCGCAGCCCCTGGAGAGCAGTGAGTTTCCACAGGCAAACAACCCCCCCATCCCATCTCTGCCAGATGAGTGGTAGTTGCCCTGCACAGTCCCCCTGTTCTTCTTGTCTTACGTGACAAGTCTGCTGGGGACACGGACGAGCAGAGGTTTAAATTGCCAGTGCTTGCACAGCAATTACAGGAGCCAAGGATGTTCTGGCCAGTATTGTTTTAAGGCATCCAGGAAAGTAGCTGAATTCGGGTCTTCCATGTTCAGGATGGCAGCTCCCTGGTGCTGGCCATAGCGACCCCAAATCCCAGTGCCTCACATGGCTGCGGCCCCATCCTGCAATGGGAGGTCCTCCCTTCCTCTCCCCACATGTATGCTGCGCCCCTGCTGAGCCACAGCGACAAGGAAGGAAAACACGTGGTGTTTCTTCCTTTGAGTGGCCAGCAGCAGAGCCTTGCTGGGCTGCCCTGGCCCGGTGCTCAGTGCTGTGCACAAAGGAGACCTCCTTCTGAGACACCCTGCAGCGCTCAGATTTGTCTCTGGAGCGGGAGACGCAGTGACCTATATTTCAACATGAATAGTCACAGCTGTATTTCCTGCCCCTCCAGTGATGCAGGTCTTTATTAGACCTGACTGGGGTCTGTAACCTCTGCTGGCTGCAGGTCCTCCCAGCTACCAGCATGCTGTGTGAAGTGCTGTTTGTATTTCCTTCTATTCATGCTAACCTCACCTGCCATGAATGATGCAACCATGATGCAACCATGCGGACAAGAAGAGATCACAGGGAGGTTCAAAGTCCAGGGTGGAAAAAGGAGAGAGAGAAAGAAAAAATAAATAAAAAGAGTCACAAATAGAGTTTCTAAGGCTGGAGGTCATTTGGGTGTGGGGCTCAGGGGACATCAGAGACATGCTAGAGCCCAGGCTGGAGCCTCCAGGTTGGAGGAGAATATCCACTTGGAGGCTTTCACTTGCCTGTAGCTCTCTGTGCGTAAGCCATCATAGCCCGTGGCTGTGTTGAGTCCACTGACTTCTGGAAAACCTGAAGTGAAGTGAATCCCTGGGGGCCCGTGGAGCCCTGATTGCTGGAGAGGGAAGAGTGGCAAGGACCACCACCAAAGACAAGTACAAGCTTATCTGTGCAGGGAGACATGAGGCTGAGCTCCTACAGGTCTCAGGGGTGGTAGGTGATATATCTGTGGCTGACAGCCAGAAGCAATGGCTTGGGAAATTCAGGGTAGATACTGGGAGAAGCATCTCCACAGGAGGGTGGTGCAGCACTGGAATAGGTTACCTGGAGAGATCAGGGATGCTTTAACCTTGAGGGGTTTTAAGACTCAGCTAGAGAAAACCATAGCTGGTCTAAGCTAGTGTTGGCAACAGTCCTGCTTCTTATGGGAGGCACCCAGAAGTCCTTCCCAGCAGACTCTTCTGTGACTGTACTTACATTAAAATTGAATAAACATGCCCTTGTGTTGACTTAACCTTCTCAGTGAGTGTGTTGATCTGGTTTTATTGACATGCTCATTCCTAGAATCTCACTAAATACAAGTGAAAATGGGAGGTGGCCTGTATGTTAACTGAAAAAACATGCGAGTTGGGTTTTTGGTTAGTTTCTGATGCCATCCTTCAGGCTCTGGGAAAGTTGTCAGGGGCTGAACACTCACCCCTCTGATGACATTGTGCCAAATGTCACCCAGTAGCAAGCTCCACAGATGCAGTTATTGGGAGAAGACTCCTCCTTGTGATCAGGAGCTTAACGGCCCTTCTGCTCCTATTTCTGTCTTTGCACTTCAGCTTCTGCTGCAGGTAAAACAGGTTGCAGCTAGTGAGGGCTCGGGGAGTCCAGTGCCAGGTATTCATTCCCTCATCTCTTCTAAACCATGAGACATAATAATGTGTTTCTGCTTCACCACAGGCATGAAAGAGGACCTTTGAGGGATTCATGAGTGCAACTGGAGATAGTGCTTTCAGATCAGGGGTTACAGCTCCACCCAAGCTGCTCCCAGCATGGAGCACGCTCCCCTCCCTCTGATAACTGCCACCCTTAACCAGACCTTCTCCCACTCCCATGCTTCACCAAGACCCTTGTCTGACAACTGCCAGCAGAAGCCATACTCACACCGGGGCTAGAGAGGCCCTGTAAGTGTTGGCCGGGATGAGCATGAGTCCTGTTTTCCTTCTGGCCACGGGGTTTGCTGTCTTTTATAAGGGAGTGCTCCCTGTTATCTGGGGTGGACCACCAGAAACTCTGGGCTTGCATTCCTGTGTTGTCTCATGGGGGATGGGGTAGCAGATCTAGTCAGAGAAAACCCTCCTTGTCCCCCTTCCCTCCATCAGAGGCTTGGGGAATGATGACCAGTTAATCTGAAACTCTGCGTAGTAAAAAATAAATCCCCCTAGTCTGAGAAATTCGGGATAAGAGCCAGAAGGGGTTAACAACAAAACATGTTCCCTCCAGCATAATTGTATATTTGGCTTATATTTTAAGAAATGAGTAACAGCTGAGCAGAGAGTCCAAAAAGAGAGCGTTCCCCCCACCCTGAGGTATGTTCAAGGCAGAGTTTGGGCTGTGTGTGAGTCAGGTACTGAGAGGTCATTTAGCACAAAACACTGTGGATTAACTATGAATTAGACAGTGAACAGCAATCCGAATGAGTGGCTAATGTGGGTGTGAAGGCTTGGGGTTGTTTTAACATTTAAATTTTCTTTTGAATTCCCTGAAGGAACAAAGGAGAGAAGGAACAAAGCTAGGTGTTGTGGTCGAGCCTTAGGGGAGCTGGGGGCCTGGGGTGATAAATCAGCAGCGTTGCAGTGAGATTAAGGGGGAGAACAGTGTAATATATGAGGCAATATGGAAAGAGGAGTTTGATTACTACTGTTGGCTCTGAAAGGATTCAGTTCCAGATGGTTAAAGCAGGGGTAGGTCAGGAACCCCCATCAGATGGGGCCCACCATCTGACAATAGCAGAAGTGGAGGAGGGTTTCTCCTGCATTGGGAAAGGGTTTCACTCAGAGATAGCTGTCTCCATAACAGGATAAAATAGCTTGCATTAGAGGAGAATTTCCTCTTTGTGAGGAATGCTGGTGATAAGCATGGCCATTTTGGCATTTCACTTCATTCAGGAAACGTGTCTTGTTCTTGCAGAACATTTCTGGGAAGCCTTTGGGATTAGTTTGCTGCTCAAAAGCAAATGCACTAGGTGGTTATGGGTGATGGTGCCATTGGCCTAACGTTGATGGGTATGTATTTGCCTTGATAAAGCCCCCACTGTTGCAGCTCCACAGCCTGACAGCCCCAGGGATGGGTGACAGTTTAGCACCCACTGCACAATGATGGAAACCTGTGTTCCCCAGTGAGTAGCTTGAAACTGTTAAACTTGTTTCTGATAAGTCTCCAAGCAGTGGTTAGGAAGCAATAACTTTTATAGCTCTCAGCCAGTGCAAGAGGTAAAACAAAGACCTGGCTCTTGGAGGAATTTCTCCTGCAAGAGTGAGGGCTGTGGGGTGCTGGCACTGCCCAGGCTAACCCTCCAACCACAGCACCAGTGCAGTGTGGCAGATTGCTTGGAGGAGGCGGGGATGTTGCTCTATTATGGGATTATTTTTTTTAATTTGAAATGGTTAAGAAGAATTCTCATTTGGGGAAACTTTGGCTGTACTTTGCTACAGCATTAGACTTCTCTCTTGGGTTTCTTCTGCTAGAAATATTTAGATTTATTTTTGTTTGTGTTCTATCTTACGCAGCTAAGAAAACAGTTTCAAATAGGACAAATTGTCTTGTTCCAGGGAGGATGTCTGATCTCCAGGGAGGAGAGTGAAAGCAGCTTGCTACTTGGAAAGCCATCCACAAAAGAACAAAGCTCCAAGGACAGTTCCCTGCACTGTGCCCCAAAAGACATATTAGAGAGCCAAGATGTTGGCCTTGGGAAGCGCTACTATGTGAGACAATCTCTTTGTTGAGTGGCTTTTTTTCCTAGGATTTACATGCCCCAGTGCCTGGTCCTCTGGGTGTTGCTCCTTTGGGTTCTTTGGGTATGATGTGTAGGCAGGCAAGTGCCTGGGGTATTCCCATCTTCTGCTTGTAAGGAAGGGGAATCATGTTAATTCATTTCACAGGGATGCTGATGCATCTTTCTGAAAGTCTTTAATAGGTGGTGCTGTAGAAAGAGTTGAGTCTATTTTAATCTGGTGTGGCTCTCTCCCCTGTTTGTGTTTTGTGTATCACTATCAACATGAAAGGAAGAAATGCCCATGAAAGAGTCAGTGTTCCTGCACAACATACATGGAAAATCAGTTCTGGATGCACTGAAGTGTGAGTTTCTTGTGACAGCTGGATGAAGAGTTACACTCGGATGCTTAGAAAAGTGTGATGACATCGTACGATCTGTACATCTTGTGAAAATGAATCAGTGCTACTATTATTACAACATCTCCACTTGTGGTGGCTGCTTTGGGAGACTGGTTGTGATGAAAGATTTTAAACTTGGTGTAAGATATAAATCCTGGTAGGAAGGAACCCTAAACAGGAATTTTGCTTCTTGAAAACCAGACTCAGATTAGTCCAATTTCTAGCTGAAGACCCAAAGTGTGGATTCAACACTTTTAGGTTCTCAATTAAAGGGTCATCGTCACATCATCAGGACATCCAGACTCACCACATCATCAGTCTGTTTTCCAGAAAAAGTCACTCTTTTTCAAAGGACAACTGGAAATGCCTAAATGAGATGATAAAAGTGGTGTGACCTGAGCCAAGAACTGTTTTGCTGTCAAAGATGAAAAAAGAAAGAAATTCATTAAGAAAGTGATGTTATGAATTGGCAGTCTTTTGATAGACAGCTCACAAGACTAAAATTGTGAAACTCTGTAGAAAGAGGAGCTGGTGGAAATTATTCTTAAATTTACACCTAAAGCAATCACCCTGCATTCATTACTACATCTCAAGCTGCTAGCCTGAGTCTGATTTATTAATTACTGTCCCTTTCAGTTCCTTATCGAGAGTGTTAAACCAGCTGTAGAAAGCTGAAAAGAAGTTGAGCCGCATGTTTTGTCTTTTCAGCCTATTTCTTGTGTTCATTTTGGTCTATAAACAAACATCTCTCAGGTCTCCTAAATAGATTTTCTGATTGAGTTCCCAGAACAGACCACCACCAGTCTCATTAAACTTTATTTATGCTACTTTCATGCATGAATAAAAAAGCTCCCATTCACTGCTGATTTTATTTAGTTAGATCCTGTGCCTTGCGGTGGACATTGAATTGGAATGACATTTCTGGCATAGAAAAAAAATAAAATAGTGGGACTTCAGAGAAGTCTTTTCAGTATGAAAAGGAAGGGGTTAACCAGTTCTTGGCTGTATGATATTGATTGAGGCCCGGGCAAAGAAAATACAGATGTAAATAGTTAGGAGTATTCCCTAGTAGCTGGGGGTTTTTTGGGATAAGTCATTGAATTGGGACTCTGAAGGTAGGATCTGTTTCCCAGGGAGGCCACCCACTTCCTACGTGATGGGAGGAGGAAGGTCACTAGTTGCTCCTGGTCTCAGCTCCCCAGCTGAGAATGATGTTTTCTCCCTCCTCTACTTCTTCCAGCTTGCTTGTTTATATCACTAGCTTTTCAGCAGAGTAACATCTACTCTGCCTGTGTGCTGATCACAGTGGCTCCTGATTTCAGCTGGGGGCTCTAGGCACCGCTGCAAATAACAAATACGGTTTTCCCTTTACGCTTTTCTCCTTCATCTCTATCCATGCTGCAGTGCCTGTGAGGTAAGATTAACAGCTAAAAATAATAAGATAAAACAAATAAATAAATAAATCAGTAAAGATGAAGGACAAGGGAGTAAATACCTAGCAGGTGTGAAAAGTTGTGAAATGGGTTTGTTTTTCTCCAGTCCTGCTGATTGAGGAGTTCATGCAAAGGTACCGCATTTTTGGAACAAGACCCATTTGAGCCTGTCTTTTAAGTCAAAAGGGTGAACAAAAAGCAGCTTTGTGCGTTTCCTTTGTGCTAAGCACATTGTGAATATTCTTAAGCATTGCCACAAGGATTAACATCTCTGCATTTTAATGTGCCTGGTCCTGGAATGTAGCTGGGAAGCAGAGCAGGCAGGAATGGTCTCTCCAGGCGGTGGGCTCTCTAGGTGTCTCTGATGTGCTGTTCAATAGCTTTCTGTTATTTATTTTTTTTCCCTCCTCCTTCAATAGTTTCTGGAACAAATCCTGACAGATTTCACCTTTCTGAAATTTACCGGACAGGATTTTTTTATCTCCAAATACTTTTGCATGGCATTAGTATAAATACCACCATGTGGACAGAAGTATGGAATTTGGTATTTACTTTGGATCATTAACCTGGTCTGTAAATTTGATTTGATCTCTCCCTTTTTTGTTCCTCCCCCCTTCTTTGTGTAATTTCAGAGCCCACAAAGAGTCGCTGTCTTTTGCTGCTTTGGGATCTCGGCAAGGAATGGCAGTCTGATGGATTGTAAATGCACCTGCTCTGTTTAAAACTCAGCCAAACAGATAAGTGCCTTTTAATTATCTCACAGCAGCATTTTAGATAGCTGTGCACATCTCTCTTCAGTTCGGTTTCCATTCGGTGAGCCCTCTGTGTTTCACCATTGCAAATGAATGCTCTGTGGCTCTCCTTCGGGCTGAGAAATACCAGATGATATCGGTATTTCACGTGAGCTAATTAATTAGTGTTGGAGGGAACTGCAGTCTCTGCCTTCCCCTCTGGAGCTGCCAGCTCCAGCAGCCCTGTGAGGTTTTGGGACTCTGAGGAGCAGCTTTACGGGACCAGAAGAGGCTGATGTGACCCATCTGAGCCTTAAGGATTCCTCTGGGACTCATTAGAGGTTTAATAACTAAACTTGGCAGATTTGATTGCAAAGATGCTTGTGCAGGCTTGGCGTGATCTCAGAGAAACAAGCTAACGCTGCTGGCAGGAGAGAGGACTTTCTGTGTGTGCTATTCATATGTGTGCGTAGAAAGTGATAACCCCTGCTTCTTCCTGCTGGTTTCCACGTGGGAAAATAGCCAGGGGTGTGGGAGAGAAACCCTTAGTTATACTGAATTTGTACAGGGCATACAAAGAGGTGTCGTGGATGAGTGGTAACAAGAACTGCCCCCTCAGAGTTATGGGGACATTTATATCTGTGAGTGGAAAATACAGACTGCAAAGAAAATGATTTCTGGCTGCTTAAGTAGGCTTCTAAGAGTGACCACTGCCTGCTCTTGGACACACCATTGCAATTATTGAATTATTTGAGAAATCTGTGATTCTTTGAAATCCATAAAATACAGTCTCATGTACAGCATAACTTTGCAATAGTATACAGCCATGGGGAGGGGGCAAATATTCACTATACTTGCAATTTACTGTGTTGGAATAGTGAAAAAAACACTAAAGCCGAGCATGTGAGTATTGAAGGGGGATGTGTGGCAGGAGGAGGACAGGAGCCAAATTATCTACTCCCGACCTGTCTTGTCTGCTCTACCAGAGTTAATTAGCAGTGTAAAATGTCCACCTTGCTGTTAGGAAAGCTACAAACAGGTTTGCTACAGCAAATTAGACTGTAGTAACTGATGTGAATTTGTCTTACCTACCTAAGCAGAAGGTGAGTTTCTTGGTGAAGGTGGCAGCCTAGGGCTGAGAAATAGACTGGAGGCATGAGAGACTGAAATAGGAGGTTATAGTGGTACAAGAGAACTGGAGCTAGATCAACTTGTGTGATCCCTGGAGTGATTGAAGTTCCCTCTTTTCTAGGAAAAACTTCACTCCTGCTTTTATTAGCAGGAAAGTTTTTATATTAATAGAAGAAACGACATGTCTGATATTAGTGACTGTGCCCTGACTTGCAATTGTAAACAGTATCTGTTCCTCACTCTTCAATACTCTGATAGCAAAAAGGCTTGCCAGTATATAAAGAAACACCGAGAAAATGAAGCCCTAGCAAGAAAATCAGGATTTGTTCATCCAGCAAGGATGTCTATGAAGTTAGAAAATCTTGAATCATATGTGTACCCCAACTAACAGAGCCCTTTGCTCCTCAATTAAAAAAAAATAAATATAGAATTAACCTCAAAGAACCTCAAGGTCTTGATTATTACATTTGCAACCTGAAATCAGCTCTCTGCCAGCATGCTGATATCAATGTTCCCTCAAATTAGTTCCTATTAAATTAACCTTAACTTGGCCTGTTCCTCTGTGGGCATCGCAGCTGAATTTGGAAATCCTATCCTGAAGTGCGACACATGACTTGCAATGTTCTGGGCTCCTTGGCGGAAGAGGCAGAAAACACTCACAGTTCCTCTCAGGAGCTGTACTAAAGTGGGAGATGGCACTGAGTGTGTTATACCCACCTGTGGCTTATTCCATGCATCCAGCAGCTGCGGAGAACAGATTTAACAGATCTGGACAGGTTTCTTCAAAAAAAGTCTTGTCAAGAGAAGACCCCTGAATCTCTAACTCTTTCCTTGTCTTACAGGTGAGCCTTGAGGACACTTGGAAGACCATAGCTCCTGAATGCATGACCATCCCCTAGAATTAGAAGCAAGCCATGGGGAAAAACAAGAAAGAAGAAGCCGTCTTTCTGAGGAAGAAGATAACTTTGCTGCGGGCTTTCTCGCTCCTCATCGGCAGCATGGTTGGCAGTGGCATCTTTATCTCCCCAAAAGGAGTACTGAAAAACTCTGGCAGTGTGGGTTTCTCCCTGATCGTCTGGTTTGCCTGTGGGCTCCTCTCAATGTTTGGTGAGTGGTGAGCTTTGTCCGCCTTTGCTGGAGTACCTGGGAGGTGAGGGGAGTCAACACCTTTTTGTGTACAGAAAGCTGGGAGAAGAATAAAATAAAAATTCCTTTTACCTACTGCAACAGAAACCAAGGTTTAATAAGTTGGGGAGGGTGTGTCACCAGGGGTCTTTAGTTCAAGTTTTTCCCCTGCGGAGGCTGAGAAAATCCCAGCACTTACGGTCTGTGAATATGAAATCATGTGCAAGTCCAGGGCAGAGGAGTGACAGTGACTGCAGATGGCGATAGCGTGGTCTGTGCCAGGAAAGCTGGGAGGTGAGGGGGCTTGTTCTGCAAGGTGTAAGGGAGATGTGGACATTTAAAAGGCATTTGTGGGCCAGAGGGCTGAGCAGTGCTTTCCATAGGCACTGTGAAAAGGGCAAGAAGTGACAGTCTTAATATGCCATAAGGGATCCCCTTTCTGTCGGTGAGGACTGAAAAGCACTAGAGCGGATTGCCTGGGGTGCTGCAGAGTATCCACCAGCCAGGGGGGTGTTTGGGTGTGTGTCAGAAAGGGTTTGGATATATCTGATGCTGCCTTGGAGCAGGAGGTGGAGCAGATCACTTCAGCCATGCTTTCTGTGCATTACCCTTGGCTTGGTTTCTGGCATTTAATACCAGTCTTTTCTCACAAAGGGTTTAGTTTTTGATGACAGTTTCTTTCTAGTTCTTCTGAAATGATGTAGCTCTTTAAGTTACGATGGATAAAACATATGGCTTTTGATTTCTTTCATTAACTGTATAAAATCCCCATCTCAGAAATGCTCTACAGGTGCTGTTAGGAGAACTGCAGGATCTCTCAGCTCTGGGGAGAAATCTGATGCTTATTTCAGTGGGTGAATTTGAAGTAGTTCTTCAGTTATAACTTAAGAAAAAAAGCAAGAAAGGAAAAATACTCCAGGTGCAAAAAAACACTTTGGCACTGTGACATGCACACGCAAGTTTAGAAATCAAGACATTCGGTTGTTAATATGGCAACAAGGGTGGTTCTTGCTCTTAGCATATGTGTACCGATATCTCACGTTGCAGCCTACGTGTGGGTGGTTGGTGAATGACATACTTTTGCTTAAAGAAAATCTTAAAATATAACGTGAGCACAGTGTTTCTTTTAACTGGGCAGAGGAATAAATGACAATACACTGATCACATAGTCCAAACTCTGGACTTGGAAAGGTTTCTCCATTGCATCCTTTGATAGACTCTGCTGTTAGGGCCTTGGGAGTCTCTTTATCAAGTTATTGTATTTTGCAGCCAAATTTGTTAGTTTATTTTTCCCTTTTATCAGCTTGATCGTCCCTTAATGACCAGATCATTTCTCTGACATTTTTTTTTTCAGTACATTAAAAAGGCCTCCTTTCTTTTATGCTTTTTTTCTTTCAGGTAGGGCATAAATGTGACTCCCATGTCATGAGTTCAGTGAAGCACTTAAATGCACCTTGAAGCATGTAATGACACCCACTGGAATAAATGAGATGAAGTGTCTGCCTATATTCAACACTTTGAACAGGGATCCTGCACAAATTTGCCAACAGAGAGGCAGGAAAAACTGAGGTCCTCACCATCAGCATGGCCTGGATATTACATGATCACCACAGGACTTGGAAGCACAGCTTTATCACCACTGGGTTCCTCTGTGCTCTCCCTCCACAGACACTTAAGCAGGGCAAAGAGAGAGATAGCACAGCTAGAGACAGTCTTACCCCACAGGGTCACATCCCAGCAGCACTCAGCTGCATTGCAAGGAGAGTTGTGCTCAAAGAAGTGAAGTGTTTTATGATTTCTTTTGGTGAACAAAGGATGTTTAACCTAGCGAGTGAATCCAGTGTAGGCAGGGCTTAAGACTTGTACTTAGACACGTTCAAATGGCATGATGAATTGCTCTATGGAGAAAACACAGATGGGATTTTTTTGGCACAGGCAGAGGCGTAAAGGTTTCTATGCATTTGCAAATAAGGTTTAAGTTGTCTTCTCTGGCGTGCCTCTCCCAGGGTTTCTCACTGGGCCCCGGCGCAGCAGCAGGGAGGCATGGAGGTGCTTGACAGGTCAGGAACAGGCAAAATAAGGACATAGTAGTGTGTTCTGTGATTAAAAATGTAATTGAAGTGACCATGGCCTGTCATGTGAGCCTCTGTAACTACCTTGTAAACACTGTTTCACCAGTCTCACTGTGAGGAGAAGCGAGAATCCAAGCAGCCAGGATATTTTTCAAAGGAAACCTCTAGTAGTTTAGTGCAACATTTCTGTCACACACCTTTCCACATGACTTCTGTGGAAAAGTTGTACCACTAACCAGAAAATAGAGAATTTCTTACCTTCTGACAGAAAAGTCAATTGCTTCAAAACTTACTTCAAAACACTGTCGAAAACAAAAGTAGGGAAAAGTGGTTCTGCTAAACATCATTTTCTTTCTCTAATTCACTATTTATTTTAAACAGACTCATTCAATCCCTGAAAAGTCACACAGAAAAGAGAAAATCCATGGGATGATTTACTCAGTGCATTTCTACCTGAACTTTTCCAGGTGCCTTGTGTTATGCAGAGCTTGGAACAAGAATCACCAAGTCTGGAGGACATTATATCTACATTCTGGAGACACTAGGCCCTCTGCCAAGTTTCTTATTCCTGTGGGCAGAATTTTTTGCTATCAGGTAACAGATTTTGTTTGTTTGCCTTTTGCTGGATGCTGTGATGATTTAAAAACCCCAAAGTTTCAGTGCCAGGTAACACTCTAGGCAGTTTGTAAAGGAAAGAGTAGAAACAATCTGAACAACTTTAAAAGACTTCCAGTGATAAAAGGAAAAAGCCATAATGAGTAAACAGTTACACATGTTCAATGTGATCTCTACTTGAAGAATATCTCTCTTCTCCCCTGGCAGCTGGTATCTTCCAAGAGCCATGGTATTTTTCGAAGACTGTCAGTGAGATTTATTTCAGATCTTCTGGTTTTGTTGTGAAACTTTTCTGGATTCTTCTGTGGAGACAGCTTTCTGGCTTAGCCCTGAGTCAGAACTAATTTGCAATTTTCTAAAATATATTTTTTTTTAACATTAAAAAGAAAGTCCTCACCTCTCAATAACCTGTGTCCTTCATGTAGGTTGAGATGAAGCAGGACATACGAACCACACTGCATGGCTCAGTATGATTAATCTCCATTTTTGCTTTCAAACTGGGAATTAATCTTTTTGCAGCATGTGATATTTAACCCATTTACTGAGAAAAACCTATGAGAGAGACTCTAAGGGAATTCACCATCTGCATGGGAGGGCAGGATTAAGCTGGGTGGGGAAACCTCCCCCCCTCCCAAGTTTTGTGCAGTTTTACATCATGCCAATCGTTTGGCCTTCTGCAGACCACAGTTTGTGCTCGGTTGCCCCCCCAGGCCTGCCAACAGCGCTGTGGTTTCCTTGGCGTTTGGACGCTACATGCTGGAGCCATTCTTTGCCCCCTGTGCAGCCCCTGTCCCTGCTGTGAAGCTTGTGTCTCTCCTGGGGTACTGTAAGTACTAACTTTTATGGGACCGCTGATCTTGGAGCCTCTCTGCCCCAGACCAGAAGCACTTACAGGGTGTTACCTTCTGGGATAATTGTGGGATTGAGTCCCCATGTTACCTCCTTGGCCACCCAAAACTTCCTGATCCAAGGCACTGGTTTGGGGCCACTATATTCTCCAAGAAGAGGAATGGGCCTCTTGGCTGATCAGCTGGAGCTCTAGGTCAAGGGAACTGTGCCAAGTATGAGAGTAGAAATTCTTCATGTATAATTATGCAAATGCCACCTGGGTTGAGGGTGTAAGGCTCAACCTTTTGGACTGCTTGCCTGGTGCACCCAGCCTGTGAAGCTGTGCTGCCTGCTCCAAGGTTGGTCTGTGCTGGCGCAAAGACTGCTGTGAAGGGACTGCTAAGACATCCCTGAAAATGCACACCTTCACGCCAGGCAGGCATGGATCACCTGAGAGGAACCAGGCTCCTCATCACTCTTAGGAGCCTAACTCAGCTCCTCTTTCAAATGCGATACACTGAGTTACAGTGTAATGTTTTCTGACGTCTCTTACCCCAAGCATCCTCTCTGTAAAGACGCAGCCTTGTCCCCGGCATCCCTAGATCAGGGAGTGCTGCGTCGAGTGTGAGCTACAGCTGTAGCAGTGTGTTCTCCTCTCCAGACATGGTCCTCACCCTCAATTCCTGGAGCGTCACCTGGAGTGCGCGGCTGCAGACGGCTCTCTCCATCGTCAAACTCCTGGCTCTTGCACTCATCATTGTACCAGGGATGATGCTGCTGGCCCAGGGTAGGTGTGCTGCTGCGTGGCTGAGGGAGGGTGCTCGGCACGCCCACCTGACACGGCTTTCATCGGTCCTTAGTGAGAAGTGTGGTACTCCTTTAGCTGGCAGGAGCTTTCCCTGTCTGTGTGCTGGATGTGGATTATCTGGGAGCTGTGACCAGGGTAGTTGGGACTAAGCTGCATCCTCGCACTGGGCTGATGTACCTGGCTCGGCTGTGCTTTCTCCAAAACTGAGCCAGTCTTGGTGCCTGAGGCTGTGTGAGCCTACCCAGCGTTGTACAGGCACCTTCTGCAGACGCTTTCTTTCGTGTCAGGCTTGTCTGTTTTCAGCATGGCTCGAAATCCTTCCAAAGCAGCATAAATTTGATGGACGTCAGGGATATATATCACAGCAGCCCATGGTGACCCGAGCCAGTCACAGCTGCGTGATGAGTTACTGAGCCCTAAGCTGAACCCTGGTAACTGCATCTCTAACCTTTCTGTGGCTTAAGCTAATGTTTTTTTACCTTCTAATTAAGATGTGCAGTAATTTAGTAAACTTACAATGGACTCGTGCAGGGTTGCATACTCACATCCAGAGTGGGGAATAAAAACCTACCGGTAGTATCTTCTGGGAACGAGACAAGAGTTCTGGCTTTAATCCAAGCCTCAGTTTATAGAAAAGCCCAAGGCATTGCCACTCAAGGGATGAAGCCTGCTCCCTCTTCATGCTGTTACCTTCCTCTGCAGAGAAAACAACACAGGCAGGAGGCTCCACATTCATGTTTCTTTCTGATGTCTGGAGCTGGCTTCTTTGAACACGCAAAGATCCCCTAGGGCTGGCAGCACTTCTGAACTGAAGGACTGCCCTGCAGTTAGAAATCCTGAGCCATTATTGTTAGGAATGCCTTCAAATGACAATCTGGAGCCCTGGCACCCGTCCTCCTGCAGGGAGGATAAGTGCTGGTGACATCTGGAGGGAGAATTCACCAAGAGACCCCAGTATGACAGGTTGTATTTAATGTGACTCATGGGGGACTGTAAATCACTCATTAATGTACCACAGACAATAAATCCTTTTTATGTGCCATCACTTATCAGCAATCATTTTAGAACATTAAAAGACTACTCCGACAGACCCACTCCCATATTTTGGTTTGGTTTTCTTCAAATCTATTTTTGTTTTGACCTGGGTTTTGTGCTTAAAAATCAGTTTTGTGCTTTTAAATCCATTTGCCTGATGCCCCTGTCTTGTTCTACATTTTTTTGGTTACACTCTGGTCTTTTCCTCTGCCATTACCTTCCCTTTGGCTCAGGTTTGTTTTAGAGACTTGCTTGGGCCAGTGTTACAAACCCAAATACCCAAATCTTGCCTCAGAGGTCCTTGCCGAGACACCTCCACAGAAGTGGCCTGACTTTCTCCATGTGCTCTGTGCCATTTCATCCCTTTCCTGGAGAAGCCCAACTAGGTGAACTTCCTTCCACATCTTTTACTTTTATAGAGACTTTGATATAGAGAACTGGATACAGATGTGGAACCAAGCCTTGGTTCACCTGCATTTTGAAAATGTTGGAATTGTAACTCCTTTTGACTGTGATTTTTATTGGTCTTCCTTTGAATGAGAGACCATTAGGTGTTTCTCCCTTCCCTAGTGTTCTTTGAGTTTGAGAAAATATTGTTCATATCAAAAACCTTGACTTCGAATCTTTTGTTTGTTTGTTTTGGTGGGTTTTTTTGTTATTTCAAGCAGAGGACTTCTAGGCAAATTGGAGGAGTTGGTAAAATGGGATCTCTATCAAAGCCACCTCTACTTTTTAAATTCTATTTACTTTGTCCTTCGTGTCCTCAGTTCTTCCTCCTGCAGACATGTGGCAGTGGCTGGCAGGGAGTGTGCCTGGAGCAGGGTTCCAGGATGGTGGCCCCCTGGTCCCCACTCCTTGTTCTGGCTCCCTCCTCCAACCCGGTTCCCATGCTCCAGACAGCATGGAGCTGGGGTCAGTGCTCCGGCAGCAGGATCAGGAGGGAGCAGAATGAGAGCCAAGTTAGCTGCCTCGCTGGCTGCACCACATCAAAGAGGAGTGTGCATCCAGCTGCTCAGGGGGCTGGGCGGAGGGAGAAGGGGGTCAACCCAGAGCATTAATTTTGGGCCTAAAGATAGGACAGGACAACTTGGGTCCTCTCGCCTCCATGATCTCCCATTCCCACAGCAGGCTCTGTCTGAAACAGAACCACCCGTCACTGTTGCCCTTCCTGAAATGTCTCCCGTAGCTGGATGGGGGGCGGATTTATTCTGTCACCGTTTGTGGAGTAAATGTCAGCACTGCACTGCAAATTAAAGCAATGAAACAAATCTGAATACCTGGCTCCAAGGAAGTCACAAACACTCTTCCCAGGTCTGGGCAAGAGGTACAAGGGGCATAATTCAGCGAGAAAGGGAGCCTGTCCCTGATGTTTCCCTGCTCTGTGTCCATTGTTTCTCTCTTCTGCAGGCCACACCGAAAACTTCCAGGATGCTTTTGACAGACAGTCGCTGGTTTTGGATAAGCTGCCCCTGGCTTTTTATGCAGGCATGTTCGCATATTCAGGCTGGTAGGTGTGACAAGAATGACCTTCACGGGCAGCAGACTGGTGTCCCAGACATGGTTCAAACTCTGCCCCTGTCTCTTCCCACTATGCAGGTTTCAGACCAGCTTTGTGCGTGAAGAGTTGGTCAGACCTGAACGGTAAGGCTGGGAAGAAGTCATCTTGGGTTACCAGCCTGTGGGGCACCGCAGCTTTCCCAAACACAATATGGGAGGAAATAAGCTTGTGGGTTCACCTAAACAACGCCAGCTGCAACCTGCAGTAATATTGTGCATAACAAGGGATAACAGCTTGTTCTTTGTGTGTGCCTCTTTCCCTTTCTTATAGAAATATCCCCCTGGCTGTCATCGTGTCCGTGATCACTGTAATTGTGGGGTACATGCTCACCAACGTCTCCTATTACACAGTTCTGGGAAAGGAAGATGTTCTGGCATCTCCTGCTGTGGCTGTGGTGAGTTGTCACCCCTGCAGTTCTTTCTTCAGTGTGGTCAGCTTATGCTGAAGGGGTGGTCATGGCAAGTATATCAGAGATGGTTTTCCTATAAAATGCTTTATTGAATTGTCATTTCTCTGGATTATTGGGCAAGAGTAACTTCTAGTCTTGCCTAAAAGATGATGAAAAATAACTTGCAGGTGACAGTAGAGAAGGCAAGATTTATGAGTTATATTTTACTCCTTTGATGGAGAAAGTTGCCTTTCTTTTGAATGTGATATTGTCTAGAGATCATCACATGTTCCTCAGGTCACACTTGCTCTTCCTCCAGAGCTTTGTGCAGCGAGCCTTCAAAAGCCTGATCTCCGTGGTCCCTGTCCTTGTCGCACTGTCTTGCTTTGGAACCATGAATGGAGGAATCTTCACATTTTCAAGGTCACATCCCTAAGAATGTATTACTCTTTCAGCTTGCTAAATCAGAGGGAAGCACCAGTGACTTGTTCAACTGCCCATACACACTATGGCTTTTGAGCCACTCTTGTGGTAAAAACAAGGTCTTTGACTCCCAGGATGCCAACTACAGGTTGATCCCTGTTGGCTAAGAGTCTACCCTTCCTTTTGCTGACTAGGTGCAGACTTTGGTATCTAGGGCTGGTCACAAAGAAAAATTTTTATCTTCTCCACTCACCCCTTGGTTTAAATCCCTAATTTAAAGTGAAATGTCAATGTTTCTGGTGAACTAGAGGCTTTGTTGATGTTGGCAACTGCTCAGTGAGACCGAGCCTTCATCGCTGGGTTCACTCAGCTGCTCTGCTGCAGGGCACAGGGTCCCTCTGTTATGAGGATCCCTGGCCAAAGGCAAAATCTCCCTTGAGGACAGTGCTTTGAGGTCAGTGAAATGTTATTGTGGATGGGCTATTCCTAAAACAATAGCCATGGCTCAACAAGTCTTGTTGTAACAATAAGAAAAGCTTTGTTCCATGGAAAAATTGTTTTGCCAGCTTCACTGGCTACTACACTGCATGTCTTTATGGGAGCCTTGAAATGGAGAGGAGGGCAGAGCTCACAGAGAAGCACATTGTGCTGGTCCCGAGGAGCTGAGCAAACTCTCTGGAGCTGGTTCTGTTTCACAGCTTTGACTGCAAAAGAAAAAATCAGTTGATGTGAAAGGCATGTTTCATAGTGCAAAAGCTAATGAGTTATTTGACCCACTACTGTGAAGTCCTGTATTAAATACAGATGCAGAGAATCCTCCCCGTTAACTCCTGTAGATAGTGGTTTTCTTCGGGGATGAGAAGTCCCTGGACAGCACAGAAGTTCTGCCTGTCCCTATCGCCTTTCTCTCCCCCATCCTGGCACCATTACCATAATCACTGCTGAAAGGCCATGCAAACAGTGATGGGGCCTCCCTGGCCGCTGGCCAGCCATACCCCTGCAAAACCACAGAGACAGCAATAAAACCAGTTTTACACTCGTGCCCCAGCTGCTCTGGGCCCTGCTCCACCCCAGCTGATGCTCTGGCGTGGGTTATTTGTGGATATTAAATTTATGAAATTGGATGCAATGCCTTTTCCCTAATTGCCCTTTCATAAGTCAAACGAGGGAGGGAGGCAAGGAGTTCTCTACTGTTATTTTATAGCTGGTCTTATGTGTAGCTGCCTTCTTGGCAGTATGCCAAATTGTGTTTTCCAACAGCTAACCAGAGGATTGAAAATCCTCTATTATTTGAGGAAATTGCACTATATATATGTGTGTGTATTTATGCATGTATACATATTTATATATAAACATCAAGGCTGATAATCATTCATAAACTCACCAGCCACTCTTCTAGAGAGTTGAAGTTTGTGATTCCTCCACCTCCTACTGAAAAGATTAATCCCTTCTCTGATGGCAAGAAACCTTCTTGCTTTTGTTTCCAGCCTGGTCATTCATGATCACTTTGGACTTACCCAAAGTTGTCTGCTAATGGGCTACCCTAGGGGAAGCTGCCAGTGGTCCTGCTGGTGGGCTCTGCACTGTGTCGAACTAACTGATCCTGGGATATCTATGGAAATTCAATATTGTTTTTTCTTCCAAATGCCCCAAATTTGTGGCTAAAGGCAGAACTGTGGCCTTGAACAGCAGACCTGTGCTGGGGAGGGGGCATGTCTTGTGGCATCAGGTTAGTCCAGCAACTGATCTTCTCATTTCTAGTCTGGATGTGGAATGCTAATGCACAGGGCTCCCTGTCTTTTCCTAGGACTCTGTTTGTGGCTTCCAGGGAAGGACAGTGGCCTCCTCTCTTCTCCATGATCCACATTCGAAGGCATACACCCCTTCCTGCTGTCATGTTAATGGTAAGGAGATCTGCAAGGACAGGGCATGTCGCACAGCCAGTCTTGGCTTTCTTGCAAAGCCTGGAGAAGCTGAGGAGTTTCAAATGGTGTTGAGACACTAAGTCAGCATCCAGAAATTAAAGAAGGTAGAAGGTACCTGAAGGGGCCTACAGGAAAGCTGGAGAGGGACTTTTTATGAGTGCATGGAGTGATAGGACAAGGGGGAACAGTTTCAAACTGAAAAAGAGTAGATTTAGATTGTGTATTAGGAAGAAATTCTTTGCTGTGAGGGTGATGAGACACTGGCACAGGTGGCCCAGAGAAGCTGTGGCTGCCCCCTCCCTGGCAGTGTTCAAGGCCAGGTTGGATGGGACTTGGAGCAACCTGGTCTGGTGGGAGGTGTCCCTGGCCATGGCAGGGGAGTTGGAACCAGGTGATCTTTAAGGTCCCTTCCAACCCAAACCATTCTGTGATTCTATGATTCTATGAATGCTGCAAAGTATTAAGTCCCCTTGTGCCAAACCCACTACCTCAAAGTCCCTAACTTATCACCTTTTTAAAAAGTACTGTCCCTACCATCTGCCACAGTTGCTGCTTGATATTGTCCTGTGAAAACACCTCTACCAGGTTTTGGCTATTTGGAAAACTGAAATTCCCAGGTGTGGTGAAACGGGCATTTGCAGAGGTGCTCTTGGTTTTTGTTTGGGTTTTTTTATCTGGTCCAGCTCCATCCTAACTGTGTTGCAGTGCCTCTTGCAGCTTGGCTGACCAGCTAAAAACGTAGCAGGTATCTTTGTAAGGAGCCTTTGTACTGGCAGTACAGGTATCGTGCTGTTTTAGATCGTGCATGTTATAATTGCCCAGCCTAGGATATAAAACATCAAAGATGTTGTTGATATTGAAAGGGTTGCTCCTTGCAATAGCATGTCATAATAGTGCATTTAGGCCTTCTGCCTTCAGTCTCTAACACTGTTTTGTAAAGCTCTCTGACCTCTGAAACTTTGGGAGTGTGAAGTAGCTGCCTGTGATTGCAGAGGGGCTGGAGGAGGTGATCCATATTACCCTTTCTAACCTGAGGACCGTAATAAGGCTTTAATAACTGTATTTCATCTTCACAATGCTCAGTTCCCTTTGGTTACTGCCATGGTGTGTATCGGCGATATCTACCATCTATTGAACTTCTTCAGCTTTTCCCGATGGCTCTTCATAGGATTAGCCACCCTCGGGCTCATTGTCCATCGCCACCGTCACCCGGAGCTGCACAGCCCATTCAAGGTAACGCATGGCACGTATCTGACAGCCAGAAATGTGCAGGCTTGTCATTTCTCTCTCTTTCTTGCTAATAAATAGAGCGTTACATGGCCATGGTTGCCTTTAAGCTCTACGGGTTCTCGATCCTTATTGCTCAGTAAGGCATGTAGGGAGGTCCTGAAAGTGGTTGATGTGCCCAAACAGCCAGATGAGATAAATCCTATAAAGCTGGTTCTACATGGTGTCATCAGTCACACCTGAAAGACAGCAGCCTGCTCCAGGAGACAAAGTTTCAGGCTGGGAAATGGGAGTAGTGCAGAAGGCAGTTGCCACACTCACCTCTCGTGGGCTGCAAGGAAGGACCCTTGCCTGGTTGTTATTGCAGTGGTATGTAAGTCTCAGCTCTAGCTGAGAAGCAGGAGAATGTCAGGCTTGGGGGAAAGGAACATGACTGGAGGGATCTTGGGAACAAACCTGACTTAAGGGGAATCCTCTGCTGGCACAAAAATATTATATTGTGAAGCAGCTTGTGTGCAACTATTGCTGCTGCAGGCCCCGAGGACGTGCACAGCACATGCATGTGTACCATAAAGCGTAGGATGCCTTGTCCTCTTGTGCCTTTCCCTGGCCTCCAGCTGGGCCCCTCCAGTGTCTCTTCTCACACTGCTGGGTCCTGGGGTCCTCCTAGTGTCAGCGCGGGAAGTTTGAGTTGGTGCTGGAGCAGCTTTCTCATGCTCAGGGCACCTTTCCCACTGCTGGATAACGTGCAGAAGGCATTTGGCTGGGCCAATGTTGAGTCGTGCACAGTTTGTTCCTGTCTCCAGTCACGCCTGCACGGTGCCTCCAGACAGCTCCTGGGAAGGAGAGGAGACCTCGGAGGCCACAGGCACCAGGCAACCGATCAGTGAGACGTTCAGGGGACAGAAATGCTTCCCGCAGCGCCCAGAGCTCCTCCCCGAGCCACGCGAGGCCTGATGTGAAGTTTGGGGTAATTTTTCTTCTTGGTCTTTGCTGGAGACAGTGTGTTTAGCAGAGACCTTGAAGCTTCCCAGTTTGTTGGCTGGCTGCACTCGTGTACTCACCCAAAACCAGATTTTAAATAAGTTTTCCCTTTTTCTTGTAAATATGCTTATCAGGGGAAGTTGATGAATGGATAGCACTGGTGATGTTTCCAGCTGATGAGATTTTGTCCCATTCTGTTTTAGACAGACATTTAGGCTTTTAAAGGTCCCTCAAGGCAGATGAAGTGGTGGAGAGAAACGCTGGGCTTTTGGTCAGCTTGGTTGACGACTCCCCCCTCCCCTACTCCCCCTAGTTTTTATAACCACTGGAACCCCGAAGCCCAGAGACCTGCGGGAGGGAAAGGCTGTGCGCAGGTGGTGTGGGCATGTGCTGCGCTCTAGTGGCCAGATGTAGGTTGTCTTCTGCCACTCACGGGGACCAAATCATAAAATATATGGGGTTGTGCTAGTACTTCTCCCCTATACCATTTTGAGTTAAAAATGGTGAGAAAACATCGGTAGGAGGAGGAATCATTTCTCTCACACAACTCTCAAGCAGATGTGCAGCACAAATGTGCAGATGTAGGAGAGGCTGGCAGGGGATTCTCCAGCTGGAAGGATAACAAGAGCACTTAAGTTTGGTGGCTGTATGGCTGCCATTGCTAGAGCAATTGATCTCTTCCAGCTTGGAATGGTCAGCATCCAAAATCGGTTCTCTGTTATGGAAAAGAAATTGTCACTTTGAGGTGAGACCAGCAGTTCCTTCATTCTGTCAACCATGGCAAGGAGTAACTTGGCTGAGGTTGGGTCCAAAGACTGAGGGAAAGTGTCACAGTTTTATTATTTATTGAAGTTTTCCGGTGTACTCTCCAAATAACCCAGATTAATTGGCTTAACCCACAGGGTAGGGATGAAGTGCTGACTGCTTCTTTGGTCTTTCACCAGGGTGTCATTGAAGCTCATATTCTTGATGCAGGTGCTGCGGAGATAGGGAGTCTGGTTTGTCCTGTTTTGTCCACTATAAATCTCAGGCAAACTGGAGGCAGGTGAAAATGAGTCACGAGTGTTATAATCAAAGAATGGTTTGATTCAAAGTGCTGCTTTTGCTCTTGGCTTCAGATTTTCCACTAGCAGTTGTCACAGGTGGCAAATAGGTATGTGTACATGTGCATGTACAGGCGAGCAGTGGGGTATAGGTGACTTCTCCCTCTTCTTGGCTTCCAGTTGCAAGTTGGGTTAATGTTTTGATGCACCTGAATATAGGAGGCATGCACCTCACAGGGCGCAATGGACTCTGAAGGTGGTACAAGTCAATTTTTGTTCTATGCACCCTACTCATTCGCAGCTGATTTTACAGACACAGTGTGCAGGACAGCTATATGATTTTTCTCATCTTCTGAAGATGGAGAGTTGAATACAGTGTGTACTGGTACATAAGGAGGCTGATTTGCTATAGCCATCAGTTTTGCCTGTAAGTCTTCTATGCTCTTTTCCCCAGGTTCCCCTGTTCGTTCCTGTCTCTTTTACCATCATCTGCCTCTTCACAGTGGCAATGTCTTTCTACTCAGACCCTGTGAACATCAGCATTGGATGCACCATGGTTTTAAGCGGTTTTCCAGTCTACTACCTCATGATCCATAGGCAAATGTCAAGCCGTTGCCGTAGCCTGTTTTGTAAGTATGCATTTGAGTTTCAGTGTTGTGGACATAAACACACTCATGAGTGGGGATGTAGGTTTTTTCCCAGGACTCACCTCTAAAGCAAATTGCTCCATGACCAACAGACCTCATGAAACCTAAATCGTGACCCCCTGCCACCCCTTCAATGGCTTTCCCAAGACACAGACCCTGCAGCCCAAGAGATGAGGAGCAGGCTGTGCTGCAGGTGGTTGGCAGCCAGGCATGGGCTGTGTCTGCCTGGCTTGTGAACATATGGATAAGCCGGCTTGATGCTTTGTTTTAAAAAAGGCAGGTCTGAGATCTACCAACGGGGAGGAACAGAGGGTTGCTTTTGCACAGCGGCCCTGGTTTCTACTAAACTTTATCATACCTTCAGGATCATCACCTCTCGGTCAAATTTGACTGGCACCGAACAAGATCAAAAGTCAGGATGGAAAGACTGACAGGCAGACACCATTAACCCCATGTGCACAGACATTCTTACTGAAGGGCTGGGGAGAGGACTGGTAGGAGAAGATGGTGCTGCCTGAGAGCTATCTGCTAGATGAAGAGGCCAGGACGGTTTTGGACAGAGATGTGGGTGTGTAAATGAAATACACCTCTACTCCATGCAGTGTCTAGCACAGATTTCATTTGAGTGTAGCCATGGTGCCACAATGCTTTACTCCGCAATGACAGCCCAGTTTTGAATTTAATTTATAATTTCATTTATGAATCTTGTTTTCTTGTGATTTGATGTTGGGCTGAGTTGTATCAATAACCACTGAAAAGGAGAAAACGTACAGCAAGGAAGGAAACACATACAGGGACCTGTTAACCTAAAGTGCTCTAACCATCAGTGCTGATGCTCTAATTTTCAGCCGTATGTCAGGATTTCCTCCGAACTAAACATTCTTCCTTTTTTTCACCTTTTCAGATTATCTTACGCACAAACTACAGTTGCTGCTGGAAGTAGTCCAACAGGAAATCAAGACTTACTGAGAAAACCACTAGAACTCACAGGAGAAGATAAAATCTATTTACTCCATTTCTGATACCTTTCTAACCTACCAAAACCAGGCCATGCTCGTACTTTTTTTAATCACTACAAATGAGGATAAGCCTGAGCCAAAACCTTGTTGCAAGTGTTCCTAAGCTTGCCAATTGTGATCAGGATGAAGATACTACATCTGTTTCTACCCTTTTCTTTTTTAGCAGAACAATCTAGTTCTCTGAAATGAGCTTGCTTTGCCTGCAGAGAGCCTTCAAAAGCAAGATCTTAATTTTGCAGCCTAGCTCCAGACCTCAGTAAAATAGTGTGTAAATATGTATATATTTATATACACATAAGCACAAAATTTTTTAATTTCTTAACTTGGCAAATACAGGAAGGGAGCATGTTGCAGAACTTGGAGTCCAATACATGGAAGCCATGCTGTGGACAAGATTTATAAAGGGAAATGTGTGGGGAGAGAAAATTAGAAATACAGGAGATGAATTGGAAAGGAGGAGGTAGGGGAATAAAACTTCATTCACCAGGATGTGCAGATTCAGGTTAATGAAAACCCTTTGAAATTCAAATTTTAACAAAGTGAGGTCAGAATGTTTTGCTTTGATTATGTATAAGCACATTAAGTTTATTTTGTTTATTTTAAGTTTATTTTGTTTAAGTTTATTTTGCTTTGAAATGAAGTTTCAAATTTGAATTTTGTCTTTCTGAAATTACATTTCAAAATGTACAAACACATTAAAAAATCAGCTAGATATCAACAAGATTATGACAAAATAAATCCTGATCCCTACCCCAACTCCCAGCCCCACTCCTCACCCAATACTACCAGTGAGGTTGAAAATTCAGGTTTTGGCCCAGCTCCAGTGAAATATAACTTCTCCTTTAGTTAGACAAGACCACTGATGAGACTTGGGCAGATTCCTGAATAAGTGCATCTTTTGGTGTTGTAAAAAGAGATGAAAAACTTCATGTCAGAGCTTTAACTTTAAATCTGTGGTCAAATGACTTCCTGAATTGATACGTAAGTACTCATTTGAACTATTGACATAAGAAAGGTTTCTGTTATTGGACCACTTTGGTTTACATTATTAATGTGGCAATGTTATGTCCAGATAAAACAGCAATTAGAGATTTCCAATCACTTAATTGTTAATCTAAAGGATGGGATGTAGTATGCGGAGACTCCTCTAATGACCGCTGGAGAGAGAAATAGCAGAATGTGGAGCAAATACAGGCTGGGTGGAGAATGGATTGAGAACAGCCCCAAGGAGAAGGATTTAGGGGGGCTGGTTAATGAAAAGATCAACATGAGCTGTCAATGTGCCCTTGCAGCCTGGAAAGCCAAAGGTATCTGGGCTGCATCAAAATAAACATGAGGTTGAGGGAGGTGATTTTCCCCCTCTACTCTGCTCTCGTGGGACTCCACCTGGAGCACTGTGTCCAGCTCTGGAGCCCCCAGCATAAGAAGGACATGGAGCTGATGGAGCAAGCCCAGAAGAGGGCCACAAAGATGGTCAGAGGGCTGGAGCACCTCTTCTGTGAAGACAGGCTGAGATAGTGGGGGTTGTTCAGCCTGGAGAAGAGAAGGCTCCGGGGAGACCTTAGAGCAGCCTTCCAGTACCTGAAGGGGCTACAGGAAAGCTGGAGAGGGACTTCTTACAAGGACATATAGTGATAGGATGAGGGGAAATGGTTTCAAAATGGAAAGATGGGAGATTTAGAGTAGATATTAGGAAGAATCTCTTTCCTGTGAGGGTGGTGAGACCCTGGCACAGGTTGCCCAGAGAAGCTGTGGCTGTCCCCTCCCTGGTAGTGTTCTAGGCCAGGTTGGATGGGGCTTGAAGCAACCTGGTCTGATGAGAGGTGTCCCTGCCCATGGCAGAGGACTTGGGACTGTATGATCTTTAAGGTCCCTACCAACCCAAACCATTCTGTGACTCTATGATTTTTAGTCTTTTGTATCAAGCATTTATGTACTTAGAGTAAAACCAAAGTACCATTTACAAACCCAATGTAATCTGCTGAAACTTGTAAAAATTACCACCAAGATTTGGAAATAAATAAGTTGGGTTGGGTTTTTCCCCAAAGCAATTGAGAATTACTATTTTTATTATGACTGCTTCTCGTTCCTGTGCTAAGTTTAACTGGGATAGCAGCAGCGTGGCTGCAGAGCTCTTTCCCCTCACTCCTATCCTTCCGTAGTTTACTTTACAAGCTGCTGGTCATTGTCCAACAGGAAATCCAATCTTACTGGGAAAACCATCACAACCTACAGGAGAAGATACTGGCTGTGAGTGATAGTGTGGTTTCAAGTGAGATCTGGGAATGTTTCCAGGCTTCCAGACATGGATTGGTCCCCCCTTTGCGATGGGCTTTGCTGAAGCTGAAGCCCCTGGCATACCTTCCCACAGCACCCATAGCCGAGCTCCAGTGCAGGTGGCTGGGGGACCAACCTGCAGAAGAGCCTTGGCAGAACTAGGTGAACCCCATCACCCCAACATAGCATGAGTCCACCCCATTAGGTACTGGTTTGGGGGATTTTCTACATCTTGAGGTAGAAGCCTGAGGTGCTGCCAGCCTGATCTTGTGCTGCAAGGCCCCTGTGAGCACAGTGTGCTCACGTCATAGCAACAGTATGCACACATCAAACCTTGGAGTGGTCTGAAATTGCAACAGAGCTGCTGTGTGTCTGCAAATAAACACACAGAAAGGGTGAAACATCACCTTTTTTTGTCCAATTCCTCTCAAGAGAAACAGGGAACAAGAATTGAAATACCTGGGAGGAAAATAAGTAATCCTACCTGCTGGACTGTAGTTTCTTTATACATGATAAATCATGTGACTTATGCAGGGAAACCACACTTGTGTGCTTCTGCTGACTGTGCAGGAATATCACCTTACAGGGGTGTATATAGGGTGCCCGTTCCAAGACCTGTCAGATACTGGAAATGCAGACAGCTATAGTACCACGATTACACTGACAGTTAGAAACCAGAGGTTCAACAGCTTCATGGATGACATTGTGATTAAAAGTGATAAAAATAAAAAATATGATGTTCAGAAGGTGTCAGTTTACACTAAGCTCAAGTTTCCAGTTTGTGAGGATTGTTTGTTTTTAGAGAGGATGCTGCTCCCAGCAAGGCTGCATAAACATTTTCTACCAAGTCAGAATGTTTTTCCTAGAGCTGATATCGCATACCTACTGAAGCTACTGGCTTCAGTTCAGAAGAGTCTTTTATTAGAGACTTCACCTATGCAAAAATGAACCTGCGGGACCTTATCCTGCAAAACTCATGTGTCAAAGGGAAGCATAAAAGTTGCTCAACTGTGGGGATGAGAGCCAGATACAATATGGGAAGTCAAAAGCCAGTCAAGAAAGGCCAGACAACAAAGAAACAAAGTTCAACTTCATAATTGCATTTGTGGTGTTTTTTTGGTTTTTGTCTGTTTTTTTTGTTTTGTTTTTTTTTACCACTTTGTCTATAAATGCACCCAGAGTACAGCAGAGATTTCTGTGTTTCATCCACTGCTGATCTGGTCTGACTAGATCATCAGGAAAAAAAAATGTTCTGGGCAGTTCAATTGAATGTAATTTGTGTAACAAGAACAACAAGAAGTTTTTATCCGAACAAGTTTATGTAGTTAGTACTACTTGACCTGTCATTGAGCTTTATGCTTCAGAGCTCTGCTGGGAAACATTGTCAGTCTTTCAGACTGCAAGGCTGGAAGTCAGACTGGAAAGTTCCTAGCCCTTCTCTGATTTCTGTGGGGAAGAACAGAGAGGAGGCTCAGGCTTCAAGGTAAAGGTGTACAAATACTCAGGACAGTGCAGAGCTGTGTGTGAGCTGACTGTGCCTGCCCTGCAGGGCTCCATGCTTTGTTGGCACTGGTTTGGGTCGCTCTGTGCAGTGCTGTGTCCTGCAACCCACCCAAACAGTGCCATAACCCACATGGAGAGCATGCTGAGAGATGAACCTGCTGTCTGCATTGAAATCTGGGGTTTGCTTTGCAAGGCAACGCCAGCTTTTGGCTTTCAAAAAATGATGTTCAGCAGAAGTTGCTCCTGGCAGGAATCTTGAAAGAAGAAGGTCCTGAATACCCCCAGCCCCTGGGAAGATGGGAGGAGTCGAGTCAAGGTGAGTGCTGGTGCTTGAGGACAGGATCTAAGCAGTAGGGATAAATTATTCTGGTTCATAGGGATGTTGATTTTGCTGGTGCATCTGCCAAAAACATCAGCTGTGCCTGGCTGCTCTGCTTATGCCTGACAGATGCGCGTGCGTGTGGGGCAATAACCAGCAGGAAACATTACTCATCTCCGTTTCCCAAGGGCCTGTGGCTAGTGGAAAGGCATCCATGACGTTCTGCTGAGGAGACTCTGGGAAAGGCAGTGAGGTACAAACGTGCAGTTGGGAAGTTCATGAGGAGCTCAAACAGGCTAGTCGTATCTTATTTCCAAAGGTTTTACTGCACTCAGGAGACCTTTCCCACTCGGAGCAAGGGTTCAGAGGTCTTGTCTGGTTGGCGGGCAGGAGACTGACGGCCTCAGCTCCCTGGGGTGGTGGCCAGGCAGCCCGACGGCCTGACTGTGAGTAGGGGAGGTGGGGAGGCGGGCGTGCCGGGCTCTGACAGCTTTCCTGGGGTGCCACTGAACTGGGAGGGAGGAACTCGGGCATTTCATGGTTTGTGGACTTGGCTTCAAGCTCTGAGAGAAGGATACCTGCTTGCAGTAAGTCATAGTGTGCGCTGTGTTTGTAACTTCATTAATTCATCCTGTCTTCCATGTGAGGGAGAAGTGTGTATGAGAAACAGTGGCATGAGGTTACTTTTCATGTGTAAAATTTCCTCGCTACAAAGCTATTCCTGTGGAGATATAAAAAGCAAACTTACAGGGTGTCTCTCAGTTACACAAGACCGGACAGCGAAATCCTGTTTCTTTCCAGTTGGTGTTAGTTGGTGAGTGACAAGGAGGAGCAGAAACTCTGGCAAGTGAAAGTGAAAGTAGGGCACAACTGGACATTTTGGAAAGCTGGTGGAGTTAGGGCAGGCTGAGAGCCCTGTGTCTCAGCAGGGGAGGTTAGCATCCACCTATGGAGTGAGGGGAGAGGAGACAGGATGGGTGGAGCAATGAAGAAAAGCTATCTGGAGACATCATTCCACCCCACTCCCCTGCTTTCCTCTCTGTTTCCCCTCTGCCCCCTCAAATCCCACAAACTTTAAACTCACAAACTTCAAGTTCTTCTTCTGCAGCAGCAGCAGCACGCTGCTGTGGAGAGAGGAGAAAAGGGACAGCCATATCCAAAAAAACTCCCAGGAGTGCTGAATCTCGTGAATCCCCTGCACTGGGATTTGAGATAAAATGAACTGGGAGTGTTTTTCTAGGAACAGGCATGGTTAGTGTTACTGCGTACAAAGAGCAACCGTGGTCTGAGGACAGCGCTGAAACAAGCTAAGGTTGTGTAAGAGACTTGGGTCCTTCCTCACTCTTTATTCTGGCAGTCCAGGGGCTGCCAAGCCTTTGTTTGTGGACTTTTGTACTGTAACCAGCCCTATGATGGAGTTCCTCCTGTAATGATTTCCCCTGATTAGGCTGCTCTGAATACCTGTGATTCCTGCCAAAGCATGAAAGGCGTCAGAGCCAGATAAATGATCTTTTATGGTTTTTGTGTGAATATTGTGTACAAATTCTTTGGGCAGCTTTGAGTAGCTCAGCTGCAGACCCTTGTGTACTCCAAGGCAGACAGGGGGGCCCCTCTTGGCCATGTGTGTGTGCTCCACAACAGGTAATGTCGTAGGAGCAGCAAAGTGATGGGTCACATAGAAAAACATTGGCTGGGTCCAAAACTGGGACACTCAGAGAAGGCTGAAGCACAGCAGCAAGCAAAGTAAAATCCTCTGAATCTGAATTACTGGTGGCTACCAGTAAATAACATAATGTTTCAGCTTCTTCTCTTTGTAGATGCTGTGTCTTCAGGGCAAAGTGCAGAGCAGAGACAGGGGCAGAAAACAAGATGAGTTGAGTTGAGATAAAGACAGGAGGATCACTGAACAAAAGAGACTTGACTTGGGGAGAGTTAATTTATTGCCAATTAAAATAGTTTTGGATGGTGAGAAACAAAACCAAAAGTTATAACATCACCTTCCTCCCACCTGCTTTCTTCCCAGGCTCAGCTTCACTCCTTCATTCCTAACTTTTCTACCTTCCCCCTGACCCCCCTCCCAAAGCGATGCAGCCCCTGTGGGGGATAGGGAATGGGAACTGACCTCAGTCTGTAAGAGTTACCCTCTGCTACTGCATCGTCCTCAAAAATTTCCTGTGCTTCAGCATGGCTCCTTTCCCATGGGCTGCAGTCCTTCAGACTAAGCCTGCCGTGGCATGAGTTCCTCTCCATGGACTGCAGCTTCCTTCAGGGCATGTCCACATGCTGCAGCATGGGGTCCTCCATGGGCTGCAGTGTGGATATCTGCTCCACTGTGGTCTTCCATAGGTTGCAGGGGGAGAATCTGATTTACCATGACCTTCTCTATGGGCTGCACAGGAACCTCTGCTCCAGTGCCTGGAGCACCTTCTCCCTTCTTCTTCACTGGCCTGGGTATCTGCAGGGCTGTTTCTCTCACATTTTTCCTAACTTGTCAGTGCTGCGCAACTTTCTCAGAGGTGCCATCAGCTTGGCTGCTGGGCTCAGCTGTGTCCTGCAGTGCCAGCATAGCAGGCGCATCTCCTCTGTGACTCCCTCACCTTCCCTGATACCCTGGCATAACAGGTATGAGACTCTGCGAGTGTAACTGAACAATGAGGAAGACAATGGTTCATCTAGCTTGAAGGTGTTGCCGAGGTTAAGTTGGCCTATGTCCTGCATCAAAACTGCTTTCATAAAGAAAAAAGAGATGGGTCATTGTCATAGGAGACCCCCTTTTGAAGGGAACAGAAGGCCAAATATTCAGACCAGACCTTGGCCTCCCGGGCACACTGCTGTCTCACATTCAGCTGGCTGTTGACCAATACGCCCAGGTCTTTTTTTCACTGGGCAGCTTTCCAGCTACTCATCCCCAAGCCTGTAAAGTTGCATGAGGTTGTTGTGGCCCAAGTGCAGGACTTACACTTGGCCTTGTTGAACCTCACACAATTGGCCTCAGCCCATCGATCCAGCCTGTCCAGAACCCTCTGCAGAGCCCTCCTACCCTCCAGCAGATCAACACTCCCACTCAAATTGGTGTCATCTGCAAACTGACTGAGGGTGCACTCAGTCCCCTTGTCCAGATCATTGATAAAATATTAAAGAGAACTGACTCCAATACTGAGCCCTGGGGAACAACACTCGGGACTGTTGTATCAGAAATGATGTGGCCATCAGGACTAGGGAAGAAATCGTCCTCCTGTACTCGGCACTGATGAGGCCTCATCTCGAATCCTGTGTTCAGTTTTTGACCCCTCATTACAAGAAAGACACCGAGGTGCTGGAGCAGGTCCAAAGAAGAGCAACAAAGTTGGTGAAGGGCCTAGAGCACAGGTCTTGTGAGGAGCAGCTGAGAGAGCTGGGGTTGTTTAGTTTGAAGAAAAGGAGGCTGAGAGGAGACCTTATTGCTCTCTACAACTCCCTGAAAGGATGTTGTAGCAAGGTGAGAGTTGGTCTCTTCTCCCATGTTACAAGGGATATCAACCAAGAGGAAATGGCCTCAAGTTGTGCCAGGGGAAGTTTAGATGGGATATTAGGAAAAATTTATTCACTGAAAGAGTTGTCAGATACTGGCACAGGCTGCCCAGGGAAGTGGTGGAGTCACCATCTCTGAAGGTATTTAGAAGACATGTAGGTGTGGTGTTTAGGGACATGGTTTAGTGATGGACTTGGCAGTGCTGGGGTAAGGTTGGACTCAATGGTCTTAAGGGGTTTTTTTTGACCAAAACTGTTCTATGATTCTATGACATAGGGCACCCCCTGGTCTCTTCTCACAAAGGACACCCCTGCAGCCCCTCCTGCCAGCACCTTGGCACCTGCACTTGGTACAGTAACTGTGAGAGGTAGCTTCGTTTTCCTGAACTCTAAAGGAGAGTTGATGCTATTAGTGCCTTCTGAAGGCACTCTGACTTCTGCAACTGATCACTCACTGCCTGGAAGACAAATCTCACTCCTGTTAGCCATGTGGCACTGCTGGCCTCCATGTAACAAGCTGAGTTTATTGCGTCAAGTTGTATTTCTTCCAATATATATTTTAGAAATATATATTTTAGAGAAAAAGAGTGACCCGAGTCCAAGCCACAGAGGTCAGGGTCATTTCTGTGATGCTTACCACGTCCCATAACACATACAAACATCAGTTCCTCATTTCTGGGTCAAACCTGTACTTCCCAGCTGAAGGGGATCTAATTTTTTGGGAAGTGATTAGACTTCTGACCAGACCAGTGATATCACATAGTTTGTTAGCTTTGGAAAAGACTCATACTTTAATCTGGATTTCTCTTCTGATGTTAAGGTCAAGCAAGCAGCCAGGTGTTGGTCAGCTCTTCTGCGCCTGTGGTGTCTTCTGACTCATCCGTCTACTGCTGAAATGGACTATGCCTGGTATTGGCTCGATGATTCTGGGCAGTGGATTGAGTATGGGGAAGAGGTGAGATCCATCTCTGTTGATGCCAAAGGCTCTTGTTAAGCCATCTTTGGAGAGTTATTTAGGGCACATTGTTCTGCAATTGGTGTGTTTTGTATGTGCCTCTGGGTGCTCTTGCAGTGTTGCTCTGATGGTCTGGTCGATTTCTCTTCTTAATTGTCCCTCAAAGCAGTATGGCTGCCTTGTGAAAGCTTTCAAAGGACTGGCTTTGAAAGTGAGTGCATTTTCCAGAGATAATGGACACCTCTGGCTGAAGCTGACAGCACAGGCTGAAGGCTTTGTTGTTGTTACAAGCAGCTGTTCTCTGTGGGGTACCCCTCTGTTGCTGAAGAACAAAATGCTTGAAGCCTTAGAGACTTAGTTCAAAATGGCATCCCATGACAGTGGCCTGCGGAAACATTGGTACTTCCCTACAGTGTCACCTAAACCAAAGACTGGTTTCTAACAGGTATGATTTCCCTGTTCTTTCTACAGCATTCAGATCACTGCTCTGCCACGGTAACATCTGCAGACCTGGAGAAGGAATTTCTAGCTGACCAGAAAGGACATGTGTCATTCAGGGCTGGTTCTCAGACGTATGAGTTAAACTTTAAAGGTGAAGTATCTCCTTGTTTTAAGTTCATTACACAATGTAGCTGGCTATAAGATAGCTTCATTCATGCAATGTTACCACCTTATGTCTGGGTTTCTTTGAACAGGTTTTTTTCTTCCTGTAAGTTTTCTCCAAGTAGAACTTGAGCAATATGTGCATTTCTCTGCAGGTTTGAGATGCCTTGCTCGAGCTTCTAGACTTGTGTATCTATAGTAAAAAAAGTATCTCCGACAATATAGTACATTCAGAATGAGAGCTGAGAGTAAACACTTCATGGCATCTGGCTTATGCATTTGGGTTTATACAACTGAAGAGGAGAAACGAGAAAGGGAAGAAAAATAAGCACTGAAAAGTCAAATGGTGAAGAAGTGAGGCCATGGTAGACATCTTGCCAGCTAGTTACGGGGAAAGAAAGCACACAGTGCAGCGAAGGACAATTTAGGACTGGTTGCACCGAGAGAGAATGGGAAAATGAGAAATGCTTCTCTGTTTCTAATTTATTTACCCATCTTAAAATTCCTGTTAGCTTTCCAAACTTTAAGTCTGTTTCCTGGCATGAATTAAGAGAGTGGTGTTTAAAGGAGGAAACAATGGATAATTACCCATGTTACACAGTGTGTGCTCTGTGATATTGTTTCAGGACCAAGAGGAGAGGACAGACTTTCCTCTTAGCAACACATAACAATCTTGTGCTGCTGGGAAACCTAGATTTATGGCCTCCGTTGTACTGAAAACTCTTCCCTGCTGTAGGCCTGACGTCAGATGTGGTATTCTCTGGCCGACAGCCTGGATGTGAATGGACGTGAAGTTGATGGTTGGTTGCCTTTGAGCTTCACAACCTGTGCTAACAGGTGGTTGACCTTCCTGATCTCCAAGCTGAAGCAGCACAAGTGGGAATAGTTTTGAAGTACGAAGTGAGCTAGGTGAGGTAGAGAGAACACCTCCATGTGGTATTCAGGGCTGCTGCCTTCTTTTATTTTTTCTGAACACATAAGAGTGTGTCCCTGGACAATAAATTATCTAATCATTGAATTGTGTTTTTTCTTTCAAGACATGGTCCAAACAAATTTGATCTATAAAACTCAAAGAAAAGTTGCCCGACTGCCAAGATTTCTGTTCTCTCAAGGTGGACAAGACAAAAGGTAATGTACATTTATTATTTAATAATGTATCTAGATGACAGCACATTTCTGCTAAGAAGTTCATTCTACCTGTCTAGAATTAAATTTCAGATTTCTTAAACTCATTTTTAGATACCCTTTGCTGACTAGTTTAATGGCAAATTTTGCAGTGGCAGTATTTGTAAATTATGCAACACTTCTCCAAAGCATGCTGGAGGGATGTCTGGTGTCAGACTCTGGCAGACATGAGACACTCCTAGAGTAGTTTTGTTCTCTCTGTGAGAACAAGACCAGATAGGGCTGACCCATCTGTGCCAGGAATTTTTATTCCTTGATTTGTGCCTCAACAATACTAAATAAACTGTGCACAGGGTAGGAGCAAGGGTTTGCCAGTCCCAAGAACTGAGGATCAAATAGATGCCATCCCCTGGAAAGCTGTGGATAAAATAAAACATGGAAGCAAATCTCTCTAAATGATGTGAACTGGATGCACTTATTTGGGATACCTTATCTTACGGCTTTTTTAAAGGAAGTTCAGCTTGACAGAATTTGAGCATGCCTGCTGTAAAATTTAGTTGTGTTACTGCTTTATTATAAAAAGAGCCGTCTTTGCTTCTGAAACTCACCAGCAGACAGTGCATTTGAAGCCAAAAGTTCAATGTAAGGGTTGGTTCAACAAAGGGTGAATTGATTCAAAAAAGAAACCAAACTGTAGCTCCTGAGGGCTAATGCTCCTATTGCCCAGGTTAAAATGTGCGCGTCAGGAGGACATTACTGCTGGAAGTTGCTGAGCACTGACTGCTGCAGTAATGCCTGCAGGGCACTACTGTCCATCCACAGCCTACTGACAGGCTTGGTCCTGGGGATGGGTAGAGGCAGGCCATCCATCTGGCCAGCAATTTAGAGATGAGTAGCCACATGGAGGGAGAGGGCTTGTGCTTCAGTTTCCTAGAGGTTCAAGCAGCATGCACAGAGGGCTAGCTGGGAGCAGATGTATAAACCACCCAGCTAAAAGCATGTTACTTCTCATTGAAGTTCTCCTACCAGTGTCTTGACCTACCTGAGAAGCATTAGTGCCATTAGGATGTGTGTGGAAATCTAAAGTGGAGAAAGGGATAATGGTTATGTGGAAAGTAAAACAAAAATAAAAATCCAGGGATAGCTTAAGGCTGACGTAGAGCCAGTGGCTGGATCCTCCAGAAGGGGGATTTGGTTGAATATCACAGACTGACTTGCTCCTTTTTTTTTTTTTCTGTAGCCAAAATATGACTCTATTATGTCCTGTGTATCCTCCACAATGGGACCAATCCGCACTGCCTGATATTGGGTTTAAGGTACATCTTTCCAGTTCTCCAATGGGTAGGGTGAACTGTGTCCTGTACTGATTTTTCTGAGAACATGATTCAAGGCACTTGAGGTGTTCCCAGCTTTAAAACAACTTATAAAATAAGCAACTATGAGGTTAAAAAGACTGACTATTTCACATTCAGAATAGACTTGTGTCTCCTGGGAGGCTCTCTGAGACCCCCTACATATACTCTGCAGGATAAGAAAGGCTCTTTTGACCTGTCCTTGCATGTTCCCAAGACACTTAATCCTCTGATAAACTGGATTAATTGCATATTAAAGGGGGTGTTATAATTTTTCCTCCATTGATCCGAGGCAAAATGTCATTTGCTATTGTAAAACTAGGGCTAAGCCCTGTAGGGAAGGAGCCAGAAAGAGCTAGGCTGTCAAATTAAAATAAAACTTACATTCTTCACCATCCTGAATACTTCTGTGTGTCTCATCTTTAGGTTACTCTGAAGTGAGAATAATCTAGATGCAGAGGTGTGTCCACCAAAGGAAGCTCACATAGAATTGCTTGTGCTTCCATACGGGGAGTGAGGGTGAAGGTGGGGAGAAGGTGGTTAACTGGAAAGATGGGAGAAGCTTGTGATTTTAATGGCAGGGTTTTTCCTGTGATGTGAGGAGGTTAATGAGCCCTTTGGAAGGACTGAGAGTTGGTACTGTCAGTAATACCTTATTTTTGGTGATTTTAAAATTTTCAGTTAGTGCAGCTCAGCTCCACTTCCCATGAATATGGAAGAATTAAGAGACTGTTTGAGAAGACAATGAAAGACTACTGCATCCACCAGCTGCTGAGGATCCAGAACCCAACACTTTGGCAAGTTTTTCAGTGGTTTGTATCTATTTTATCTCATTATCCTTACAGTAGCAGAGACTGGTATTTCCTGATTTATTGTGCTTCACAGTCTGCATTAGGAGTTGCCAAATCCAGCACCCAGCAGAGGTGAACCCGCCATGTATCTGTGCCTGGGTCTGACTGGAAGCAAGGTTCAGCACACGCTCCCAGTAGGTGCACACACACACATACACACAATGTATGGATAAGAACACAACTGGCCACAAAACCCAACACAGACAGCACAGCATTCATGCCATCATAAAGAGCACCAATGGATTCATCCTGTTCCCTGCTGATTGGGAGGAAAGTCTGTTACTGGAACACAGGTACACGTGTGGGTCCCTCTAGGAGCTGATCATAGACACTCAGCCTACCCATGTGCCAGCCCTTGGATCCTCTCATCTCCAGTTACATTCTGCGTAGACACACACACACACACACACACTAATGGGTCTCTAAAGACTTGATGATGTCTTCAGAGGTTGGCCTGGACCTGCTGGTGTCTCTGGTAAGCCTTCTGGTTTCTCCAGCATCTGGCCCAGACTGGCTGCCCCAGTACCTGACTCCCAAGCCAGCTACCCTGCTCAGTGGCCATCCAGCTTGATATTAGCCAGTGATCACCCACTGACACATGCCCCCTCGCTTGCTGCAGTTGCTGGTGCTGTGGACGTGCAGCTTCCGTGATCCAGGGTCCCACTCTACTTGCTGCACCCAGACCCCCATAAACATGCATGCACACAGAGTTGGAGAGTCCATCACCCAGGTAAGAGTTAGAAATGGAGTTTAATGAGAAGATAGAGGAGCCTGCACTGATCAGACACAAGGTGTAGCCAGACTTCCCTACTGACCAGACAATTGCCTGTTTATACACAAGCAGCCCTTACAGCTCAGTTTTATAATCATATTATATATTCAGGATTTATGTAACCTGGGAACTGACCAATTCCAAGTCGGGAGATGTTTGTCTCTTTACTCTCTCATGTAGTATGAAGTTGTGGGTGACGCAGTCCATAGCGATGCTGAGAACTTTTTGTTTTGCTGGAAGGAGCCAACTGTGCAGCAGGGTACCAAGAGAAGTGCAAAGCAAGCCATAACCCTGCTGAGAGTGGTTTGTGTCACTGTTCCTCCATGACCCAAAAGCAGGAGGAGTTGAGTTGAGAAATTGTCCTTGTTTGAACCAGGGTAATGTCATTCTTATTTTTTTTTTCTTTTTTTTTTCCCCTAGGCAAAAGGCGAAGATGAAGAAGCTCAGTAAATCAGAATGGGTGGATGAGCGGCTTCTGTTCCATGGGACAAATCTGTCCCACATGCCTGCCATCTGCGAGCAGAACTTTGACTGGAGGATCTGTGGGACTCACGGGACAATGTATGGAAAAGGTACAAGTGCAGAAGTGTGGGTTCAGGAGCCATAGCAGCATGGGCTGCAGAGCCCTGCCAGGCTGATGGGTGGGTGCGAGGTGACAGACCGTCCCTGACCCCCTGCATGCCTGCCATTAGGGCACTCTCACCTGTGTGCATCTTCATGGCTGCAGGCAGCATCAGCCACAATCCCTTCAGCGGGGGCTAAAAACACCCCTATTTGCCTCAGGTACCTGCTGTTCAGTATAGGCCTTGAACAGGTGAGACTGGGAAGTTGATGGTGAAACGTGGCTAGAGTCTGTCAATGCTTTAAAATAAGCCAATGTGGAAACACTTGGTGAGGATGCGTGCAGAGCTACCTGGTGTTGTTGGATTGCTGGCTGACAGTGTGCTGATAACAGATGTTTGTTCCCTGGTTGATGCATTGTCTAACCTGTGGCTTTTTCTGGTCCCTAGGAAGCTACTTTGCCAGAGATGCCAGCTATTCTCACGAGTACTGCTCCTCTCTCAGTGGTCGCTACAGCATGTTTGTAGCTCATGTTCTTGTTGGAGACTTTGTGCAGGGAAACTCCGAATACCTTTGCCCTCCACCCAGACCTGGCAATTCAAACAGACTTTATGACAGCTGTGTGGATGACCTGATGGACCCTTCCATCTTTGTCATCTTTGAGAAGCACCAGATTTACCCTGCCTATATCTTGGAGTACAGCGTACAGGCGCTGTGCATGGTTCTGTAATGAGTGGTGGAATCTCTTGAATTTATACTGAATAAATTATACCCTACTATATTTTTAAGAATTCTGTTTAACAATTTTGACAGAATTCATTGTAGGATGATTAAACTGTAGAAACTTAATGCTTGGTTGAATATGCTGAATGGTATGTTATTTTCCAAAATATTTAAACTCCTAAAAATCAACCTGAGCCCTGTAACCTGCCACCACCACTGTATGGGTGCCAGGTGAAGAAAACACAGATACGGTTCTTGGCATGACATGCTCAACCATTAGGTTATTTAACAAGACTGTACCCTCTACTCTGCTCTTGTGGGACCCCACCTGTAACACTGTGTCCAGTTCTGGAGTCCCCAACATAAGAAGGACATGGAGCTGTTGGAGCCAGCCCAGGGGAGGGGCACACAGATGCTCAGGGGGCTAGAGCACCTGTCCTGCGAAGACAGGCTGAGAGAGTTGGGGTTGTTCAGCCTGGAGAAGAGAAGGCTCTGGGGCGACCTTAGAGCAGCTTTCCAGTACCTGAAGGGGCTACAGGAAAGCTGGAGAGGGACTTTTTACAGGGGCATGGAGTGATAGGATGATGGGAAATGGTTTCAAACTGAAGGAGGGGAGATTTAGATTGGATATTGGGAAGAAATTCTTCCCTGTGAGAGTGATGAGACACTGGCACAGGTTGCCCATAGAATCTGTGGCTGCCCCCTCCCTGGCAGTGTTCAAGGCCAGGTTGGATGGGGCTTGGAGCAACCTGGTCTAGTGGGAGGTGTCCCTGCCTATGGCAGGCGGGGTGGGACTGGATGGTCTTTAAGGTTCTTTCCAACCCAAAACATTCTGTGATTCTATGGATTGGGGGAATAAAGATCACGAATCAATGTGTAGCTGTGTTAATGATGGGCGTGTGAGGGTTTGGGGGAGGGCAGGGGTCCTCAGCTAGGGCCTGCAGCAGACAGATCCATGGGGATCAGACTTCCACTGCCCAGGGAACTACTTTTTCTAATTGTTTCAGTTCTTTTGCAGTCCTGTTTCTTTTGATGAAGCCTATTGTCTGGCATGTTGAGTCCTAGACACTATTTCCCAAAGCAACTTAAACTGTCTTTCCAGGATTACTTTTACATCTAGCTTGCAAAGAGGAGCAGTAGGAGAGGCTGACCTGGTTCTCATCCATCTGTTCTTAATAAGCTTAGATTTTCCTTCCAGATGCTTTACCGCAATGTCAGAGGACCCATTAATCAGTGTGCCAGTGCTCAACCTGTAAATACTTGGGAAGTGTCTACACATGATATCCCCACCACTGGAGGAAGCTGTGTCTTTAGCAATTCCCAAAGAGAAGCTTTATTTCACTATGTGTTCTCTCAATCAGTTTTCTTGTGCTGTTTCTTCAGCTTTGGTCCTCTTATTTTTATTTTTTTCCCCCAAATGGTTTTCCCTTTAGTACGTCCAAAGGAGATATAGGAAGTCACATCAGTCTCTGTTCTCTTTAACACCTTGTACACTCTTTCACTCTTTTTTCTTGCAGACTCTTTCTGACTGCATTTTGCAGATAACCCCTTGCATCTTCCAGTTTGTTTTCCTCTTGGAAGTTCCTGTAGGTCTATGAATTTTTAATCTATACTCTCTGGCATCCCTCTGAAACTGTGATCCGTTCTTCTGTCCTGAAGGCCAGCTGACCATTTTGGCTCTCAGCTCAAGCAAGTTCTCCTAAGAGTCTTCTCCACATCCTTTTTTCTCTTGGATCCTCATACAATCTGACCTCATATTAGTGACTGAACAACCTTTCCTTCACAGAACTTTTTTGACTGAAAGTCCTTGCATCCATCATAATGTCTTAAAAAATTCCTCCCTTTTTTGGATTTTTTTTTTTACTGAACAGCTCACATTCCTTACAAACAGAATGACCTCTTTACATTTCAGGGGATCAGACCCAACCAACATGGATTTATGAAAGGAAGGTCCTGTTTGACCAACCTGATCTCGTTCTATGACAAAGTGACCTGCTTAGTAGATGAGGGAAAGGCTGTGGATGTGGTCTATCTAGACTTCAGTAAAGCATTTGACACTGTCACCCACACATTCTCCTAAGAAAACTGGCTGTCCATGGCTTGGATGGGCATAAACTTTCCTGGGTGAAAAACTGTCTGGAAGGACAGGCCCAGAGAGTTGTGATTAATGGAACTAAATCCAGTTGGCAGCTGGTCACTAGCGGTCACCCAGGGCTCAGTGTTGGGGCCAGTTCTGTTTAATATCTTTACTGATGACCAATATGAGGGGATCAGGTGTACCATTAGTAAGTTTGCAGATGTCACTAAGTTAGGTGGAAGTGTTGATCTGCTTAAGGGAAGGAAGGCTCTGCAGAGAGATCTGGTCAGGCTGGATTGATGGGCAGAGGCCAACAGGATGAGGTTCAATAAGGCCAAGTGCTGGGTCCTGCACTTGGGCCACAACAACCCCAGGTGCTGGTACAGGCTCAGGGAAGAGTGGCTGGAAAGTTGCTCAGCAGAAAGGGACTTGGGGGTGCTGGGTGACAGCTGCCTGGATATGAGCCGGCAGTGTGCCCAGGTGGCCAAGAAGGCCAAGGGCATCTTGGCCTGCATCAAGAACAGTGTGGCCAGCAAGAATAGGGAAGAGATTGTCCTGGTGAGGCTGCACCTCGAGTGCTGTTTTCAGTTTTGGGCCCCTCTCTTCGAAAAAGACATTGAGGGGGTGGAGCGGGTCCAGAGAAGGGCAACAAAGCTGGTGAAGGGACTGGAAAACATGTCTTATGGGGCATGACTGAGGGAGCTGGGGGTGTTCAATCTGGAGAAGAGGAGGCTCAGGGGGGACCTCATCACTCTCTACAACCGCCTGAAAGGAGGCTGTAGTGAGGTGGGGGTCAGTCTCTTTTGCCATGTCCATAGTGAAAGGATGAGAGGAAACAGCTTTAAATTGCATCAGGGGAGATTCAGATTGGACATTAGGAAAAAAATTTTCACTGTAAGAATGATTGGGTATTGGAATAGATTGCCCAGGGAGGTGGTGGAGTCACCAAAACTAGAGGTGTTCAAGAGGTGTCTGGATGTGGCACTGGATGATATGGTTTAGTGCTGATGTAGGCAGGTAGTTGGACTGGATGATCTTGAAGGTCTCTTCCAACCTCGATGATCCTATGATTCTATGATTTCCTTAGTGTAGTTTGAGATGTGATTAGTTTCATTGCATGAAACTGCAGGCTACTAACCGAACCTTAACTTTGTGACAGCTCTATAAAAAATACTTTTTCCCATCATGATCTCCTCCACCTGCTGCGGGAAGCAGCCGAACTCCACTACACCCCTGAAACTTAGCCCCAAGTCCCAGACACTAGTGGAGAAGCCTTGCTTTGAAGATTTGGGGTTTTTGCGAACACTGCCTGTTAGGTGGCACACAAGCTTTCTCCATAATCCTGCAGTGCTGGTCAACCCTTGGAGTGTCATGGATACTCTCAGGGGAGCTTCTGAATGCCCCCTCTAAGGACAGTTGTCTGTCCCAGAAGTAGCTAAAATCTTTGTCAAGGTCATTTTTTTGCCCATTATATAAATTTTGGGAGAGGGCCGGGAATGTTATGACTCACTGAAAAAGTTGTATTCAGAAAGCTGCTTCTCCAAAGTACAGTGCAGCAGTACTTTGACTATTAACTAGTTTGGTTTTGGTGTTATGCTAAACATTTACACAGAGCCTATAAAGAGCATTAAAAACCAATTGCCTATAACAGACACTGTCACTACCTTCATTTCTGTAGCCTTCAACCTGGTCTGCAGTCTGGGTAACATCTGTCCAGGTGGAGAAGGATTCCAGGCAGATCAGGAAGGCACTGAAATTTTGAGTTCATTCACAGAAATATGAGATAAAGTTTAAAGGTAGAATACTGAGTTGTTTATAATTTATTTAATACACATGATGTGCTGCTACCTCTGTAGTGCACCTTCTCTCCTGATTATGCCTCATGTAACCCCATGCCCAGCAGAAGTGTCTTTCCTAGCCAGAGGGAACACACATCTTTAAAAACACTGGCTAGAAAATTAATTGTGTAAATTGGAGAAGCAGAAGGGATGCTGTTTGTGTCTGACAGAGCACAAAATGTGGGAAATAGATCTAAAATTTCCCATTCTTTTGTCTAACTGTGTGATTTAACTGCTGGAGCTGCTGAAGACGTGGCTAACCTGTAGGTCACAGTGCATGTGGCACCACAAGCAGTGGAGGAGCTGTGAAAGAGGAAGCGCTAAGGAGGAGACCTGGATTTGCTGAGGCTGAGTAGGAGGTGAGCTGTGTGAGAGGCAGCCTGTGGTTCTCCATTCCCTAGGACGGCTGCTCAACCGTGGGGCTGTTTGCCTAGAAGGGCATTGTTTGAGTGACTGATATTTGTGAGAAAAAAGATGGGCTGATATGGAAAACAAAAAAAAGAGAAGATCTAAAGCACGTATAGGTATTATTTTAAGTGCCCACATCCGTTTTTGAGGAGTGCGATTGTGATAGCTCAAAACTGCCTGTGTGATAGGATCAAAAGAAGAGCCTTCCAGGCAGACAAGAGGACACGTGTCTGCACAGGCTGCCCAGTGAAGTGGTGGAGTCACCACCCCTGGAGGTATTTAAAAGCTGTGTAGGTGTGGTGCTTAGGGACATCGTTTAGTGGTGGGTTAATGGCTGGACTTGATGGTCTTGGAGGTTTTTTCCAATCAAAACGATTCTATGATGCTATAAAGCCAGGTGACAGTCTTTTCTTTAGCTGCCAGACAGGTCTTCGGAAGTGCATGCAGTCACTGCAGTTGACAGTGACAACGAAAATGGCACAGAATAAAAAGGGGTGGGGGCGAGAATTTAGGAGTGCTCCGAAAGGGTTGCTCAGCCTTTCATGCTCTGCTGCCCCTGCCAGGCAGAGGCGGTGTTCGAAGACTCCTTCTCTCACAGCCTGACGCCAAAATCTGTGCTTCTCGCTCTGCCCGCCTTCACGTTTTCTTCTGAGCCTTGCTCCAGAGGCACCTGCGGGCGCGGAGCCAGGCGTGCGGGCGGGTGCGGGAGGGGTGCG
>VZRW01012105.1:127878-150443 GCA_013398125.1 Aegotheles bennettii
GCCGCAGCCCCCGCTGCCCGGGCAGCCCGGCGAGAGCCCGCCCGCCTCCCGAGCGCTGTGCCGGGAGCTGCCGTAGGGCAGGGCGGTGCAGGAACGCGCAGGGTTTTGGGGTGCGGTGAGAGCGGGGGGTGGTCGCGATGAGGTGCGGGGCTGAGGTACCGCCCAAGTCCGTCAGCAGCCCGTGAGATCCGCTGGGTTCTGTTCTTCACCAGCACCTGCACCCCAGCCAGGCCAGTCAGTTCCCCCTCCCCAAAAGAGCCATGGTTTAACCGCAGCTGCTGAGCGCTAAGCGCGGATTAGCGCAGGTTTTGACCCACAGCAGAAAGAGCTGGAGTAAGAGACACAGTGCTGCAGGCTTCTTGCAAATGCTTTCGGAATGCCAGAAACTGATCTGCCTTTTTTATTGCCCGTGGTCATCTTTCTGCACTCCTGTCAATCACTCATGCCCATGCATGTGTGGGATGGAAAGCTGCTGATGTTGGCTGGATGGGCCCGACCATTGGCTTGAATATTGGAACCGGGTGAGCATCTCCCTCTCATGCCCAGAACCCTATGCTAGTCACTCCCTTCCTGCTGTCTCCTTCCCCCAAAGTGTAGGAAAGGCTGCAGCCTACAGGGACAAGAGATACCCCTAGCTTCAGAGCCAAACCCCACCAGTGGATGATAGAGGTCCCCAAAGGAAATTATAAACTCAAGGCAAGCATGTTAGCAATCCTTTCCCAAAATTCTCTTCCTATCTCCATCAATTTTTGGCTTGGGGATCTCCTGCATCAGAGTTGGTATCTAGGTATGTAATAACCCTGGATACATTCTTCTTTCGGTAATTATTCCATCACTTTTAAAATCTGTATGAATTTCTGGCATCCACAACATCTTGTGGCAAGAATTCCCACAGCTGAACTGAATGTTGCTCAAAGGAGGCTCTCCTTTTCCTTGTTTTGAACTTAGCACCTGCTGGCTTTATTTAATAAAAACGATGCAGATATCCTCCCAGTACTTTCTTGATCACCTCACACATTCCTGTCATTTTTGCTGATTTTCCTCAATGCTCCTAGGAAATTCAGCTGCCTTTAAAGATGGCTGGGGAATTCGTGGAAAACTCATTTTCATTTGAAAGTTCTGTGTATGTGAGAAGGGTTCACTCCTGCATACTTCTGCTGAAAATCAAATTCCTGAAAACCACCTGCTTTTCCCACCAAAGCTCCTGGGAGCCATCCCCATCTGTAAGCTCACTTGGAAATAACCCCAAAGCCTGGAATCCCAGCTCCTCTTTCCAGGCAGCCTCTATTCCTCCCCCAGGGCAGGCAGAGGAGGGTGAAGCACTGCAGGAGCGAGGTGGGTGGCACTGCGGGAGGGTGGTGGAGGGGATGACATGCACAGGTATTCAGGCTGCGCTGCAGCCACCAGCAGTATTTGGTGTGGGGACACAGAGAGACGAGATGGACCTGGGAGAGCCCCTCTGATCTGCTGTGGTGCAGGGACTGGCCAAGACAGCAGGGACCCTGCTGTAGCTCAGAGATGAGCCCATGATCTAACTGGTTTAAATCACTGGCTTTTCCCCATGATTTGTACAGATGCTAAATCCAACTCTCCTAAGTGTGTGACACCACTGTGGTCCTAAGCCCATTGCTAACAAACATCCCTTCTCCTTTGTAGCATACAGAACAAAGTGCTGTCACTATTGCAGATGTGGAGCCTGGTTTCAAACTCATCAGTGCACTTTTGAATTTCAAGTTGGTTCACAGAAACATGAGATAGATTTCAAAGGTATCTGTGTGCTTACCTCTTGACATACTTATGGGGGAACTGTCACGCACCTTCTTTTCTGAAATGTCATTGAAAATCCTTTTCTGTTTGGATGTGAGAGCTAGGAGGGAATATTTTGTGGACTACAAGCAGTCTCTCTTAGCAGAGTAAGAAGAGGAAAGGGATGGAAGTGAAACACAAAGTAAAGAAAATGGGACTGTTTTTTATAGTCTATCAAAACTAGGGGTGGCTCTGGTCTGGACAGAGACATTTTAGAGTAGTGTCCCTGTCTCCTTGACGTTACACCATGCTGAGCTAAGGTTCTAAATATGGGAACATTTCTTATGTGTTTACAATTGGGAAATCAGAGGCTGAAATAAGGATGCAAGTATTGAAGGGAACAATAGTGGATATGTTGTCCCTCATGTGCATACACAGTGTAAGTGGTTGTTTAATGCATTGCAATTTAAATTTCTATATGAATCCAGTTTACCATGGTGCACAGTGAGAATGACATGCTGGTCACTCTGCTTTTCCTTGGGTGTGAATGCGCTGCACACCTTGGACTTTTCCAAGTAGGAAAACAATCCCACAAACTGCTGTGGCTGTTGCCTTGGGGGAGAGGAACAGGGAAGAAGAAAGGTCAGGGGCACTACAGATTAAGCTAGTTGTGAACTGTATTTGAGTTCCTATGTATATATACGATCTGTGCAGAGTTTAAAAAGAAGTTGTGTGCAGCAACAGTTGCTCGTGATATATTGTATTTGAAGGAGGCTGTAAGCTGTAGAAGACAGCCTTGGTTAAAATCTTCAAAAGTGTGTATGTCTTATGCCTAGAGGAGGTGGTGTGCATTGCCATATAGTAGCTTCCAGACTAGTCTGAGGGAGCAAGAGGGAGGTAGGATGTCCCTTTGTCCTGTCTGGGGCTAGAAAAAGCATGGCTTGTTTTGTGGCCTTCTTCAACATCTGGAAAAAAGAGAGAAGTTTGTTCAAGATCTCTGCAGGGCCGGTGAGCTGTGAGCAGTCCAGAGAATTAGCACTCAGACAGTGGCCAGGCACCACCTCAATAGCTCTGCCTGGGTTCTAGCTTTTCATAGCTCCGCTCCATTAGTGTGCTCTTGTAAGTGAGTGTGCGGAGTTGTTACCCTTACATCTTCCCCTGTGATAAAGCCAAGTCTGAGTCACCAGACGCAATCCAGGAAAGTCACTGTGTGGGGGGCTGGTGAATCCAGTGTCCACCGGAGAGGATGCCAGACTCTTGGGGTGTCTGCATGCATCAGGCTCTGGGATTCCTCAGGCTCTGGGGCATCATCCTTCTCTGAGCTACTGTCTGGTGTGGGCAGCACCAGCTGCTAGGTTGTGGGGAGCAGCAGGAATTACCCTCAGCATCTCCAGCAAACAGCAAAACAGTGGGAGCGCCTGGGACAGAGAGCTCAATACAAGACACCGTGTCACACCAGTGGAAAACAGAAAAGATGTAACATGAGTAAGCCAGAGTCTAGATCCCCAGAGACGAAGTACTTAGTTCAGAGAGACCTGGTTTTGTGATAGAGTACACACTACTATAAATGGAACAAGAAATTTGCTGGGTGTCACCATGTTTTGACCACTCGGAGTGAGGCTCAGTCAAAAAGACATCCACAAACCTCTCCAAAATTATCACAGGCAGCACCTCAAGAGCCTGTGAGGTTTTTGCACTGTGCTATCACCACAAGGTCAGAGAGGAGAGGGTCTTGTGGAAATCCTTTGAGTTTATTAATCTTGGACAAGCTTGTTTCAAACAGGCAATCAGATGCTGTTCACATACGTCATGATTCCTTCAGTCTGGGACCATCCAGCACTGCCTGAAATGGGATACAAGGTATAGATCTGTTCACATCTGCTCACTACTCTGGGAAAAGTTACAGTCTGTTATGGCTTGTGTCACACATACCTGATCCCAGGAACTGGTTTTGTTAGTTTTCAGCTTGCAAATGTGTCACTTGAAAGTGTGCAGCTACAAGAGGGACAAGAATGGCTGTGCAGAAGAGCTTTTCTGGGGACACAGGACAGTCCATTCATACCATGGCATTGTACATCTAAATGGCCAGAGTACAGAAGTGTTGGTTCATCCATTGTGCTTTTGGTTTGACCTAGATGACAGTTGATAATCTGGAGGTTGAGCCTCAGAGCTTCCTATTCAAAGGGCAGTTTCTCCTCTAAAACTCAGTCACGCTCTAGAATTTCAAATCAAAGTGAGCATGTTAGGGGGACTATCAGCTCATTTAGTATTGCTATAGTGAGATTTAGGTCTTGTGTGGTTTCGAAACATCAGGCGGTGTTGTTATAAATAAAGCTGCTTTGATGACTCACTACAGTATCATCAGGGATTGACTATAAAGATGAGTTAGTGCACAAGAAAGGTAAGTATGCACTTGATATAGAACAACGATTTCACCTTCTCTTTTCCAGCTGGACACCTATTCTGAACCCTGAGTGTCTTTGCATAGCTTCACTTTAGCTTGCTTAGGACCGTAGGTGCTCTCTGGGCAGAAGAAATGGGCTCCACAGAGAGCAACAGCTCCTTTGTACTATGGACAGGCTTTCAGAGTAGGAGTTTAGGCCACACTGAGACAGGAGTGAGAGTGAGGGAAGGACCATGAATAAGTGAGAGAGGGCTCTGAAAGATCCCAGGCCACGATCGCACCCACAGTGGATGGTGGTTGGGTCCTTTGGGAGGAACTGGGAAGGTGTAACCAAAAGCTCTGTACCAAGTTAGTCTGTGTTGTGTTAACTTTTTTTCCAGCTAGTAGAAGTCAGCCACGATGACAGCAAACACAGGGAAACTCAGAACTTATTTCAGCAGACAATGAAGGATTACAGCATCCACAGGCTCCGGAGGACTCCGAGCCCAACACTTTGGCAGCATTTCCAGTTGTTTGTATCTGCTTTACTTCATTCCCCTGGTGGCAGAGGAGCCGTTCAGATAATGGCTGGGCCCCCATCCCATCCTCCCAGAGTGTGGGTGGTTCCCCCTTGGCAAAAGGCAAACCACCTCCCTCTCTGCGCTGCCCCAAATCCCAGCCCTCATGGGCTCAGGCGCTCAGATTCTCTGATTTATGGTGGAAAAATAACCAAATACAAAAATGGGAGGGGGAAAGACAGAAAGGTTGGGGCCCTGTGGAATTAGACCTGATGTTTATAGGAAATTTATGTTTTAATTGGGAAACCCCAGCAACTTAAAAGACTTTTATTATAAAGATGTCTTTTATAAACCTGGGGTTTAGATTTGGGGTGCAATACAAATCTTGTTTTGTAAGCCTGGCTTTACATAAGCCATTTTTAAAACTATCAGATTTTATGACCTTTTTTTGGAAAAAAACCTCCAACAAACCCAGGCATTATAGGTTCAAGTTGTTCATACCCTCCCTGTTGGTAGAACAACAGGATTTGGGGAAATGTTTTCTTTACTGTTTGGCTTCTCACAACTGCAATGTTCTCATTCAAAATGGAGAAGGCCAGAGTTTTATTTTTTCATGAAATCCGAGAGGTTGATTAACCACAGCCAGAGGAGTGGGTGGACTGTTTACCCAGGATATAAGAGACCTACATTTAATCCTATACTTGAACTGAACCTAAGGCTTCCTCTTTCGGGTGCCTGCCCCTATCCTTTCACAAATGGAGCACGGGATAGGGTCACTTGGGCTCGAGTGTAGTAACTAGAGATGCCAATTTGAGTCTGAAGTTTTCCAAGAAAAAAACAGCACCAAAACGGAATGTTCCTACAAAAAAATGTTGCTTCCTGTTGGCACAGGCATTTTCCACACATTCAGCAAAAATATTCAGTCAAAACTCCAGTGGAGCGCGCTCTTTGTTTTGTAGGTGTGATGTGTAGTTTTACACATTTCCTTGTGTCAAACTTGGCCGTGACTGAACCAAACATGGGAAATTAGTGGACAGGTTTGATTTAAAGACCAGTGAAAGAACAGATGTAACCGGTTAAATGATTTTTGCCCTTCTGGTAGAGAGAGAAATTGAAAATGTTTCAATACAGAATCACAGAATCACAGAATTCTAGGGGTTGGAAGGGACCTCGAAGATCATCTAGTCCAACCCCCCTGCCAGAGCAGGGTCACCTACAGTACGTCACACAGGAACACATCCAGGCGGGTTTTGAATGTCTCCAGTGAAGGAGACTCCACAACCTCTCTGGGCAGCCTGTTCCAGTGCTCTGTCACTCTCACAGTGAAAAAGTTTCTCCTTATATTCACATGGAACCTCCTATGCTCCAGTTTGCAACCATTGCCCCCTGTCCTATCATTGGTCATTACTGTAAAATTGCTCCATCGTCCTGACACTCACCCTTTACATATTTGTAAACATGGATGAGGTCACCCCTCAGTCTCCTTTTCTCCAAGCTAAAGAGACCCAGCTCCCTCAGCCTTTCCTCATAAGGGAGATGTTCCACTCCCTTAATCATCTTTGTGGCTCTGCGCTGGACTCTCTCAAGCAGTTCCATGTCCTTCTTGAATTGTGGGGCCCAGAACTGGACACAATACTCCAGATGTGGCCTCATCAAGGCAGAATAGAGGGGGAGGAGAACCTCTCTCGACCTACTAACCACCCCCCTTCTAATGCACCCCAGGATGCCATTTGCCTTCTTGGCCACAAGGGCACATTGCTGGCTCATGGTCATCCTCCTGTCCACCAGGACCCCCAGGTCCCTTTCTCCTACACTGCTCTCCAGCAGGTCAGCCCCCAGCCTGTACTGGTGCATGGGGTTGTTCTTCCCCAGATGCAAAACTCTGCACTTGCTCTTGTTGAATTTCATTAAGTTTCTCCCCACCCAACTCTCCAGCCTATCAAGGTCTCGCTGAATGGCAGCACAACCTTCTGGTGTGTCAGCCACTCCTCCCAGTTTAGTGTCATCAGCAAACTTGCTGAGGATACATTCTGTACCCTCATCCAGGTCGTTGATGAAAACATCTGAACAAGTGACCACTTCAGTTCTTCTCTGAGAATGGATATGTTGAATTTGTAGAAAATGTGGTCTGCTTACTGGCCAGTGTTTTAACAGAAAAATTGAGGTCTGAGACCAAAACTTGAAGTGTTAATTCTATTGAGAATTAGAGTTCAGGGCTGCAAGGGGAGCTTGAGAGAGCACTGTTTGACCTGGGATCTATTGTCTTTATCCCTGTATGAGGTGTGAGTAGCAGCTATTTCCTATGTATCAGACACTCAGTTTTCTTGTTATAGTTCTCTTCACTCTCATCAAAACAATCTTGCATTTCTGAAACAGCTCTTGTTATACTAGCAAAGTTTCTTTTAAAAATACCTGAAGCGCGGTGGGATTTTTTGCATTTGTGATGACACAGGGATTCCTCTCAGCTCTAGCCCAAAGTTCCCTTGTTTCTTCTGCTGGTTTTGCAGGGAAGAAGGTCTAAGACACCTTCCTTAGTATGGAGGCCAGGGAAGTAAAAAGCAGGATTGGGGAAGACCACCTGACACTCATTATTTATCTTGGCCTTCCTGGTACTGATACGAACATAAAACAAGGAAACCCTTTTTGAAGGCCAGCTAAGGATCAAGGCACCCCTTCAGCCATGCCAACAATTCCAGCCATTTGGCTCAGTATGTCAGTGTCAGGCCATCTGATTTCAAACACCACTGCCTCTGGTTCAATCAGGTGCACAGATTTACTAGAGAGATCAAGGCAATGCTCCAATGTGTGCAGTGTGCATGTGTTTCATCGGGCACTGGGATACAGGTCGTTTGGCTACACCATTTTTTTGTTCCATCTTCCATATTATTTTGAATCTGGCTAGGACTTGGGTGGAGAATACAGCTGATCCATAAAGATAAGAAGTGATTTTGCATGAGTGTATATGCATATGCTAGGCCACTGGTATGTTTTTCTGTAATCAGAAAGAACACAAGGAAAAGAGAAGCCCATGGCAGGAGATGAATGAGTGGCTCCTGTTTCATAGGATGAGTCCATCTCACATGCCTGCTATCCACGAGCAGAATTTCGACTGGAGGATCTGTGGGACTCACAGGACAATGCATAGAAATGATACAAGTGCATGAGCTGGATCTGCCTCAAAATGCCTGGGGTGTTTCAGAGCGCACAAGCTGTGCTTCCTGCTGTGTGGGCCTGGTTCTACCTCCTTAGACCTTTTGTAACCAGTAAAGCAACAAAAAGCAGTGGTGAAAGCTGCCAGATCAGCCCTATTTGTTGATGCCTTTAAATAAACTCATGTGGAAACACCTGGCAAGGATGTGTTTGGATCTACCTGGGTTAGGAAAGAGACGAAGGTGCTTGGTGAGGAGTTGGCTGACAAAGTGCTGACAGCAGATGTTGTTACTTTGGTTTATGCATTTTATTAGCCATGGCTTTTTCTGGTCCCTAGGAAGCTTACTTTGCCAGAGACGCCAGTTACTCTCATCAATACTGCCCATCAAGCACAGACCACCACCTGTGGCTCAGGTTCTTGTTGGAGACTCTGTCTGGGAAAACCAAGTCTATCATCGTTCTCACTGGACTTGGGATTTCAAACTGACTTGATTATCTGCACAGCTGTCCAAAAAAAAAAAAATAAAAATCCTTCCATCTTTGTCATCTTTGAGAAGCACCGGATTTACCCAGCCTGTATCTTCAAGCCTGTATCTTGGAGTATTCACTCCGATAAAGGTGGTGTCAGAAGTAACAGTATCTTGTCTGAAAATAACACTTTAAGGTTCAAATTTTCTGAACTTTATGTTGCATGTAAGAACCTCATATCTGACACTCAGTTATACTGCAATTCCGTTTCGGTTACAGGAGTGAAACTACAAGTATGGTGACTTGTGGAATTGTTAAGTCCTCTGTAAGAGTTGTTTTCCTCCTAAACACACTGGTGGCAGTTAACTCATAATAAATAATATAACCATGACAATGTGATGATGATTTGGATTCAAGTGCAATGTAGATTTAAATGTGCATTATAATGAATTTATAAAACTAATTGCTTCCATTTAAAATATAATACATAAGTAGATATTGTTTAGGACATACTTGGGGAAATGAATACAGAAGATTGGGAAAACGGAATATAAAAAACATGTTTGAGGAGTGACTCTTTGGAGTTGTTTTTCCATGCAGTGAAGATCGTAAGCATCTTGTCAGTGTAAGAAAAGTAGACAATGGGCTCTGAGCTGTTTTTGTCCTGTGGTTTGGCCGCTTCAAGTTTTGTGGCAAGAAAAGACTTTTAGGTCATATCCTAAAGGACTGTTACATTATGTTCCCTAATTTCTCTGTTGGTCCCATTTGGTTATCTTGCAATAAGAGTCAGAAGGACTCAAATCCAGACAGAAAAAAAATATTCCTGGATAACAAAGAAGCAAATTGACTCATTGGTCTTCCTCAGTCTGCCTTGACCATTGATTGTGTGCTGAAGCTGGAGAAGATAACATGTTGGACAGCTAGTGAAGGGACCTGGCTTCATATAACCCCTCTGAGAGAATGGGTAGATGCCACAGGCTATACTGCAGTTGAGTCATACTACAAATCAAAACAACAGTGATTTCCTGCTCTTCTAAAAGAGTTAAGTTGTTATTTTGAGGTCTCTGTGCCCTCCTGGACTGCAGGCTGGGCTGGGATCTGGCTTTAAGGGGATTACACAACCTCCCACCCAAAACTTGAAGGATGCATGTGAAACATTCCTTGGATTCAGACCCAGATATTGTAGTGGATTTCTACTGGGTGTGGCCACATAGGTGTGCAGCAGCCTGCTGTGTGCCCTACTGAGGGCAGCTCCAACACGTTTGGATGTTAAACTGGACTTGGGGTGGGAGCAGAGTGGTAGTGTCATTGTAGGCAGCTGTTACTCAGTTTTTGCCCATGGTGAGGGAAGAGCAAGGTCTCCTGGGCTTGCCTGAGGGTTGGTCTTGTCCATGGACCAGCTGGAAGCAGCTCCCTTGAGCTCTGCCCTGCTGCCAGCCCTTACACTTGACCACCCCTCGGGAACAGCCCTGGCCCTTGCGGATCTAGGAGCATTTCAGCGGGCCCATAAAGGGGATGAGGGTGCAGGGCACCACAGCTGCTTTGAGTCATCTCCTCTTCACTGGGGATGTTGTCTCCTACCCTTGCTCAGAGATGAGTTAGGAATCACAATACTGGAAACACCTGGGCGCTGGTGGCCCCATCCCAGCCAGCCAGTGGAAAACACTGTGAGGAGGAGTCCTGCAGCCTCTGCTGGTGTGAAACCCTGAGGGTGTGGCAACCTAGTTCTATAAACCAGCTTGGGAACCCCATAAATAATGCTGAGGACACGGTTTGCTTTGTTTCCTGGTCGCACCACTGTCAGCACTTCTCACCCTGCTCTTCTAGTCAAGTCTGCCTGTCCCACTGCTGATACCCTGCCCTCAACCTGTCCCCACTGGGTGACTCCCTGTCCCAAAGCAGAGCTTCCCTGGATTTAGGTCAAACAAAACAGGGATATCACAGCTGCTGAAAGTAATTCCTCAATGCACAATGACATTAACAGCGAGGAAATCCATGGTGATCTGAATAAAGGTGCATAGCAGCATCCCACCGGGGCTTCAGAGCCAGTGCTTGTAGCAGTGATGGTGAGGCAAAGGGGCTTTTCCCACACTGCAGGCTGAAGCTGATGGTGGCTGTCATGTTGCTGTCTGACACTTCTTTGGGTGATTGAGATGTGCCCCAGTGATGTGTGCTCCCACTGGGATGAATGGGGGATTGTTTTGGATTGTTCTGCTATCTCAACATTCAGCTCACGTCTGTAGGAAATCCTCTCAGTAAATCAGCAACTAAACTGTTGCATTTGATTTATTTCCACCTTCTTATCCTTCTGTGGGGAGCTGGGGGATTTGATCAGAAACTGAAGGTTTTTCTTAAGCAACTAGTGAGCTCATCAGGAGCTTTGTGGACCTAGTGGGTGTGGATTTTGTAACCGTGGCTAAGCACAGGGCTTTCGGTGAAAACACGAGGTAAAGGATGCTTTGGAAGGGGTGGTATTTGCTAGACTACACTTCCAGTTGGTGATAAGTTGGTTCATTTAACTCTCTTTCTCCAGTAATCAGCAGACCAAATCCAAGCCTGTTCTTGCTCCATTAAACCACTTGTCCTGGTAGGTGTTGTTGGGGTGTGCTGGGACATAGGTGCTTTTCATTGCAGGTTTATCAAATCTCATATTCATACCCCTGAAGTGTTTCCTGTCTGTTTGGCTAGTGCACATGTCACCTCTGCATAACAATCCGAGGACCCCATTTTCCAGTTCAGGGCTGGATGTGCATGTGTGTGGGTGTCTGCGTTGGATTCTTGTCATTACTGGGTACAAATATTACCTCTGTAATGCCTCTGTTTCAGATTAACTGCTTCCTGTGACTGACTGCACGTGTACACTGGAGTCTGCTGCTATGCTTTTTGTGGAAACCACTTTTCAGATTCCCAGTGTAGCAAAACCACCCTGCCTTGACAGACTTGTAACAGAGCAAACACTGTTAGTTAAATCACATATGGGTGAACAGCTCGTTTCCTTCCTTGCTCTGTTGTTAAACCCTGTAACTCAAAATCCAGCCATCTCATTTCATGTTTTTTTGAAGGTGAGGAGGGTGTGCTTGAATTTCACAAAATGCTATTGAATAAGGCATATTGTATTTTTGAATGCTCTAAGAGTTCTTTACTGACAAAGAGCTGGAGAACTGAATGTAATGTCTTGCTGTTTGCTGTGTATCTTCCTCACTCTCCAGCAAGGTTTCACATGAGGGGTACCACACCATTAGAGCACGTTGTCCCTTCATGTGGTCAAGTCCCAAAGGGATAACTCCCCAGAGCAATATAATTTACTCTTATATTTTGATTCAGCTGTTGCATGATAAAGGGAAACAGTGACTTCTGTCCATTGAGGTGTAGGAGGAAATTAAGGAGATGGACTTTGAGCGGTACCAGCCTTCGATGGCACAGCTGGCTGCAGTGTATTAACTGGAAGAGGATTTGGTGTCTGCCAAGTAGATAAGCTACTGTCTAGCCACCTGAAGAGTCCCCTGTGGTTTAAACTGATTACTTATTTACCCACCCCACAAACAAACTTACTGTGTCCCTATACATAGGGGGATGAATGTGATAAGTACAGCTATTTTCACTGCATGGAATTTATAACTCTCATGGAAAATAGTGGCTTTTTGTTCCTGTAGGTCTAGATAAGGCTCACAGAAAACACTCCAGTTTAATACTGGTAATGATAGGGTGTTCTGACAGTAGGAAACAATGGTTAATTAGTACTGAACAGAAGGGCTTCTGGCAGTCATGTTGTTCTCGTGTACATCAGTGTCTGCTCTCTCTGTTTGGAACAAGCTTTCTCATTTCTGTATTAACTCTTGGGATGAGGCTGCTCAAGGGGTTTCTTTCTTGCATAAAACTTTGCCCAGTGAGGCTTTGAACACAGAACCACAGAACAATCACAGAACGAACAGTAGCTGTAATATATTTTTCCTTAGAAATCAGCTTGTTCCAGTGGAGTAGGAGGATTTTTTCTGTAAGTGAAAAATGTTTGAAGGAAATGCTGTTAAGAGGTGTGTTAAGAGCTGGCTGCTACATTGATATGGAGAGCAGGGAGGTAGCTTTTCCCTGGATCAGATCTCTGTGGGGCTAACTCACAGATGTCATGTGGAAAGGGGAGACAGGAGTATTTAAGGGAGGATGAAACCAAGAGTTCTTTTGGGTTTCAAGTTAGAAACCTGAGGAGGATCTGAGCCTGAGGGAAAGGCTAGGGCCAGAGCTCTGGAAAGCCAAACCATACTAAGGCAGGCAATATCCTTGGGGTGGCAGAGTGCTCACGGCAAGAAATGCAGCTGAGTTTTTTCACCTAATCAATTACTCACAGAATTAACTTCTTCACTGTGCTCTTTCCGTAGCCTTGGAGGGTTGTGTTACTTTCTGCAGAGCTGTGTGGCTCCTGTAGGTGGGGTGCCGGTCTGCCCATCTGCAGACATTTGGTGGCTTGAAAATGGAGGAAATATTGCTTTGCAGCTGAATATTAACCACTGGTTCTGGTTTCAAAACTGTTTCTGAAACAGTGGAAAGCTTGATTGCAGTTGCATCCGTTCAGTCATTGCCATTTATGTCCTGTCTTTGGCCTCCAAACAGCAGAAGACAGTGCCCACCCAGAGCTGTGAGCACCCACTACCTTCCAGGCAGGTCACATACCTAGCAGCTCAGATTACCCCTGTCACCTTAAATACTGCTGGCAATGTCTTAAGCTACAAAACCCAGTGCTTTCAGCCTACTTCCGGCCATGGGAAGAATCTTCCCACATCCACAGACCACCACAGGTCCCTGTAAATCAAAAGAGTTCTAACTGTCTTTTGCAAGCTGGTACAAAAAGCATTAACCTCTAATGCAGACAACTGCCAGATCACTTAAGACCTTCAAATCCAATGTCCACTCAAAACATCACAGCTAGAAAATCTATTGACCAGGAAAGACCTCTGTCGATACCTAAACACCAGCTCCCAAGTCTATTCAGTCCCAGCAACAGAAATGTGGTACATTCAGATCTTCAGGTGAGGAAAACCTGACTCAAGAACAGTCAGTTTACAGGCAAAAATAGAGGCTACCTACATGCTGTGGCCAAATCCCAGTGAAGAAGCTCTTCATGTGGGGAAGCCATGTTGTATCCACAAGCTGTGGCCACAGATGAACCTCCCCAGTCAGAGGGGCAGCAGTACCATGTGTCCTATATTGTAGTGTAATTTCTCTGCCACCAAGTGTATGTTGGCAGTTTAAAAAATACCTTAAAACAATTAAGAATCCCATTGAAATCCTTCTGAAAAACAAACAAACAAACAAACAAACAAAAAGGTACTTATGGAACCAGAAAGCAAGGCAGAAAGAGAAAGAAAACCAGTGGTCTTCCCATGGATTTCAAAATTCACTTTCCATTCTTCAAATTTTCTTCATTTCTTTTTGTATTACACACCTCAACTCCAAAGCCACACAATCAGCAATACTCCAGACATCTGCTATAGTCAGGTGGCAGCCAGAGCAAGGTTAAGGTAATTTAATATTATCCCTTTCTAATTTCATTGCAGTCCATTATCAAATACTCTTTTGCTTAAAACAGAATTACAGCTCCAGTCCATCTTTTTCTCTTGGAGGGAGTTAATTGTTCAGGGTGAAATTAAGATCTAGGTTTTGTGCTCTATGTTAAAACACAATTCAAATCCATGTACATTATACAGGGAGGAGTAACAGTAAAGTTCCTCCTTTGACCTCTCCAAATTACCAGCAGGTTAGGAAGCTGACTCAAATGTTGGATTTGTCACAGAGAACTGACTCAGGCAAAATTGCGAAAGGTCAAAGACTTTGTCAGGATGCTGTCTACATGAACAGTACCAATTAGATGTGCTATCTTGTGTGCATTACTCAACTTCTCGTGTGCCAGTATTAAAATCTAGGTGTTGAGATGGCCACCTATCTTGATGACACCACCAGCATGGAAAGTTCTTTAAAGATAAAGGTTGGATCTGCAAAACTGAAATTTACAGCAGCAAATTTTAGATTTTCAACAACCGTCCTTAGTTTTCAGGAATTCAGAAATGAAGGTTTTTAATGCCTAAATTGAACAGGAAAAAAAAGGTTTTCTTGAACTAGACAGAAACATTTATTTGTATTGTGCCTTGACACTTAGTATTTCTATCTGATCCTCTTCAAAGGATCTAGGAGACAACAGCTACTTGAATGTAAACTGTACTCTGAGGACCAAGGTACTTCAAGCCCATTCACTCATATGTCATTGTGGTTGTCTTGTACAAATTTGCTTTGCCATCAGAAGATTGTTTCTCAAGTGGACACAGTGTAACACGAAGGCAAAACACCACTTGTTTCTCAGGAGGTGCTGGGACTATACAGACAAGCATCTAAGACAAGTTATGCAAGATAGTCTGAATGTCAATATTTAGACTCTGCCTAAATGGAACTCCTTCAAACAACACCAGGCTATGGCAAATCCTCCTTCAAAACATCAAACACACCAAAGCAATACAGTTCTCTGAAGTTCACCCCTTGGACTGTGCTGTTGTTCAGATTAGTTCATTGTACAGAAACCCCTGAATATTCCCTGAAGCAGAGGCTGGGATCCAATTGACTATTGTGCAGGAAGCAGTGCAAGGTCTATGTAAATCTCAAATCCCTCTAATGTATCTGGGATCTAATCATGCTTAGTTTTCTTTAGTATATACATCTAATTTTCTTTCTTCTCCTATTGGTTCCGGTAAGTTTCTCTGTTCCTTAGTGCGAATTTCTTCTGTAACTTGTTTCTTTCTTGGATAGGTTACAAATGTCGTGTCTTTACAGGAACTTTAGTACATCATGGTCATCATCAGAAGAAAAAGAAGGATATTTAAATACACATTAAAAAAACACAACTGTTTTTTTTCAAATGTCATTGGAACATATTGCAAAAGTACTGCAATTTATGAAATCAATTATGAATTAATTCTAAACAAATTTTATTTTAATAAATTCTGAAATTACTTTCGTTTTATAGTAGTGTACATAAACATATGAAATTCTTTAACCCTGACATAACAAAATACCTTCTGTCTGAAGAAATCAATCATTCAGGGTTTTTTTCCCATTCTTGTAACCTAGCGTTTGACAAGATACAGACCTTAATAAATGACATACACAAACATCTGTCCTTAAATAGCAGCAATTCCATCTGTCAATAAAATTGTTTCTATTCCCCCACATTGGGCCTTCAGTTTACAACGCACGGGCTGGATGAGCAGATGACAACACACAGACAGACTCCCATTTATTGGGACTGGGGATTACCATCTGGTTTTCTGCTCCTGCTACAAACTGAGCCCTAATAATAGCAGAGGGGGTGTGTGTGCTCAAAATGCAGAAACAACACCATGCCCTTTCTCCAGCTGAGCAGGCCTTTACATTTATTTTTTTTTAAATATTATTTTCAAGTACTCGATTCCTTTTAAGGGGATGTATGTTCTCTGCCTTATTAGTTGCTCTTATTTTGCAGAGTTGACTGAGAAGAGTCCTGTGGCTTAGGTCACACTCAGATGGATCTTATTTACTAATGCTCCTAGCAAACAAATTAGAGTGCCCCCTTACTGAATGAATTAACGAGGATTCCCAGTTCACTATACATTTATTGAGCTAATGGCTATGTTTGCTTTGGGTTTCTTAATGTGGGCAAGGCTCCAAAAAGTGATACTGGTGATCTGAATTCTTCTGTGTGCTGTTGAAATGATGCTCTGGCCACTTCAGTTACCATTTGTTTCAGCTGCTCAGCAACAGTGACAGTATTCCATCAGACAACTGTTATCTTCGAAGGGGATTGAAGACTCAGTAGTTCATGATTGAGAGCTATACCAGACACACTGGTGCTTCTAGTCATGATGTTCTTGAAAAATAAGCAAGAGGTGATATTAGTGTTTCAAAAAGTTCAACCTGTAGTGCACCGAGTGTATCTTCCAGGGGCATTCTGGATTTTAGCATCTCGGCACAGAGCCATTCCTTTTGTTTTAGCTTCTCTCTGATCTCTAAAATCAGACACTTTCTTACCTCCCTTTCACTCATCATGGTTTTAATTTCTCTATTTCCTGACCATTAAAAATATTAATTTTACTAGATTGGTTCTAAAATTGTGTATCCAATGGTAGGCACGCCTTTTCCTGAACAGCTTTAAGCAAACTTGTATATAAATATGCACAATGTACGGTGTGAACATGAGTACATATTAATGCAAACTTTTATTTCATCCAAATGAAACCTGAGCATTTTCAATTTGCAGTTTCATTAGTGAAGAATGCATTTACTGGTATAGTATTAGGATTTTACATGAATGAACCTGAGAGTACATGAGGACTTAGGATAAATCTGGAGATAAGGGGACAAGACAAAACACGAGGGTAACTTATTTCCTTTAAAACCTAGAAGGGATGAATGAATACCCTAAGATGAGTAAAGGGACTGTGACATTTACTTAGCATGGTTTCGGAAACAGAAATTTTCTGCTTACAGCTTGGGATTGTCGAAGGTGCATTTTCCACCCAAGACCCTCCCTTTGCTCCTGCATCTTTTCCAAAGAATGGTGGGAGAGGAAATTTGCATTTGTAACTGTGGAGCAGCTCTCACAATGCAGTCACATAACTCCAGCTGATTTTCTTGGTCAGAGCCTGAGCTCAATCCATTGCTCTCTTTCACAGCAAAGTAGGAGCTCTTTTTGCTGCCATCCCCATCCATAGCAGTCTGGTGGGAGCAACAGGTTTCTGGAGAAAATTCAGTGATGCAGCAAGGCTGTCCTGGTGAAACCAAAGCTACTTGCTTGTGATCATGTGAAGCTGTGTGGCCAATGGGGCTTGCCTCTTCTGCCTGACAGGGACAGCAAATTTGACAGCCACATTAAGGTGGGTCTCTGGGCTGGGATTTATTCTGGAAAATAAACTAAAAGACTGAGCCACTATCAAACAACCCTCTGCCTTGCTTTAGGCACATTTAAAGGAATCCGCCCACCCCGCCCCCAGTTTCAAGGGTCAGTTGTACCTTAGCCCCTACCCAGACCCACCTTCTAGGAAATGTGCCTAAAGTGCTTTCTGCTGGATAATGGTGCTGTCTACACTGCGTGCAGGGAAGCAACTCCTCAGGCTTGGAGCTATTTTAATAAAATCACTGAGAAGAACTCGTTGTTCCCATCCATTGCTCTATAGACCATACCCCTGGTACATGTATCAGCAGATAGAAATCATCCCCAAGATCCTCCTTCTCTGCAAGTCCCTTGCTGCCTCCCCAGCCTCTCTGCAGCCATGGGTTTGCATCCTAGAAGCAGAAGAGAATACACCAAGGGGTTGTCCTGCTGCAACGTATCTCACAGAAAAAGATGAATAAGACAAACCAGACAACAATAATTGCAAAATAGCCCTGCTCTGAAATCAGGCAAACTGCCAGAGAGCTCTTATGTAAAAAAAAAAAAAAAAAGAAAAAGCTGGAGATTCAGCTCTCCCACATAAACATCTTCATTTCAAAGTCAGAGTCCAGTGCATACAGGCACACATGCATATACATGCTGCTCCTCTTCAGTAGGCTTTAGAAACCAAATGTGTACCACCCATTCAGTGTGAGCATTGTCATGGTCTCTGGCAGCATCACCAAATAGTGCAAGCTTGAAATCTGGCACTGTGGGAGAGCTGTTTGGTTTGGGTCAATTTATCTTCCCAGGTTCTGTCCTCCCATGCAGGAGGAGAGGAAATTTTATTAGAAGGTGGTGCCTGCTGGAGCACAGGATGCCCTCTGGCCAGCAGGACCTCAGCTCCACCAAACATCCCCACACCCTCACAACAGAAAACTCAATGTTCTGTATTCTTATGGCTTGGAATGAGCAAATATTTCATCACAAGCTGTACGTTTCTAAATTGATCTCTCTTGCACAACATCACTATGCATTCATGCAGTGTACTCTAATTATCACTTCATAACATTTTGCATCTGCTTCTGTTAAGGCACTCAAGTTGCTAGTGTGTTTTCTTGAGTTGTTTTATTTTTAAACAAATTGTTTTGGTGTCTGGCTGTCAACAGCTGCACTCTTCATTTTGTGCACTTTATACGCACTCGTTTTCTGCAGTGTGTGCTGGTATTGCAACTCGGTTTCAAACCTGAACCCACAGAAATCCTTTGACAGTCTGTCAATTAGGCTTGCACAGGGCATCTGCAATACCAGGTTTTTCCCTGGACTCAGGGAATTTGTTACTGAATAGCAAATAATACCATTCAAGCCCTTACAAAAGCAAGGCAACTGTTAGGGGACCTTCTACAGAGTTTTCTGTGTGCCCGAGAGCTCTCCAGCCTCAGCTGGAAGCAGGCTGGTACACGTGGGTGAGATGTTTGACTCCTTGGAGTTAGCTGGTGTCACCCACTCTGACATTCACCCTGGCAGCAGTAGAGGCTGGTGGTGCTCCTGATAACCTTGTTAACATCAAACCTCAGCCAGTGTTAGGCTTGGTATTATCAGTAGCTCAAAGTAGGGAACATAAACAATGAGGTGGATTTGGGTTAAAAATCACCTGACAGTGACTGAAGTGCAGGGTTCAGTATTTGATCACCTTTGTTCTTGACACAGTGTGAAAACCTGAACAACAGATTTACTGTAGATTCTATTCCATTTAGTGTAAAATAATGAAAGACCAAAGAAAACAGAATAAAAGTATGGTACTTTTAAAAATGGTATTCTTGTAAGTTTATTTTTATAATTCCAAATCATATGCATTTTCTATGAAATGTTTCAATCATTTTTAAAAGTAACAGTGTCAGTATCCAATGAACAAACTATTGTCTAATATATCTCTGTGGCCAGATCTACTGAAAACAGTCTACTCCCAGGTTTCTGATGTTTCATAGATAGTTTCCTGGTTTGGTTCTTTCTGTGGTTCATCAGCTCATTTTCTTCAGCGTGAACTTGTTATTTCTGGTGTTTTTTTTTTCTCTCTAAGTTGTACCGATCATAATCTCAGGTGGAGCTACACCACATTGTCCTCTGCCACAAACCTGGGCTTTCTGGCATCCATTAACAGTGAGGTGCAGTGATGCAGGTACTAAATGGATGAGGATGATTGTATGCTCCATCATTATTCTGTTGGTGTTCAACTACACTCAAGACAGTAATTAAGTAATTATATATATAAATAATTAGATATATATCAATATATTTGTTTGGTTCAGTCTTCCTGAAAAAAACACATAGGCAGTATCAGTTTGGACAAAACCCAGAGATCTAAATATCTCAGATGGAAACGCTGAAGTTTGTGTAGCTGCAGGACCGAAGTTCTCTGACATTGCTGCGTGTGGCAGTGTTACTGCTGGCAGTAGCAGCAGTTGTTCACCAGCAGCCAGCACCGCTACAATACTCTAAGCAGTAAGGCATAAGCGAACGACCAGTAACATATACTGTATTTAATAATGCTTTTCAGTCCCAAGCAAGACACAGGTACCTCAATTTTAAGATCTGGATTTGGCAAAGTATGGGTTTGAGTCTGAAAACAACAAAGGCGTATGTTGTCATATATAGGTGGGATTCCATGTTTTTCAGGGAGACAAAGTGTGCCCCGTCTCTGATGGGCTTTGTGTTGGGAAGGCTGTGATGGAACGTGTCTCTGGGGCAGCAAGGGTTAAGCCGTGCCGACTGCCACTCTGAACAAAGGCTTGATTCATGTGTTCTCTTCCTTGAAGAGAGTAAGGGAAAGAGACTTAAGTAAAATATAGCAAAAGCTGTTGTGAAATAAGCCCGTTGCTGTTCTCTGAAAAACAAGCATGTGAGGATACATTTTTAGCGGCGTGCTGAAGCAGCAGGGGAACTGGAGGGTGGCCGCAGCCACTCTTCCTCCAGGGCTGTCACTGCCCCGCCAACGCCAAGGACTAAAATCAGCCGGCTTCTTAGAAGAGGACATGGTGCTGACTGTGTGCCACAAAACATGTCTGCTGTACAAAACCACAACCTATTTCCCACCCCAAAGCAAAAGCTCTAATAGTAGCTGTTCTTGCAACAATTGGAAATTCTGATTCCTTTTTTTTTTTTCTGGAAAAAATATCCCCAGTTGCAACTTATGTTCTTGAAGAGTAGTTTGAAAATCTGCCCAGCTGATCTAGAAAAACTCAAAATCCATTGGAATAAAACTTCATTGATTGCTCATCTGGGGTCAAAGTAACATGGTCTATTACTGAGTGCTGATCAATGAAAAGTCAGACGAATTAAATTGTTCTTATTTATGATGCCCAGAGATGTTATTGCCAAATTCGATTCCAAAGGTCTCCCCTCACCAATGACACTAAGTGAAACACTTGGTCATGTTAAGGCTGTCATGAGGAACATTATAATGTGGTGTGACTAAACAAGAAGCACAGTGATATATTGTATCTGTAGTCAGTGTGAATTAAACTACAGCTAGCTCTTAGAAGAAGACTTTGCCTACTTGCAACAACAAATCCACTGTCATCTGAAGTCTTATAAAGTCATGGAATCATAGGATTGTTTAGGTTGGAAAAGACCCTTAAGATGATCATTGGTTCCAACTGGTAACCTAACACTGACAATTCCACCACTAAACCATGTCCCTAATCACCACATCTACACATCTTTTAAATGCCTCCAGGGATGGTGACTCCACCACTGCCCTGGGCAGTGTGTGCCAGTACCTGACAACCCTTTCGGTGAAGGAATGTTTCCTAACATCCCATCTAAACCTCACCTGGCACAACTTGAGACCATTTCATCCTGTTCTATTGTTTGTTACTTGGAAGAAGAGATTGACACCCACCTTGCTACAACCTCCTTTCAGGTAGTTGTAGATATTGATGAGGTCTCCTCTGAGCCTCCTTTCTGCCAGACTAAACAACCCCAGTTGCCTCAGCTGCTCGTCATAAAACTTGCTCTCTAGACCCTTCACCAGTCATCCACAGTGGTGTAAAAATATGTTTCCTTATATAGCTCTGACAAATTTTCAGGATTTCGAGTAATCTGTGGTAGTACCTCCACAATCCCCTGGGAAGGTGAGGTCTCTGCTGCACTCGGTCCAAGAGGTGTGTGCAGGAACATTCCTGTACGAATCTATAGCAGCATCATGTCACTGCTGCAGTGTAACACGTTGGATGGTTTTTGGCCAAGTCATCCAGTCTCTCTGCACTCCTGCTTTCCTGCATGGTATAAATGTGTAGTTGGGCTTTGGCACTTCCTTTGCCAATATAAATGAGCCAAGGTGCTGGGGACCATGCTGGAGGCTGGAAATGATGGGGAGCAGTGGTCTGATGTCAGTGCTCACTGTGGTTTGGACACCGCAGAAAAACACCAAGCCTTAAAGTCTAGGGAGATGAGTCTCCACAGGCTGCAAAGGTGGCACGTGAATGACACAGAAGGTGTAACACAGCAGCCATAGTGTTTTCCAGCAGTATATTTCAAGGCCAAGTTGGATGGGGCTTGGAGCAACCTGGTCTGGTGGGAGGTGTCCCTGCCCATGGCAGGGGTGTTGGAACTGGATGATCTTTAAGGTCCCTTCCAAGCCAAACCATTCTATGATTCTGTGATTCTATACTCTGTGAACCTGATAGCAGACATGACCAAGGCTTGATTTGCACTAATGCTTGCTCCAGATGTGCGCTCACCTTGGACAAGCCAGTTACATGGACACAAACAGAAGGTACTGGAATTACACTGACTTGGTAGATGACTGCTGTGCAGAGGACTCCTTCCTGTCAGCACACCTAGGCTTGCAGTGTCTGAGGGCTGTCTGCTATCAGACAGGTGGCTGTCCGTGAAGATGAACATTCATTTAATGGCCAATTGAAAGGTCAGTTTTCAGTTGACAATTAAATATAAAAAAGAAAATGTATCTATTGAGAACAACTGATAGTATATCTCTATGGTTCACAGAATCACAGAATTGGTAAAGTTGGAAGGGACCACAGTGGGTCATCTGGTCCAATCTCCCTGCCCAAACAGAGTCATCCTAGAGCACATGGCACAGGATTGCATCCAGATGGTTCTAGGATATGTCCAGTGAGGGAGACTCCACAGCCTCTCTGGGCAACCTGTTCCAGTGTGCAGGAACTCGTACAGTAAAGAAGTTCTTCCTCATGTTCAGGTGGAACTTCCTGTGCATCAGTTTCTGCCCATTTTCTCTTGTTCTGTTGGTTGTTATCACCAAAAAGAGCCTGGCTCCATCCTCTTGACATCCACCCTTTAGGTATTTATACACATGAATGAGGTCCCCTCTCAGTCGCCTCTTTCTGAGGCTGAACAGGCCCAGTTATCTCAGCCTTTCTTCAAAAGAGAG
>VZRW01012106.1:0-74363 GCA_013398125.1 Aegotheles bennettii
GTGATTCTGTGATTCTGTCTTCTGTGTAAGCAAGAGTGCTAAAATCACAGTGCTGGCTCAGCTATCTCTGTTATTCCACGTGTCTGTCTTGCACTTAAGAGCTCTACTTATGTAACTGATTTTGGATACTGAGGTGCTTACAAAACATCAAAATATTTATACCAGTATAAGATATCCACCAATATAATTGTGCTGGCTCATGGGGACATACAGTGGCATAAATATTTTCCTTCATACCTAGGAAAAAGGTAACGTCAAAGATTTTATATACAAAGATTTTTAATGGAGAGCTCTGGCAGGGCTAGTGATGGCAGTTTAAGACCTTACTGCTGCTAACTTCAAAGTTGCTCCTGTTGCAGAACTCCAGGGCAGAACATGTGCCTGCATTCTAGCCTCTTTGGTTGCAGCCTTGCGTGTTTGCCTTTGTGGGTGCTGAAAGTGGGCTGGTAATGCATGGGACTGGGAAACTGAGCATCGGCAGCACCGGGACGTGTCCATTTTTGCCAGTGTTGCAGGGGTGGTGATGACTTTTGGCAAGAGGAGTGTAGCAAGCTTCTGCTTGTGAAAATGCCTTAAACAGCCACAGTTTCTGGCTTTCTGAATGTCCCACTTCGGGGGATTGTTCTGCTGCAAACTCTGACTGTAGGGTTACCCTCAGAGCTTTTGTTTGTAGGCAGAGACCTGAAACCATGAACTTGCACTCCATATTAAATACAAATCAGAATGTGCAATTGTGTATGTTCCTGGTAAGTTTTTCCTGTTGGCTTTTGGCTTTTTATGCTTTTACAAAAAGACAGAATCTTGTCAAGCTGCACATGCTAGGAGATATGGCTCACTGTGATCCTTTTCACCAATCTGCTATGTAATGTAGATCCTCTGAATGCACTGGATAGATCCCATTCGAAGCAAGAGAATGTGACTCAGAAGAAAATTCATCAGAATGTACTGGTGGAAATTCCATCACAACTTTGTTTTCTTTCCTGACAGTTTCATATGCTGCAGAGGATATCAGGTATTATCTGTGCTAGTAAAACCTTTATGAGTGATTATTTGGAACAATTTAATAGTAACATTACAAATCAATTAAAGTCTGGTTTCATAATCATGGAATTGGGGTCTGTGTTTTTCAGAGAAAGGCAAGTAATTTTTTGTGTGTCTTCATTTGAAAAAAGCTTCCTTTGATCTGGTGAACAATAGAGCATCAGCAACTGAAACCTGTCATTATGTTGCTGCAGGGCTTGTGAAATTATCATCCCTATCTAATCTAAAGAAACACAATTCAAGTATGCATTAAACCTTTGATCTGGATTTGCATCTCCTAAGGTCAAACAGTCTTCCTGAAGCATCTCTAATTGAGTGAGCTGATACGCTCATATAGAAGCAGAGGCAGGAGTGGCATTTGAAGGATTTAAGATAGCATCACATTCTTCAGTAGGAACCTGCTAGGAAGCTAAAATTAGTTAGAAAGGAGATACACTAGTCTTTGATCAGAGAAGATTGCTGGATGAGGGCCCTGATGTGCAAGCAGTCCCTTCCTACTCAGTGAGCCTGGCTTGCCTGCAGCAAGGCCTGTTTTCTAGTAGAGGTTCCCAGCATCAGGCCCCAGGGGGGTCTGAAAATCTGTGGGTTTATTCAGTGTCGTATTCAGCAATACCTTTGGCTAGGTGGAGGTGACTCCTGTTGACCTTACAGGAGATGTGTCTGCAGTTTATAGGATAATAATCAGATGACTGCTGTGTCTGGGGATGCAGCTGGTCGTTAAGAAATGGGGCTGCAGAAGTACTAAAGAATAGGTAATTTGTACATACAGAGCTGCAAGAACACACAAGCTACACGGATATAGTTGCGTTTGTTGAAAAAGAAATAATGTTGATGCTTGTTAATAAAGTTAGAAGCCTCATTCTGCTATTGCTTGAGTCCAAGGTAATGCTGTTATTGATCTGAATAATAGCAGTGGCAGTCAGCCCTCCTTTGGAGAATGATATCAGCAAAATCCATCATTCTAGACTTATAAAAACATACTAATAGAACTTTGCAGCAATACGGTTGAGTTTTATCTGAAATCTGTCATTTGTCTAGACCCACAAATGCATTTTTCCATTGATGTTTCACATACTGCTGGGAAAACTTGTAAATATCCATAAAAACTTAGCACAAGAAGTTCTGAATGACTGGCACTGCTGTTAGTGCTGTTATTTTAAAGTGCATTATCAGGGGTGTGCATATCTGGAGTTGGCAGAATGACACATCTGTGCTGTCAGGAGAAAATAGTGTGAGTATTGACAGCTTTATTGCACAAACTTGTTTTTCATATTCTTTGGAGCATTTTGGAATTATAATATCCCTGCTCATCAAGGATGAGAAAAACAAATAAATGCAAGCATAGTCCTTCTTAGGGAAAGGCTAGATGTTTTTTCTGAGTGTCCAAGAGGTCTTACCATTCTCTCAAATTCATGGAGAAGGATTATTAACTGTGTGGGAGAAATATGGATGTGACCTTGTGCTTATGTGGGAACAGGGCTCTCCATAATACCCAGTATGAAAACCAAACTGCAGGGCTAGGCAGTACTGTAGTCTTGGAGCTTGCCTTAATGTCCCTTTGAAACTCTACCATACTGGCAGGAGACTCTGCTGCATGTGACATCTTAGGGATCCACGTTCTTCATCAACTAGATCTTGTTTCAAAAATAGCTGGAGCTGCAGCTGGGTGTAACTGGGTGTTGGGCTATGGGTCCTGAGTGACAAAATATAGAGGGTGCAGCGTCAGGGGTAAGGTAGGAGATGGCCACTGGGGCTTACATCTCAGCTGACAGAACTGAGACCCCACCCAGACAACACAGGCTAATTACTTATGTCTCATGGGCTGCTAGATATTTTTTATCCATTCTAATAGATAAATATTCCTATGCCATTGGGTTTTGATGCTTAAAACTAATGAGAAGGAAGAACCATGACCTATTTTTTAGTGCCAAGAAGTTTGCTTTTATTTCTCATTTGCATTAAGTACAGAAAATACAGCTGGGGATGCTTTATTCATTGTTACAAAACAATGCGCCTGATAAATACGTAGAACTAGTTCACAACAATTTCAGTGCTCTGCTGACTCACCACGTCACAAAAAAAGACATTTGGGTGTTTTCATCTTAAAAGTCTAGGTGATAAACATGTTACATAATAGGAAGCGTGCTTAAATTTCTTGTTGGAGGGGTTTTTTTATTTTTTAATATTTTGTTATGCTTTGCAGAATTTAGAATAGAATAGAATAGGTCAGTTGGAAGGGACCTACAATAATCATCTACTCCAACTGCTCGACCATTTTAGGACTGACCAAAAAAAAAAGTTAAAGCATGTTGTTAAGGGCATTGTCCAAATGCCTCTTAAACACTGACAGGCTTGAGACATTGACCACTTCTCTTGGAAGCCTGGTCCACTGTTTCACCACCCTCTTGGTAATAAATGCTTCCTAATGGTCAGTCTAAACCTCCCATGGTGCAGCTTTGAACCCTTCCCACATGTCCTGTCAGTGGATACCAGGGAGAAGAGCTCAGCACCTCCCTCTCCACTTCCCCCCACAGGAAGCTGTAGAGAGCAATGAGGCCACCCCTCAGCCTTCTTTGCTCCAAACTAGACAAGCCCAAAGTCCTTAGCTGCTCCTGTAGAACATTTCTTCCTGCCCTGTCACCAGCTTTGTTGCCCTCCCCTGGACACATTCAAGGACCTGAACATCCTTCTTAAACTGTGGGGCCCAGAACTGCACACAGTACTCTGGGTGAGGCTGCAATGCTGAATACAGTGGGATAATCACCTCTTTCAGCTGGCTGGTTATGTTGTGTGTGATGCACCCCAGGATGCCGTTTGCCCTCTTGGCTGCCAGGCCACACTGCTGACTTAACTGACTCTTATAGCATTTGCTTACTTTCCAAAACCTACTTGTAAAACTCCTCTCTTCAGTGCTATTTCAGTGAACTTTAAACAATTACCAAGCATTTAAAACATTTAAGAAAAATAAAGAAATAAAACATAGTTACAGTGTTTTTCTTCCCTCCACAAAATGATAATTCCACCAAGCAAGGTTGGTCCACATTAACAAACTTATCTATTAAATCTCTGCAGATTTTAATCTATAGCAGTGTTGGACTTCTGTGCTCAAGACACCAAACTATTCCCTTCTCTCCTGACTGCAGGACAAACTGTGAGATTTAAAGGTCGATTTTCTGTTCATCACTGCAGGACTAAGAACTAAATTTCCAATGGTTCAGAACTTGGCAGTTCTCGACTACCTTGCTGAACTGGGACTTTACTGGGAAGCAAAGGATATTATTCAGAATCAAATAACTTACAGAAATCAAAAGAAATAAACATATGAATAAACAATATAGCATGGAGATCAGAGAACAGCTTGCTTTTAATTAGGAGGTACTAAAGAGTAGCTGAATTAATAAGAGTTACAGTTATCATACTCATATTTATGTCAGTATACATTTTGATAAGGAGGATAGATGTTGCTTGTTGAAAGTTTCTTTCATGATGCAAAATACTTGCTATAAATATGCCACTTTGACAACAGAGAATAGTACTAGGAGGAGTTAAATGTAGAATGCTAAACAGGAGATTTAAATTATTCTCTGGCAACTTTGAGAGGTTTCTGTTGGGAAAATGCATGAAAATAGCACTTTAACCACTCTCTTGAATTACTGAAACATATGGTAAATTGCAAGCAAACACATCTATCTATTGGAGGAAGTTAGCTGCCAGCCAGGGTTTGAATTGTTAGTCTTTTGAAATGGATTATTCTAGTCCTGCAGGATGGTTCCATCAGAAGAAGTTTTTGATGGCTGAGAATATGCTTTATGAATCCCTGGAATCTTCCAGGCTGCTCAGAGTTTTTCTTGTCTTTTGTGCCAGCCACTAGAATCCCCAACCTTCTTTACAAAACCAAAAAAATTCTAGCACATGTCTAATATATTTGAAACTTCTTGGCTCGCTGTTGGCTGAGACATTTTTAAATTAACACCAAGTTACCAGCACGCTCTGGTAATCTGCCTTCTGTTTCAGCTAGAGGCCCAGCCGGAGAAGAACCAGTGTGCCTTCCCAGTGTCCTCACAGGAAAATACCTATGACTAGGAAAGACCCTGTATCTGTAGCACAAATATAATTTCAAGCGTGCATTTTTCAAATAGAAATGTAAAAGTAATTCCACAGAATGGAGTTCTTGCTGTAGGTTATGATCCAAACTGGCAGTAGGTTTTGCAAACTTCCCTACTAGGAACAGCCAACAGCGCATCCTGACCTTCAATCTGGCAGTCACCTGCTGCTCGCCAGGCTAGGCTGGGAATCCTCTCGCTATGCTTCTCAGTCTGCACGGAGTCCTCTGGCTGCTGATCAGTCAAGGTCTCTCTGATTTGGAGCTGCCTGCCTGTACACTCAGTGAGACTTAGAGGTTCTGGTTCCGTTCCTGTTGCAAAGTCTTCAAGTTTTGCTTTTTTTTAGCCATTTTTTATTTCTACAAGCAATGCTATTTTGTTTTGTTTTGTTTTGACGTTGATGCAGTGAAATACAAATTCCTGTCATTAATTGGAAGATAGATTCAGTTTCAGTGGTATTCTTTTGATGGGAAGTAATGAGCCAAGATTTGGGTCTCATAGCATCTGGTTTCCGCCAGTCCATCAGAAACTCACAGGTAAGTGGATTTTCAACACTGTAGGAACACATTGTTCCTACTGGAAGGAGAAAACTGTGGTAGAATCACATACTTCATTTGTGTACATCATTGGCAAGTCTTGTTTCCTGAAACACAGAAGAAATCAAAAGAAGTCGACTTGGGAGTGACTTCAGAGGCTTTCTCAGCAGCACACAGCTCAAAGGCGCCCTGCATGGCACTGCCTGTAGCTGCTGTCTGTGTAGAACCATCTCTTTTCCCTCTCTTGGTCTTTCCCCCTTTTCTGTTTGTTCCATCTCTCTCTCATTCTCTCTTACATGCTTACTGAAACAACACCCAGTAAACCTCTGAGCAAACTCCCCTCATCCCTTGTTTTGTGCTGTGATGGATGTATTTGTGCTTGCTCAAGATTCCTTCATGTGTCTTGAGTGTTACCTTGTCACTTGCATAGAGAACAATGGTTTCTTACAAACAATCTTAAATAAGAAACTTTTCCCCTCAGCTTGTAATAGACATACATACACAGAAATAGATTTAAATGCATTTTATCGTAGTGCAACATCTGACAACGAAAATACGAAGTTAGCAGGCATTGTCTTCTGTAGCTTTATAGGAAAAGAAAATAATGTAGTTTCCTTTGTTTTTCTTTGCAGACTGCTTGTGATTAGGAGTCTTTCAAAAATAAAATCCGGCTCAAATTTTATTTGCATTTCTTAAATACTGGACTCTTTCAAAGGCACCATACATATACTGCACAGAGGTAAATGTCTGCAGATTGCCTGGCTAAGCAGTGTCTCAGCAGGTCCCAAGGACCTGCAAGCTTATTTTGCATAAAGCTGAACAGATTGCCCTCCCAGTTCAATAGAGTATTTCATGTGGCACATCCTTAATTATGTCTCTGTATGCAAGCAGAAGATTGCTGCTAGCAGGAGACCAGGGCAGTGCAGGCTGCATGTGGCCACTGTTCAGTGACTGTTATATTTCTTTTCAGAATTAAAAGTTCTGTGGTCAGTTTTTAGGATATTTAAACATTTTTTTGAGGATGAAGCGTTGAAGGTGTTTTTTAGCTGTTTGGTGGTCTGTTGTGAGGAGACACTACTTTCACACTTCTATCACACATAATGCAATATTTGCTATGGCAGCTAGCTGCTTTACTTTCGGGACTAGTTATGCAATGCTGATTTTTTTTATTTTTACTTTTAAAATTTATCCTTTATTACCCTCCTTCACCTCACCACAGCTTCTCATCTCCTTTTCCCCTATATACATAGCTGAGCTGTATTTTCCTGTGCCAAACAATTCATTAATCATACAAGCCTTTGTAAAGGTCTGTCACAGCACTGGCATCTCTCTGCAATAAAAATTTCCAGGGGTCGGTTGTGCTCTCCTTTCCTAAGCCAGGCAAAGAAAGAGAAATTTGGCAGAAAGTCTCTGTCCTTACAGGTTCCAAATGTAGCAGAACCATGAGGATCTGCATGTCTGCCTTGTGAATATGTGAGATTGTTTTTCATTGCTTCTGTATGAAGGCAGAAACACAGTGGCAACAGAAGTAAAGAATGCAGATGTCGCTTGGTGTGTTTGTAAAGAGGCATTGCCTCCTCCTTGCTTTTCTAAGGAAGGTCTGTGTAGGTTTGCAGTTAACACTGTTTAGGCTTCTGTTCATTTGATGTGGTTAAGGCATCTCTTTGTTAGAGTGTAGTATCTCCTTATGATCTGGGAGAGTATGTTAAACCTCACCAGTATGAGAAGTGAAGATTGGTAATCCTTTGCAGAAACCATATTACATCTGCATTTTGCACTGCAATAGTCCCTTCAGTTATGTTTGCGTGCCTTGTAAAGGCAGAGGCTCCCGTTTGATAGTTTCAGCTGTGGGAGTGAGCTGGAGCTTGTGTTTATGTAACACAAATGCTGCTTATGCAGTTCATATTTCAAATACCTGTAGCTGGTCATGCTTCAGCTTCTGCTGAGCCGTTTTCTTAGGGTCCAGTTTTATTACTGGTAGAAACCGATGAGATTGTGGTGCTGATGTTTTTGATGCTCCTTCCTTTGTTCCCCTGGTTCCTGCGTTATGCTTGTGCAAGGAAAGCTGTAGGAGCTGCTTGGCAGGAGGGAGGAACATTGTGTCATCTCAGAGACAGCCAGCAGTGAGATCTGCTTAGCTGTATCATCAAACTGCACCCTTAAGGTGCCCCTGCCAAATGCAATACATTCAGTTTTCAGCTGAGTCAGTGAGTGGATAATGTGGCTGCTGCAGTTCTGGAGTAAAGGCAGGAGAAAGTAACCAGATTGAAAGGGAAGGAAGGGAACCAGCAAGACTGTCTCTGTCTTCAGAGGCATAGGTCTAGATAGGCATATGCCAATCTGTGAAACGAGTCTTTGAGGTGGACTTAGACATGCATTCTGTTTTGGATTTTTAAATGTGAGGCTTCTAAAATGTGTTTGTGGTCTGACAAGCCAGCTTAGAAGATATTAATCATAAGGTCTTGTTCTCAGCATGTGGGGTCTGAATATTTTTTGAGGTGGGATTTTGTGTTAGAAAGCAGGCTCTTTGTTCTTGGGATCTGTTGGGAATGAGTGGACAGTTCAGGTTAGGCTTTTGGACCCTTCAGTTCCGGGATGAAGAGACTGTAGGACAGCCAGTGCTACACATCTCACTCACCAGCCAATGCACTGAATGGTACCTGCTGTCATTCCCACCGCTTGCAGGCAGAAGGACTGAAGTCCAGGGTAAGCTTTATCTCCAGAAGGTGGGGATTAGAGTCCAGAGCAGAAGACCAGCCTCCCACTTCCACTTTGTGGGCACCAGACACTCAGCAACATGCCTGCTGGCACCGTGAAGAGAGTTGAAACTGAGACTGTGTCTGCTTTGTCCCATTTATATTAACTGGGCTAATGAAATAAGGCGAGAAGTTCTCTTTAATCATGGCTATTTCACAGGTCCTATTAATATTCCTGCTTGAGTCATCTTGCCTATAGTATAGTAGAGTAATATTCCTTTATCCTATCTGGGTTAGATAAATCCTGGACTCATGAGATTTTTGCAGTGTATTGAATAGCTTGGTTAAAATAGTATAGAATAATGAAACGCTGCTGCCAGTTCGTAATGGAGAGACCACATGCTAATGCATCTCTGGTTCAGCAGCTGGCAGTAGGCAAACCTTCCTAGTACAAAACATCTTCTGAAAACTTTTCCAGGACTTTTTCAGGAAGCAGAGAGAGGAAAAAAAGAAGGAAACTGGGACCTGTTGGAGGTTATGAGAAGCTTCCAGGGAATTTTGGATAGAGAATGTGATCTGGTTTTGCTAAACTTCTGCTCCAGCCTGGACATGATTTATGATGATAACATCCTCATTTTGTCATTCTGCTGTTAAATGAGCAATAGGATTTCTTTTATTACTGGAGACTACTCTTCAGGTTAGCTGGGAGATCTCTTTCTGCCCCATGTCTGGGAAACTAATCTTAAAACAGAAGAGTTTTCAGTCTAGCCGAAGGTGCAAAAAGTGACTGAAAGCTGGAAGTGAGGCAGATTCTGAACAGAAGCAAGGGAATATTTTAAGTGAAGGCAGTTAATTAACTATGGGAACAAAAACTAATAGATTCTCTGTTATTATCAGTTCAGGAATGGAGCTTAGGGGAAAAAAATCCAAAGAAACTCTTATTCCTAAAAGGAATTACTTCAAGGGTGCTGAAGGTCAGAACAGATAATCCCAGTGGTCCTACCTGGGCAGGCCTGAATATATATTTGAAGTGTTTCTCCAAAGCAGTCTGAAGTATGCTGTTGCAAATCAGTACAAAGAAATGAAGACTAGGGCAGAAAGCTGGGATACTTGCTAAGATGGACTTTATAAATTGGGCTACTGAATAAGCAATTTGCTCATTTTAGCAGTTTTGTAGATCAAAATGGACATCCTATTTTTGCTGCTTTTTAATCCTAATAAGGAGACCAGCTCTAAATACTGATATAAAATGGAGATGTCTATGGGGATGTCTTACTTTCATTAATAGAAATACAGATTAACAGTAAAATCAAACTCAGAGAAATAATATTCAGAACACTCTGCTAAAAACATGAGGGACAAATATCGAATTGTAATAGTAGACTCCTAGCTCTATCAGAGTTTTCTTTACTACGTTAAGGATAGATTAGGAGCATATTACATGAAGATTTTCCTCTGAAACTTCACAATGGATATAGATTTTGATGGTGTATCCTTCAGTGTCTTCTGGTGTGCTGAAACATTAAAACCAAAGTATTTTTATTATACTAGAGCCATCTATCCTGTAAGAACACAGATGCTTTCCCAAAGTGGTGTATGAGTAGCCATGAACCAAGTGTTTCTGGACATGGTACCTCTTATGATATGAATACTCTTTTGGGGCTCCTTTCATTTGGGTCGCACTCTGGAAAGCTCAGAAGTGGCAAGGTACAAGGCTGAGTTTCACATAGAGGGCTGAAGTATCCACTTCCATGAGTTGTCAAATGAGGATGTGTTGCTTCTGCCACATTGTCTTTGCTCACTGTTTCATGTGGTGGCTGGAAGTTTTTAGAGCTCCGAGTAACCACAGATGGGAGCTGTGGGCAGGATTGTGAGGCTGACGCACTCCTGCGGCACAGATCCAGTTGTAGAAGAAGACAAAGGTCCTGTGGTTTTCCTGGGGAATAATCAGCTGGCTTCTGCTGTGGCAGATGCTCTGAGCATCCATCTTAAACAACAAAGCATAATTTAATAGGATTCTAAATGTAACTAATGCTCTTGTTTCAGTTTACAGGCTTGAATCAAATCACTTGGGGGAGGAGAAGATGCTACTTTTTTGGCTAAAAATTTTTTTGGCATTTTGTTTAAATTTAAGCAGCTGGCACATCCACAGCTGATAACTGATGCAGATGTCGTGTGAAGAATTGCAAGGCTTCCAGCAAAAAAAAACACCCCACAATTTATTTCACTTCAACATCTTAATTAGTTTTATAAAAATAAAAAGGAGAGGTTAGGAAATGTGGGTTTGTGGAAGAATTCTCATGGTGTGAATAGTAAAGTATTAGGGATCTGATTTACTCTAAGTTGTGCCCAGTGTACAGACTACTGGAAGTCAGCAGATGAAGACAAGGACATGTAGACACATGTGTACTGGTAGGTGGCCTGGGCCTGAGCAGTGGAGCGCTCTGGTACTGTGAAACTGTTAGAAGAATGGTTGCAGGCATGGCCAGATTTGGCCAAAACAGTTTGTGGCCATGATTTAGATGTCACAGCATGCCAGGGATCATTCCCAATGTACAGTTTGCATGCAGCCACTCTTGAGAGGCTGCAGGTTTAATAGGCTTGGCCAGGTGATGCTGTTTGGCCTCAGGGCCAGAGGGCTGGCCCTGGCACTATGGAGCATGCTGCTTGCTCTGACCAGTGCAGGGAGGAATTCATGTTGGTTTTAGCAGTACTCTACTAGAAGGAAATTACCTCTCCCACACATTGTTTTAGACAACTCATTTCTATTTGAACAAATACTTAATATTTGTGTTAAGAGTCACAGAATCACAGAATCCTAGGGGTTGGAAGGGACCTCGAAGGATCATCTAGTCCAACCCCCGTGCCAGAGCAGGGTCACCTAGAGTACATCACACAGGAACGCATCCAGGCGGGTTTTGAATGTCTCCTTCCAGTGCTCCGTCACTCGCACAGTGAAAAAGTTTCTCCTGATATTCACATGGAACCTCCTATGCTTCAGTTTCCAACCATGCCCCCTTGTCCTATCATTGGTCATTACTGAAAAAAGCTTTGCTCCATCGTCCTGACCCTCACCCTTTACAGATTTGTAAACATGGATGAGGTCACCCCTCAGTCTCCTGTTCTCCAAGCTAAAGAGACCCAGCTCCCTCAGCCTTTCCTCATAAGGGAGATGTTCCACTCCCTTAATCATCTCTGTGGCTCTGCGCTGGACTCTCTCAAGCAGTTCCCTGTCCTTCCTGAACTGTGGGGCCCAGAACTGGACACAATACTCCAGGTGTGGCCTCACCAAGGCAGAATAGAGGGGGAGGAGAACCTCTCTTGACCTACTAACCACTCCCTTTCTAATGCACCTCAGGATGCCATTCAGACTATCTCTTTTGGGCTTCTCTTGCAGCTTATTTTGGTGAAAGACAGAAGAAAATACTTTTGTCTCTCACTTTTACATTGACAACAGAATTTGTCTTTGCAATTTATAGGGAGCTGGTAAAAGGCATATTGTCTTCAGTACCAGCAGTGATGATGATGTGGTGATTTTGCTGTTGTTGATAATGCATTATTTGCACACAATTTTAGGAGCTGCCTTCTGTGTGAAAAAGCCTAAACATAAGCCTAAAAAGCCCCATCAGTATATATAAGAAGAGGAAAAAGAATAAGGCCCTGAAACACAAACTTACTATGCAGCTCACGTCTTAATAAAGACAGTAGTTATTTACAAGCTTTGTCTTTGCAGTTTCTTGGGATGGCTACCCTATTATTCCAAGGAAACAATGATTCCAGAAGCATTGCCTCCAAAAATTATGTATTTCTGTGCTGCATTTAGGTAGACAGAATGGGTTGTGTGACAAGAACAACTAGGACTTACACTTTAAAAATCCTCTGATTTCCAAATACTATCTAGGTCATATGATACCCACAGGCATGATTCATCCACCTGGGCTTTATGCCAGTCAGCTACTGCGTTGATCTCACACTCCAGGAATACTGTAAAATTATTAAAGCTGTATTTATTTCCCTCAAATAATGCTGTTGATTATAGCTGTAAGAAATACAGCATATAGTTCATAGTTCCTTTCTGAAAGAATTAATTTCATTAAGTAGACACAAAAAGTACAGTGTGGACTGAAGAGAACACTGAGCAGACCTAGCTGAATGAGCCCAGGTAGCTTTCCTTGGCCCTAGAGACTTTAATTTCAAAGGTTGCTATCTTGATATAAAGTCCTATTTGAGGCAGAAGTAATCTTCACTGGGGTGTATCTTCTTGAAGCCCAGCTAGCTGTTAAGTGTTGATCTTAACTAGCTACAATGAGCTAAAGATTGCCAGGGACAGTTTTGCCTCTGTTAGGCTTTTGTATAAAGATGATAATGTCCTTGAGAGGCAGAAACCCCACTTAGTACAAACCTCATGCATATTTTTTTTGCAATTAAGTTAATCTTCAAGGGATGGGATAATGCTTATTTTTAGGCATGTGTATTATGCAGACAGACACTCTTAATTAAAGATTCAGCAAACCTTGTTCAGGGAACCATCAAGCTGCATTTTTAAAAGATGTATAGGTGTCTAGGAAAACAAAAATGCGTGTATCTGGGGTGTTTTTTTTCAGATGTACTGACATGTTTATCTCAATGAACACCTATAGAAGCAGATTCTTCTGGGGCTTGCCAAGTTGCTTACCTTGCATTTCTAAGTGCCCATGTGCTTAAAAAATGTAGCCCCTAATGACTTTGAAAACCCTGCTGCCTCTTTTAACTCCTATTTCTGAAGAGTGCCATACAGATTATTTTTTTAAAAGCTTCTTTAGAGAGTAGGCACTGAAATGCCCACAGTTGAACTAAAGAGACAGCCTTCTAGAAATCAGGCAAGGAAGCATAACCTTTGTCAACTTGAAAGAAACAGTAGTGTTTAACTTTTATGAACTTAAAACTGAGAAGAATATTTTCTCCTTTGTCTTCCTGAGTTTGTGACTTCCCATCCTGTGAAACTGGGATGGGAGGGGAGGAATAGTCTCAGACTTGCAGGCATGTCTGGGTCATCACACAGAATCACACAGAATCCTAGGGGTTGGAAGAGACCTCGAAAGATCATCTAGTCCAAGCCCCCTGCCAGAGCAGGGTCACCTAGAGTACATCACACAGGAACACATCCAGGCGGGTTTTGAATGTCTCCAGTGAAGGAGACTCCACAACCTCTCTGGGCAGCCTGTTCCAGTGCTCTGTCACTCTCACAGTAAAGAAGTTCTTCCTGATATTCACATGGAACCTCCTATGCTTCAGTTTGCAACCATTGCCCCTTGTCCTATCATTGATCATTACTGTAAAAAGCTTGGCTCCATCATCCTGACACTCACCCTTTACATATTTGTAAACATGGATGAGGTCACCCCTCAGTCTCCTTTTCTCCAAGCTAAAGAGACCCAGCTTCCTCAGCCTTTCCTCATAAGGGAGATGTTCCACTCCCTTAATCATCTTAGTGGCTCTGCGCTGGACTCTCTCAAGCAGTTCCCTGTCCTTCTTGAACTGTGGGGCGCAGAACTGGACACAATACTCCAGATGTGGCCTCACTAGGGCAGAATAGAGTGGGAGGAGAACCTCTCTCGACCTACTAACCACCCCCCTTCTAATGCACCCCAGGATGCCATTGGCCTTCTTGGCCACAAGGGCACATTGCTGGCTCATGGTCATCCTCCTGTCCACCAGGACCCCCAGGTCCCTTTCTCCTACACTGCTCTCCAGCAGGTCAGCCCCCAGCCTGTACTGGTGCATGGTGTTGTTCTTCCCCAGATGCAAAACTCTGCACTTGCCCTTGTTGAATTTCATTAAGTTTCTCCCCGCCCAACTCTCCAGCCTATCAAGGTCTCGTTATGGGGGACTTGCTCTGAGTATTGTTTTTTTTTTCCTTTCATCCAGATAAAGAAGAGGCAACAAGATGTGGTGAGGTTTCTGGAAGCCAATCGCATAGAGTTTGAAGAGGTGGATATCACAATGTCAGAGGAAAAAAGACAATGGATGTATAAAAATATCCCTGAGGATAGACAGCCCGCGCAAGGCAATCCGTTGCCACCGCAGATATTCAGTGATGACCGGTACTGTGGAGTAAGTACCTGTTATGGTTGTCAACAGCCGATATATTAGTACACCCTGTTGGCCATTTACAAAACTGGGACTTGCTGTTGATCTTTCTCTGGCAGTATCTGAATTAATGGTGACTGTTTGGGGCAATAGGAGAAGGTGATGATCATACAGTGAAAATTTAGATCGTTCATCTCTAAATCCTAAGGTTGTCTTCAGCTAGTGAATTCCCTCCATGAGTGTAAGAATTTGTAATGTCATGTGCTTCATGTACAACCTGTTGATGGCAAAGTCCCTTGCGAACCACTATAAGCTGGGGATTTACGGTTTTCTTGCTACTTGGTTCTAGTCCAAACATAAAAATTCAGAAGGAAATCTTTGGCACAGTAAATGAGAACATTGGCTAGACTGAGTTATATTGTCATTGTAATTAAGGTCCTTCTCTGCTGCTGTCATAGTGTAAATTTCATTTATGCTCATAGAGCCCTTATGCCATCAGAGTCTCTAGGATAAATTAAAACTATGTGCTGTTTGAACTGTAGAGTAGTTTTATTTTTCTCTGAAGCAAAGCAGCTTGGGGCCTGTCTTCCTCTGCTAAAAGACTGCTAAGCATGAGAGCCTGTGAATCTGACAGCAGATTGATGGGTGGGCTGGTTTCTCTGATGGTGTAAGCTGCAATAACTTCTCCACCCACTAGGGCAAGCTGAAGCGGTAGCCTTTGAATGGTATGTGGAGAATGGCACCATATGAATGTTTTACTCTCTTACCTTGCCAGCGTGGTACGCTGCAGCTCTGAGTCTTGAGCACTGTTGTAGGCTGGGAGAATCTTCTCAGAACTTGGACTCACCTTTGAACAAAATGTAAAGAGCACAGAATCACAAAAATCACAGAATTCTAGGGTTGGAAGGGACCTCGAAGGATCATCTAGTCCAACCCCCCTGCCAGAGCAGGGTCACCTAGAGTACATCACGCAGGAACGCATCCAGGCAGGTTTTGAATGTCTCCAGTGAAGGAGACTCCACAACCTCGCTGGGCAGCCTGTTCCAGTGCTCTGTCACTCGCACAGTGAAAAAGTTTTTCCTGATATTCACATGGAACCTCCTATGCTCCAGTTTGCATCCATTGCCCCTTGTCCTATCATTAGTCGTCACTGTAAAAAGGTTGGCTCCATCGGCCTGACCCTCACCCTTTACATATTTGTAAACATGGATGAGGTCACCCCTCAGTCTCCTTTTGTCCAAGCTAAAGAGACCCAGCTTCCTCAGCCTTTCCTCATAAGGGAGATGTTCCACTCCCTTCATCATCTTAGTGGCTCTGCGCTGGACTCTCTCAAGCAGTTCCCTGTCCTTCTTGAACTGTGGGGCCCAGAACTGGACACAATACTCCAGATGTGGCCTCACTAGGGCAGAATAGAGGGGCCCTCTTTGCCTTGCTGCATCTTTTCATACTTTAACCATGTGACTTGTACATCCTTTGGGAGGCAGGTTTGAGGTACCTGTTAGACTGGCTAGTGGGAGAAGGAGGTTTGATGTGCCACCCTAGCTGCATCAGGAGGTGATTGGGTAAGGTTTGTCTGTGAATTCAGTAGGAGATTGAAATGGGGAAGGGGCTCTCTGTGGCTATAATAGCTGGACCAGAGTAAATGTGGGTATTGTGTGGGTTTCTGACTACAATGTGGTGAAGATACATTCAAGCTGGCTCTAACTTAGTCCCTGCCAGACTCAACAGCGCTCTAAGGAAGCTGCTTCTCACTGATGGATCGTTCAGATCTACTGAGAACTTGTCAACTGCAATGCAATTGTTAGCTTAGTGTAGGAAGTGTGTAAGAAGTACTTCAGGATCTTCTGCATCAAACAGGTTGGGTATGATGCAGCAGCTATCTGGCTTCGTGAAGCAAGGTATTTAATATCCCTCCCATATGCTTTGTAATTAGCCTTAATTGTTTACCTCAGCAGTATAATTTGTATCTTCCTACTCCCAGGTAAGAAATGTGAGTTAAAGAAATTTATCTGGGACGTGAAAGGGTTTTTGATGCTCACATATGGAGAAGCCCCTCACTTACAAATAACGTTTACATTTTAGTTTGCCTAGGAAATACAATGTTTTAAGATGTTGTTTCTTACCCTTTCAGCTTGTCTTTATAGCATGTTTTAATCTAGTCTTAGAAACTGCCATTTGGAATTAGCAAGGAAGATGTCATGCAACATGTGAGATGATGTTGTTAATCTGTCTGCTCAGCTGATAGCTGTTTTGGTTGAGCAGAGTTAATCCTATTACTAGACCTCACTGTCTTTAAAGAGCAAATGTACTTTGAAAGAAACTATATTTTCTAGGATGAAGGAAGAAGTATGTGCAGGATCTCCAACGTACATCAGTTTGCCTGCTGCGTTAGTTAAGTTCTTGGGTAACAGAGTGGAGCCAAAACATTAGGCAGGAGGCAAAGGAGGTCAGTGCTGGGAAGGGGGTTAAAATCTCACAATTAGAAGTCAGCAGATACTGCACATCTTGTCTCTCTGTGTCATTCCCACAGCAAGTGTTTTCGTATGTTTATCGTGACATAAATAATGAAAAAAAATCACTACTAAATAACTTAAACTGAAAAAATACCCACTGAGTTTTTTGTTAGTTGAGTTAGTGAAAATTGTAGCTTATTTTTCCTGATTTGTGTCCAGGCAATTTCTGAGCCAATTTGCTCTATTAACAAACACTGTCTGTTTTTCTGCCTGCCAGTTCTACAGTCTCACAATGACATAGGTGCACTTTTTATTTTATACATGTTATTTCAGTAGAAGTTCACAAGCATATGATGTATGAGCCATGCTCAATGTCATGTTCATAGCCTTCCTCGTTCTTCTGTGTTAGTAAAGCATTAATACTTTTTTTTCCCCGTCCCATTTTCTCTTTAGTAGAAAACCTCAGCAATGCACACGATGTTGTTAGCTCAGAATAGGTATTTCTAGGTAGGACATTACCATCTGAAATAATCACTTTTCTGAATGTAACTGCAGTATAGAGGAAGTTTGCCTTCAGTGTTTTCTGTAAGTACCCACAATCACTTGTTGTCAGCCGTTTGAACATGTGATAGCTGGTAAGAGAGAGTAGAAAGATACAAAGAGATGACCAGTGCTTACTGGTTCACAAACCATCTTGTACCAGAGGGGGAGGGATCCTTCTGGTGTCAACAGACAAACTCCATGTTTTGAAGTGTGAGCAAGACCTTGAAATTCTTCTAAGTCAATGTAATGGCCAATGTGATCATTAATCTATCTTGTCCTTTTCCTCAGTCTTCTGAGGTGCTATCATGGGTTTGGCCAATGACTGCGTGACAGATGCTCTCTGTTATCCCCTCCCCACCACCTTCCCGGGAGAAGAACACAGGGTAATAAGGGAGAGAGACTTTGAGGTTGGAAAAAAAACGCAAGAACAATTTTAATGAAACAGAAAATAATATCAACAATCAAGATGGTGAATTATATACAAATACATTAATATATTCAGATATTTAAATGAATACAGAAATGCAGAGCCCACAGTTCCCAGAGGGTAATTATGCTCAGGCTGGAAAAGTCCCAAACTGGACTCAGAAGCGGCTGGGGGCACCTGGGCCCAGTGTCCCAGCGACAGCCTGCAAAGAAATCTTGGAGCAGCCGCACCAGCCTACCCAAGGAGGCCGGGGAAGGCGACCTGTCTTGGTGCGCAGTGTTCTCCAGGGAGAAAATGGGCTGCAGGCACACAGCAGCGCAGGGAGGGGTGGCGAGAGGCGACCCCAGCCCTGCAGCACAGCAGCCCCAGGAGCCAGGGGAGGGCTCTGAGGAGCCATTTTGTACTGAGCGCTATGGGCAGGAGCGCTGTGATTGGCCCACGGGGGTCACCTGTCCCACCCTGCCCTCCCCACAGGCACCGCTGCCCCCCCCATGGGCACTGCCCCAGCACGGGTGGGGGGGGCCCGGCCCAACCTGCCCTGCCCCGAGCCTCTCAGGGTAGCACAGAAAGTTTTTATCCTGGTAGTCTCAAACCAGGACAGATGCACTCCCCAATTTCAGTGACAAGTTCTGCTAATGGATTTTGAAATAAAGTACTCAGCAAGTACCATTTCTGTTTCCTGCGAACAAGCTGAGAGCTGTGAGCACACAAGGACACGAATCATTTTACTGATAATCCAGTGCCATGTCATAACACTGACACTACAATAATTTTCATGGTTTTATGACTTTATAATCTGTTATTTCATCTTTGTGACATTGCTATGACATTGTAAGTGTGTGAGAAGAGTCTAAGCTTCAGACAAATCAGACAAATGGACCTGCTCTTCTAATTCACAGTAGTGTAAATCTGAAATTACTACAGTTATCTTGCTCTAGTTAGTGCTAGGTAAGGGTAAGGAAACGTTAGCACCTTGTGAGTGTTCCAAGAAGGAACTCGTGCACTTTGCATAAAGAAAAGTGGAGATAATTTGGAAAAGATAAAAAAAAAAAGACAAGTAGAGTTGTTGGACGTTGAAACCACTTACGTCTTGCCCAGTTCCTTACAAGGCTCATCCTCAGTTTTAGTGGCTCCTGCTGTAGTACTTTGTCATACAGCTGTGATGTACAACTAAAATGCATTATTTTCCTCCAAGGTTAAATCTCACTGAAGTACACATCGGGTTTCCCCATCTTCCTGCACTACCCACCAAGTAGACTCTGGCCCTTAAGCAATAGGATCCCCTTGAGCAATAGGAACCCCACGAATGGGTTTGCCTTTTCCTGAGGGAGGAGCAACCCACACTGTCTTTCACACACACTTTTCTCCACAGTAGAGAGGCTTGCTTTATTTGACCACGGCACATATTTCGCATTTAAGGATAACCTCTTCTGTTGCTTCAGTACTCAGGTCCACCCCATGACCATGAGCCCATATACACACTGCATGTCTTCCTAGGTGTCCTGATGCATCACGGGCCCACCGAGCTAAGAATAGCTCGTCCCTATGTTCCCAGTCCAGATCCACCTCAGTTCAATTCCAACAGCCTGGGCCACCTGCTCCTTTTTTCCATGTTCTATGGTGGCACGGCTCTTGGCCATGTGAGTGTCTACATAATGTACTTTTACAGTGAGGTTCTCTACCCAGGCAGCAATGTCTTGCCACAGTGTGGCAGCCCAGATGGGCTTACCTTTGCTGCCAGTTACTCGGCTTCTGTTGCTGTAGACACCACCACAGGCCATTTGCCACTATCTGTGAATCAGTGTAGGGTAGAGTACTGGCCACTTGTCTCTTTCGACAGTGTCTAGGGCCAGCTGGGTGGCTTTCACTTCTGCAAACTGTCTTGATTTGTCTTTGCCTGTCACAGCACTTGTGATTTGTGTTGTGGGACTCCACACAGCAGCCTCCCACTCGTGATATTTTCCCACAATATGACAGGACCCATCAGTAAACAGAGCATATTATTTTTCATTTTCTGGTAATATTTTCTGGTTTTCATTTCTGTTTTATACAGCGGAGCCTCTTTTGTATGAGTGGGTTACTTGGGCGATGCTTTGAAATGTCTGCCTCCTGGCCAGTCCTTGATCTCATCTTCCTGCACTCCCTCAGGAGGAGCTTTTACCTCCTTTACTAACTTGATCAACTTATGCTTCCATTGTTTCTTCTTGTCTGTGGGAACAACTGTTGTAGTTGAGTGTTGTATTTCTGATTTATCCACAGTGTCTATTTGTGTGTCCTCAGATCCAAAGACCCTCACAGTATCTATTTGTATGTCCTCAGATCCAGAGACCCTCTCGTTCCTTTGAGCATAGGCACAGGCCTACTTTATGCCCCAACACAGTGCTACAAATCGTGTCTTCATGTTATATGCAAGGCATCCTTCCTTCAAGCGGTCTGTTCAGGAGTGATGTCCCAAACCATTGGAGGTGAAAACTGCTCTAGGCACCCACCTATCCAAATTCTTCCACACAGTTTGTCACCTGGGAATTGGTTGCCTCAGGGCAACCTGTGTGGCATTCCCAACTGGCTGGTTAACCTTGCAAAATGCCAAAATCAGCTTCACTGCGCTCACTGATACACCCCTCTGGTTACACCAGGGTATTCAAGGCACTGAAGGGTCATTGCAACAAGGGTAGAAACATCTGTCCTGGAGAAGAGGAAGATGCTGTTCTTCGTTTCCTCCACAAAGTGGCTCCTGGAGAAGAGGAGAAAGGTGTAATTGCTAATTGTGTCCATGAGATGGTTCCCAGAGTATTGGGATGGCAGCAGTGCAGGGGCCAAATACCAGATAAGCCTTAAGTCTTATCGTGGCTCTCTCAGGCAAAGAAAAAGGAAAGTGAGAAACAACACAGCAAGCAGCAAAAGCTGAAAGCAGCCAATAACAAGCTCATGAGTTTGATGTACAGCAAGAAAGGGAGCAAGCAACAGAGCAACTGAGGGAAAAACCAAATCAGCTTTGAGAACAAGCACATCGTGACCAGCAACATGAAGTAACAGCATGCCAAGTAACAGCTAAACAGCTGTAAGTTCAGTCTAGCACACTCTGATCAAATCTGTCATTATCTCAAACCCTTTCAAGTCTCTGTTCAGGAGCCAAAAAGGACTGTTGTGGGCTGACCTGTTTTAGTCACTTATTCCAAAACACAGCACCATCGGGGTTGCTGTGAAGAAAGTTAACCCATCCCTGCTGGACCCAGTAAAAACACCAAGATTGTAGTTTGCTTTCTAAGATTTCACTAACTGAATCCTTTGCTTTCAAGGTTACAGAAAAATTTCTAAATGCTCTGCCTCCCATTGTGAATTTATTTTACCCAGTCAGATCAATGATTTTGTATGTGAGTTATTCAGATTTTTCTAAAGTATTGCTGGTAGGATTCAACATAGTACTAGGTATTCAGTATCCTGCAGGTTAAAAACACTGTTTAAAAGAATGAACAAATAAATACTTATCCTTACTTACTTATTACTTACTGTTACCTTCTTTGCACAGACCATGGAAAGTCCAGACAGATGGAGAGATCACTGCAGATCAATGCACTAGGGCCAGGTTCACAAAGAGACTGTAGCACGATGTTGAGCACTGAAATGCCTAAATTTTGGGCATGTGGCTTCTGGAGTGGAATTTGCAGCCCCCAGCTAGGGCTCTAGCCCTTGGAGCCATAGGTACATGTATCCAAACAGGATCTGCAATAGCCAGAACACTGGACATGAAGAGCTCTTAAAGCAGAAAGCAAGAAATGCTGGAGAAGTGATGCCTGAAATTAAGCCCGTGCCTCACACCTCCCTTTTCTGCTTTCTCTGAAATCCCCACAGCTGAACACACAACCCTTGTTAGACTAGAATCTTAGACTGGATCTTTCAGAAGATTAGAAGTCTCCACTTCCCAGTGAAACCGCACTCTAATTTTAACCTTACAAAGCTGCACGTTAGCACTTTGAAACAGTGACAGTTTTATATGCAGAAGTCTGCTACTGACGTGCGATTGTCTGAAATTTAGGCCAACCAAAATTAAAAGGAAATCTGTTTCCAGGTGGGAGTTTGAGCTGAAGGGAAAATATTTACATAGCAAACTCTCTCTTTTTTTTTCTTCCTGTTTTTTTTTTTTATTTTCTTGAAAGCTGCACTGATGGTTTAGAGTGATAGGGTAAGCCCTGACAGAGTGCCTAGCGGGCACAGCAGTAGAGGCAGAGATATGTGATATTTGTTGTCCTTCCCTGAAATGTAATATATGTGTGTCAACTCCATCAAAGCAGTGAAGGCCTATAGACAAGAAAGAAATAAAATAGGGTGCTGAAAGAGATGCAGTGTTCTCAAGAAACTATTCAGTGCACAGGCAATTACCGTGGCACTGATTTCTTTGCACTGTTAAGTATCGGTCTCTTCTGTTTTTCTCAAAGATCTCGGAAAGATTCACACACATTTCTTTATTTTCCTTTTTTTTTTTTTGTATGTGTCAAATGACAAATTGGTAACTACTCACTGATAAGAGAAACAAGAGGGAAGAGAGGATTTAGGGAAACTGGCCAGAGGCCACCTCAGAGTTGTTGCCCTTGCCTGTCGTTGGGGAGTTAATTATTCTTGTGCCTACAGATACAGAGAGCTTGAACCCTGTCTCTAGATCCTCAAGCAACATGGCAGAGCCCACCTCAGCATGCCTGCTGCAGTGTGTTTACTTCAGGAGCCAGGGTGGCTGTGAGGCTAATGTGGTATTCAGCAGGTCTACATTCGGTTCCCTGCACCCTTGAAGATGTCTTATCACAGAATCATGGAAAGGTTTGGGTTAGAAGGGACCTGAAAGATCATCCAGTTCTAACCTCCCTGCCATGGGCAGGGACACCTCCCACTAGACCAGGTTGCTCCAAGCCCCATCCAACCTGGCCTTAGACACTGCCAGGGAGGGGGCAGTCACAACTCCTCAAGCCCTCGCTGGAGCAGCCTGTTCCTGAAGGACCGCACCTCGCAGAGGGACATGTGTCAGAGGAGTTCGTGGAGGACTGTCTCCCATGGGAGGGACCCCACGCTGGAGCAGGGGAAGCATGTGAGAAGTCCTGCCCCTGAGGAGGAAGGAGCGGCAGAGACAACATGTGATGAACCAATTGCCACCCCCATTCTCTGTCCCCCTGCACCATTGGGGGGGAGGAGGTAGAAACATCGGGAGCGCAGTAATTTGGGCCTGGGAAGAAGGGAGGGGCTGGGGGAAGGACTCCTTAAGATCTGGTTTTGTTTCTCATTGACCTGCTCTGATTTGATTGGTGATAAATTAAATTGATTTTTTTTCCCCCAAGTCAAGTCTGGTTTGGTTGTGCCCATAATTGGTGAGTGGGCCCTCCCTGCCTTTGTCTTCACCCACCAAGCTTTTTGTCATATTTTCTGCTCCCCATCCCACCGTGGGGGAAGAGCGGGTGAGTGGCCGCCTGGATCTTTGTTGCTGGCTGAATCTGAACCAGGACACATGTCTGGCCAGGGAGTAAAACAAGAGTCTTACCAACTTTGTTCTCACTAAATTGGGTGCTGCAGCTTTGTCAGAATTGCAGCTTTTCTGCACAGAAAATGGATTCTATCCCAGCAAAATCAGAACAGTCGTATAACAACGGTTAATGGTCGACGATGCTGAAACTTTCTCGATTAATTATTTTTTCCATCAGAGGTAGAGTTTCCTGTATGGCCAGTTTGAGCTGTTTGTTCAAAATCGTTCCTAACTGCCTTTTGCAGTTGCATTGGAGTAGTTTGTGGCTCACAGGCATCCACGGACCCTAGGCTGAGTGTGAGTGACTTGGGGACAGTGACACAGCATGGTTTATCTTCCTGACTAAGCCCTTTTCTCAAGCAAGGAATATAGAAGGCAAAGATGATGTTGGAAAGCAACCCCTGCCCATGTGTCTTCTGCATGTTGGCAAGATACTGTTCAGACCATCCACGACATCTGTATGGTTGTCACTTACAGGCCATGCCTATACTTTTGCTGTCCATTTGTCCACTGCTTCTCTGTGTCCTGAGGCAACATGCTTTAGTTCTGTGTGGTATGTGCTTAATAAAAGGAAGCATGGTACCAGAGGCAAAGTGTAGAGTGGCCAGCCTGCCCAGTGTTAGAGCTTAAAAAATATAAATTCCACAACTCAGTAAAAAGAGAATAATCCAAGAATTTTATCTTCCCTACAGCAGTTAGAACTGATACCAGTAATGTCTTACTGCTGCTGTTTACCCTGTAGTGGAGAGAGTACATTCCTGTTGAACACCGTGGTTTTTATTTGGACTCTTTGCTCTCTAAACTTCATGACTAGCTGTTTCAAGGTGAAGTAGGAGGTATTTTCTTGTAAACCATCCCACCACATAAAGATGATAGCTGTCAAGACTTGATTCATATGTGGAGATAACTTACAGTTTTCAGACACTCTTTTTCCTAAATATAATGATATTGGGTGTTTATGTATTTTAAAACATTTAAAGGTGACCAGTATAAAATCAGAATTGTCACTTTTACAGGAGATAGTAGAAAATACTACATTTTTTTTCTTTTAGAAAATACTACTTTTTTTTTCTTTTAGATTTTTATATTTATTACATTGATGTTCTGCAGAACTTGCGGATAATCAGTGTGATAGAAGCTACTAACAGTTTTGTTTGGGTTCCTAATTCTCCTTTGCAAGGAATAGAAACTTCCTACTGTGCCATACTTTCTTGGGGAGAAGCGGTTTATTCTTGAAGGTGTCATGACTACTTTGGTTAAAGTCTTTTATAAAGGGCCTTGTCTATTAAAATGTACTGAGAAAAGGTTAAGAAAGCTTACTAGGTGACAGTAATACTTTGAGAGCATGTAGCATTGGCCAGGGTATGGATGCAGGATGAAATAAGAAATTCAGTGCACCACTGTTCCACTAGTAATCGTGCTAATGTGATTGTGCTCTAAGACACACTTTGAAGATATAGCAAAGTTATAATCCATTTATAAGTAAAAATGCTGTTAATACATTGCAGTACCATTACAATTAGAGTGGCTTTCTTCTTTCTTTAGTAGGTTCACATTTCTGTTCTGCTCTGAAGGAACCACAGAAAACAAAGGAAGGATCAAAAGATGATTCTGCCAGTGTCCAGTTCCTAAAATAAGTAAATGGAAGGGGGAAATCCTTATTTCATTTAGTGCTCTGAGATGTCACCTAATACTGACATAAGTAAAATGTTCTAAAAGGAAAAACAACCAACATGTAGTTGTCATGTCCCTTGTAAAGCTACAGCTATCTTAAAACATGTCCAAGTTAAAACATGGGTGTGCAGCATGGGCAATCTATGTCTCTCAGCCATGATTTCATGTAAAAGGATGACTGCCCCAGTTCACTCCCTGACATTTCAGTCTCTCCCTCTCTCAAAGTCCTTTCATGGTCTGATTTGATAAAATTCTTATCCAAACAATTTTAAAATAATATGATGAGCTGGAAGGTACACAACAGGGGGAGGTTATCCATAGTACCTACTGATTCTGCCACTGACTGCCTCTGAATATTCCCTTGCCCAAGGTGGGCACTCTGCCAGGTCGAGGTCTTCAGTGCTTGGATGGTGGAAGGCCTTCTGCACTTGGACTCCCTGCCTTAGAGGTGAGGGATATGGGTTCTTAGGTAGTTGATGTCTGCATACCCTGCCATGGTTGCTGAATGAATAGCAAGCATCATATCAGCTAGAGTCTGTCATGTACTGTCTAAACACGGAGCTGTATCTGACATCTGCTGCCTTTTATTAAAACCTTTGTTTTTGGAAGCCTGCAATGAGAGATTACTGAAATAAACATCTGGCCCTTAGGAGAGGAGTAACAGGTTGCTTGTAGAGTCAGTTGGATAAGCTCTTTAAAAATCCTGTCCAGAGATCTTATCAGAAGGTTAGTTAATTGAAAACTGTCATGTTTAGACTGTCCTGTGTTGTGCAGACAAGATCTTATTTTTGTATGTTTATATAATATTAAAAAAGACTCATACATGCACACACACTCATTCTCCAAGGAGAGTTGTGCTGGGTAAGAGCTTTCCATTGTAATCCTAATGAGATCAGTAAATGAATGTCATCTGTCCTAGAGAATTGGACTGCCCTTTTCAGGAAGGATGTTAACAGCTCATTCTCTGTGGCATACAGTATTAGCTCAGTCAGTAGCAGAGTGCTGATTTAATGCATATAAGTTACAAGTTCCCTATTACTACTTGTAAGAGCAATTATGTTGCTCCTTTTATAACAATGGAGAGGTCATAATAGTATATTGAAAAATCTCTGCCAAAGAGAAAAAAATCAAGCAGCATGCCAATAGATTATCTATAAGTGCTATCCAATAATTAGTGCATTTAAAAAATTCTCTATAAAAAGCATTGCAAACTACATTTGGGGGATTTCCTTGTTTTTCTGCTTCTTGATGTGGTAAGCAGTAAGAATTTGTCTGAGATGTTTAACAAGCTCACTCTTGTAAACTAAAAACAAACAACAACAAAGTCAACTTTCTCTTTTAAAGGACCTTATTGGGAGGAATTTTATTCACAGTTGTCTTTGCAACTTGATTAGTTATAAATCATAGAATCATGGAAAGGTTCGGTTTGGAAGGGACCTTAAAGACCATCCAGTTCCAACCCCCCTGCAATGGGCAGGGACACCTCCTACCAGACCAGGTTGCTCCAAGCCCCATCCAACTTCGCCTTGAACACTGCCAAGGCGGGGGCAGCCACAACCTCACTGGGCAGCCTGTGTCGGTGTCTCACCACCCGCACAGTGAAGAATTTGTTCCTAAAATCCAAAGTCTAATCCAGTGAAGTTCTCATAATCTCAGTTATGGTAATGGATAGACAGTGTCTGTATAATTGCAAATCGTAAATGAAATCTACTCTGTGTTAGTGTATTACTTTGGCCAATTTTATCATGCTTGCATTATGTTCTTTGAAGTACAAATACTTATTTACGCTAATCTGCGGTACTGCCAATTTTAACTTTGGTGTGCAGTAAATAGTTTGTCCCAGCAGAGACAGTGTTTATTTAAACAAGCCCCAGTGTACCTGCTTAGCAAAATGCTGAGCCAAATTAGTTATGGCAGTGGCTGTAATCACATCACTGCAGTGATCTGGTTTCCCAGCACCAGGAGTACAACACACTTAAGGCCTCCACATCACACTTGGGATACAGCTACTGCTGTAGCCAAGTTGAGGTTTGTGAACTTGGCAGTTGCTGCTGAGATAAGGAGAAGCTACCCTGGAAATGGGATTTCTAAGGAGGAGAGAATTCCCAAGGACAGACAGTTTTCCTACCGGAGTAAATTGGCATAAAACCCACGTGAATACAGAAGGATGTAAGACATTTGTGTCACAACAAGAAGTTAAATCCAGATTTCCTGAATGCTTGTCCACTATATCAAAGATAAGTTGCTCTTATTTCACTGTAGAATTTGAGCAGTAGATGGCTGTTGGGATCTGCATAATCTAGACATTAAGAGAGTTTCCTGCCTTTGATTAATCTGAAGTTTAAAGAGATGTAAGGCAACCACATCACCTTTTGGTTTCAGGATAGACTGTGAAGACTCAGATTTTGAAAACAAAGCTGTCTAAATGTGAGGCTTGGTTTTAGGGTTTGGTTTTTTTCCTTTACCAGCATACTAAGTAAGTGGACAATATCAATTGACTTTGCTAATTAATTTAAAACTTTGTGTAAAATGCAACTTAGGATAACACAAGTGGCCGTAATTGTGTGAGACTGAAGGTTGATCTAAATCAGCTTTGTCCCAATAGTGGCTATGAGCATATGCCTAGGAAAGACTACAAGCGAGTCAAGTGTATAAAATGTCTCTATTGAGTAGTCTCCCTGTCTCCAGTTATTTTTCTGAAAGAAAGATAACTTTAATGTATTCAGTAATTCTTATTACATTTCCCTGTCGTGAACCTCAGCCTTCTGGTGCAGTCACGTAACCATTTAGCATCCTTAGTGCACCATGGGTCTGCTGAGCTCTGCATGTAGTTACCAGTCATCCTGCCACCACGGTGAGCTTAACAGCGCTCCTCCCATTACCATCTGGGCTAACTGCTCCTGAAGACCTTTGCAACCACAACCTGCCTCTCTGTCCCGGTTTTCAGCCACTCAACAGCAGCAGGGAAGCAAAGAAGAGCTTTATGCTGTGCAGGGTCAGCAAGAGTTTGCTTGTCTCTGTAGGTGAGCTGTTGAAACTTCAGTACAGTCAGCTTTGCTTGTTTTCAACAAAGCATTCTGGTGGTAAAGCAGAGGGGCTGTGTATTGCTCAGACTGCTTGGTGATCAAACTGCTGTTGACTTTAAAGTTGAGGAGGCAGGCCTAAAGCAGTCAGGTGTTTGTTATCCTGTTAAGAAACCTTTCTAATGTGTAATAGCTTTTCACTTGCCTTATTTACACTCCTGTCACTTCTCTATCCTCTCAAATCCTCTTGAGATATGTTTTTTCTCCTAACTGGAATTTGTCATCCTCTGTAATGTTTCATACCCTTGTCTTTGTGATTTGTCACCTGTATTTTTGTTGTTTTTCAACTTTTCCACTGATGATTCATGTCTACTGTCTCTACATCTCCTTAATTTTAGTAGCCTTAATCATCTACTAATGTTGCCAGAATTTTATACATTAATAATGTGTAATTAGCAGCTCTGGAAACCACCAAGGATCATAATTTAAAGCAGTGCAGTCAAAATTATGTTTGTGCACATAGTTGCCTTTTGAAGTAGGGCAGTGGGTGATTGTTTGCTCTGCTTGGATATTTTTAGGTTAACAGCTGCTTCCTGAATGCCTCCAGGGCATCAGTGGGAGCCACTTCCTTGGAGAGGGCTCTGACAACACTGCTCAGCTGGTCCCAGCAAAGCTGTAGCGCTCACTGGCTCGGTGTTGCTGCTTGGCACAGTGGCAAGGAGATCATAGTTACTACTAGCAGTGGATCCTGGTGCAGAACCAGGGAACCACTGCCCTGCCAAAACCAGCAGGTGGTGGTGTCCTTCCTCTGTGGGAGGCAGAGTGTTCCAGAGAGTTTTTCCAAGCGGAACCTATTGGCTTGCAAGCAAGTTGAGCTCTTGCCTGTATGTGAAGCTCTCAGCTTCCACTGAGCTTGGCACCATTTTCCTTCTTCAATCTCTGCATCTACTGCTGGTAGCAGTGGGATGTTCTTTATGTGAGATGAGAATTTTCATGTCCTCACCCATGGATTTAGTGTCTTTACTTGTGGCCCCAATCTGCAGACTTTATCTCCTTATAAAGGTAAGGTGAAAGGCAGGATGTTTTTTGGAACATCTGTTATCTTACCTGTACTATTGGGGAAAGCCAAGAATGCCCACCTTGAACTCCTACCATGAGCCAAAGCAGAACCTACGAGTCCTTGAGATCGTGCTTCTCAAAAATGTCTTCAGCTATTATACTAAATAAATTTCTTTCAACATTTATGGGACTATTATGCATTTTCATAACATTTTTTTTACATTTGACTATTTTAGGATCACATGTTTTCATGACAGAGATTAGTAGGAAAATTCTCCTACTTAAAATGTTACTTCTACTTTATTTAAAAATATGATGCTTCTTCCCGCATGAAAGTAAGAAAGTGTCAATAGCATTTTAATGTGTTTTGCAATGCAGATATTTCAAAACATTGCGGAGTTTGCTTCTGGTGGATAATCTTTTGTGGTTATTAAATATTCTTCTCCTTTTAAAATGAATCAGTCCACTGGGTTTTGTGTTCTTTCAAGCATACACTCACTCAGTTTAGCTCACTGTTTTTTCAGTAAGTGAATCTGGGTTTGATCATCTGTAAAAACGTGGAAAAAACATGCTAAATCAGGCCTGGGTAATTCTGGAAGTAAAAATTGATAACTAGCCCTTGCAGAGAGCTTTTTATGATTAAGTCTTAGATTATTTTACAGAGGTTAAGGTAAGCAGATGTTCATAGATATTGGGTTCGCTGAGTCACAAAGTCATTGTCAGAGCCAGGAATGCAGCCTTATTTCTTATGACACTACTTTCAGGCTGTGAACCTTCCCTGTCCTGTTTTTCTTTCCAATTTATTATTAAGGAGTGAAAAATCCATAATCTTAGACCAGTGGTGGTTTTAGAGCTAACTGAAGTACTGAGGTCAAGACACTTCAGGGGAACTCCAGAACTTGAAGATGGTCATGTGAAATGATGACTCCCCCGAACAGAGAGCTTTCCTCAGACAAACTGTTGAGACAAACAGATGTCTGGGGGTTCATGAAAACTGCCAGTGTGCTTAGGAGGAAAGGGTGCTCCTGGTGGGGATTGAAAATGGTGTCTGTCTTGAGCTGTGCTGCTGCAGAAAGGCTTGCAACAACTGCCTGCCCGCAGGTTGGCTGCTTATCGTTTACAGGGCTGTGATGAGCAGCCTAAGGCAATTTAAACCTGCCCTGATATTAGAGGGGTGCCTTTGTTCTTCTCACTGCGAGTTGTACTCATCCACTGCTCCCCTACCTTCATCTGCAGAGACAGTGTGACTCATTTGTAGATGAACCCAGCGGAGAAAATGAAGGTTGTTTCTCAGTTAGGTCAGGCGCTGTTTTCACATGTGATTCCTTGTATAGTTCATGTCCCTCATGGCTTTTCATCTGCTTTAGCAGAGTCAGACTGTGCCTTTTTCGGGTTTAATAATGTCTGTGCAGTTTTTCAAGTCAAGGGCTTAATCAAACATACTTCTGCAGAGCTTCAGTATTACTTCTACTCCTCTAGGTATTCAATTATTACATTGTCCTCTTTTCATCCATGGCATTGTCAGGGGTGCTTTCAATACTGCTTCAGCTTATGCTATGGCCTAGTTGTGATATCTGTCTATTTTATTTATTACTTTCTGGCTATTAATTGTGAATTTGTGGTTAATCAGTAATTAGCATCAGTTCATCACCTTTAATGATTTTTTAATTGATGTAAACGTGTTTATTATTTCCTCTGTTTAATCAGGGTTAAACAGAACAAGACCATAGCTGAAACTCACACCTGAAACAGTGAGGGAACTTGAAACTGTGTCTAATATCTTGATATGTTAGGATTTTAAAAAGGCATAGTAATAGTTCTGTGCTCATAATGGGAAAGAGCATCTGTCTGCAAAGTCTGTTTTCCAGTCTGTGATGTTGATCATTGCGGGAGATTCTACCTTCCTTTGCTCCAGAACTGCTTTATTCCTTGAAGCGTTTCATTCCTTCACTGGAGACATTCAAAACCCGCCTGGATGCATTCCTGTGTGATGGACTCTAGGTGACCCTGCTCTGGCAGGGGGGTTGGACTAGATGATCCTTCGAGGTCCCTTCCAACCCCTAGGATTCTGTGATTCTGTGATTCTGTGATTCACCTGGCAGTAAAAGTGAATAAACTTGACTCTTCCCAGGGAGTGAAGTGAGTAGATGGTATTTACTGGAAATTATGTATTGCACATAGAGAAAACAATGGAACTGAAAGCTAGATAGAAGAAATTTGTGTTCTCTCTCGCTCTCATACTCGGCACTGATGAGGCCGCACCTCGAGTACTGTGTTCAGTTCGGGGCCCCTCACTACAAGAAGGACATTGAGGTGCTGGAGCGTGTCCAGGGGAGGGCAACTAAGCTGGTGAAGGGCCTGAAGCACAGGTCTTATGAGGAGTGGCTGGAGGAGCTGGGGTTGTTCAGTCTGGAGAAAAGGAGGCTGAGGGGAGACCTTATTGCTCTCTACAATTCCCTGAAAGGGGGCTATAGCAGGGTGGAGGTCAGTATTTTCTCCTAAGTAACAAGTGATAGGATGAGAGAAGACAGCCTCAGATTGCACCATGGGAGGTTTAGATTGGATATTGGGAAGAATTTCTTCACAGAAGGGGTTGTCAGACACTGGAACAGGCTGCCCAGGGAAGTGGTTGAGTCACCATCCCTGGAGGCATTTAAAAGACGTGTAGATGTGGTGCTCAGGGACATGGTTTGGTGGTGGACGTGTCAATGTTAGGTTAATGGTTGGACTTGATGATCTTAAAGGTCTTTTCCAACCTAAATGATTCTGTGATTCTGTGATTCTATGTATACATTACATGTACTGAAAGCTGAAAGGATCAGTAGACACAAAGCTTAGTCCTGGAATACTGACTCACTGCCCGAGTCTATAGCGCAGCAATATGCCATCTTTTAAGAAGGTGATGACAAAAAGCCATCTTAAGAAGAAGGTTTACTCCTTCTACTTATGTCAGCTAGTATGTCTAAGTGTATGGTGTATGACCATCATACACTCCTGCTGGCCTCTCTGTGTCTTTCAGGACAGATGCTTTCAGTATAGAGGGTTAGGCTGGGAAACTGTCTCTGTGCTGCTGTGCTTTTTTTTGGGCTGAGAGTATTTAAATGATTATGCAACCATGAAGTATCGCTTTGCTAGGACAGTTGTGTTCTTGTCAGTATAGCAGTATATCATTATGGAAATGCTAGCCAAGCATCTTTGTCTAGTACACTGTAAAGGTTTTAAGAGAAATTCTGCACATCTGCAGGATGATTATGGATCTCGTGGGAGGTATATTATCCCTGCAATGGTGACTGTGTATTTTCTGTCTGAAAAATCTTTTATTTTAGGTTGGTGGAGAGAAAAAGAAAATGAAGAGAAGTAAAGCCTTCATCTAGAAGCGTGCACTTTCCTTACAAGTGATTTGACAAGATATCAATCATGCTTCTGCAAAGATTTAATTTGATATATCCTATAGTTGATATATCCTATTCTGATTTGATATATCCTATAGTTGGTTCTGACAGGGCAGATGAAGCTATCCAGGGCAAGTCAGCAATCCATGCTGCATTGTGAAGACCCAGAGAAATACTCTGGGAAGCAGAATGCTTGCCCAGAACATTTTTGCTTCCTGCTTAGGATCTGAGAAGCCAAAATGTAAACACAAGTGGATATTGGCTAGGTAGGAAGATAAAAGAAGATTCCTGATCTTGCATATCCTATGACAGCCTACCAATAATAGCCAGGTCAGAGGAAGATTTTTGCTGTTCAATTGAAACTTTTTCTGTTTATCTTACATGGCCACATGTGATTGTGGGGTGGTTTATGAGGTTACAGGTTCAAGAGAAAGCAGGAGTGAAAGGAGACAAGTGGATAAGGCAGCTGCTGCTAAGGAAAAACTGAGGTCAACTTTCAGAGAAAGCAGCTGAAACTGTAACAATGAGAGATGAGCTCTCAAAAAGTAATGAGATTAGAGGTTAGGAGCCAAAGAACTGCTGACTTTGGGGGTCAGGTGCATTGGGAAGGACTATTACACAGATAGGAAGCATGTGGGGGCACAGAGACTGCCGGTTCCTGCTCTGCATTGAAAGCATGTATGTGCATGGTCAGTATTTAAAGGGATTTCTCTTGTTGAATGCTTTCAAGTAAAGTGTAACTACTAATCTTAGATAGAGGTAATTGCTATGTAGTGATGAGCACATACCTGAAATTTTCTGACATTCACTGAATGTTTTACATGTCAGAAGTGGTTAAGTAAGGATGAATATTTCCATTTTGCAGTTATGAGAAAGTAGTCTGAACTGGGTGCTTGATTGTTTGCTAGTGGTCATGAAGGCAATCTTTGCCTAGCCACTAAGAGAACCTGAAACTTCCTGGCTTCTTGCCATGTGCCAAATCCATTCACTAAACTGTGCTCTGTATTTCTCTTTTTCCCTTGAAAACTGAATGTTGTCAGCTCCTTTGATGATAGAAGAGTAGCAGGTGTCCAATGCAACAAACAAGTCAGTAAAAGTAGCAGTAAAACTTCAAGATGAGAACCTGATCTTAAGCAGTTGAAATCTAAAAGGAAATTAATCATGATAACGAAGCTTGTTTTTTGTCTTTCTGTACAAGAGGTTTCTTTATGGTAACATATTTAACTATGTGGTTGTCCAAGGCTGAGATATGATTGCTGACTTCAAAAGATACAATGATGATGAAGTCTCTGTTCCACCACAGAATAAATAAGGAGTTCAGCTGCTTTAGGACTTCTTCTTGGAGGTTTCCATGCTAGGAAGTATTTTGTTTGCTAAAATGCAAATTGGAAACCCAGTCAGAAACTTATTTGCATTGTTAGGCATTTAAATATGTTTAAAATATACCCATGATAGATTTCCTTTTAATGCAAGTCCATGTTTATATTTTCCTGTCAGATAAAGTAGTGAAAGGTGTTGTAGTTAGAGAATTGTTGTGTTTTTCTTTGCCATTGTAGATGGTGTTATCATGACTGTTTAGAATAGCTTTTAGGTTTGCATGGGAGAATATGCGTAAATATCAGTATTTTCCTGAGCATTATTACATATCACTGTTTAGTCTGACACATGGTGTCCTAAGATCTGTCAGGAAAAAAAGAATACAAATGTTAACTCATCTATTTTTTTACTCTCTGTAGGATTATGATGGATTTTTTGAATCAAAGGAGAGCAACACTGTCTTCTCCTTTCTTGGACTGAAACCTACTTTGGCATCAAAGGTCAGTGTGGTATCACAGACTTTTCATGGAGTTCTTGGAATAGTGAGATTGAATTTTCTTTGAACTGGAAGAACTCTGGGTTTTTGGATGCACCACTGCCTTGATCCATACTCTGTCCATATCAGCTTCATGCTAATGAAGTAATTGAAACTGTTGCCATGAGAAGCAAAGCATTTTAAATGAAACCAAGCATATACAAGGGAGTTAATTTGAGACAGCAGATAAATGAACTTTATACATTCTCCTTCACATGTAAATTCAATGTAAATTGAAAGCAACTGACTGGCTTGTAACAGGAGAGACAACTAGGATCTTAATCAAAGGAATATCTGCAGCATATGTCACCAGAACATCATCTTACTGGGCCAGCCTGGCATAATGGCTCAACCAGGACAGCCTTTATTTATTAGGCATTATTTATTTTTTTTTAAATGCTGAAATGCTGGAGCAGTCAGGAGCAACTCTTTGAATAAGACTTAAGTTTTACCAAATACATATATACAGGTCAGAACACAAGGCCAGTTGACATCTTTCTGCTCAAGGCAGTAAAATAGAAGAGATTTTATTACCATATGGTAGCCTGGACACTTGTTCGAAGAGATGCATGATGCACCTATGGACAATAGATCAGACACATAGGGGAGGATTTTTCTTCCCTTGGCCACTGTATAGACAGCTGTGTTTGGTAGTAGTACTGTTTCAGACATGTACAAGTAGCTCTTTGGTATCTATAGAGTTCCTCCTCTGCCACGGATTCATTTATTTCTGAACCCCATGAGGTGGAGAAGTAGGAAGAAACCTCAGCAGGAAACCACAAAACCAGGTTATTTTGACAGCCTGCCTGCTTTGTATCTTGGAGAACTAGTACTAGGAAAAAGATGATGTCCTGCTGCAATCAGAAATAGCAGCTTCTATGCAGTTCTGTTCCTGAGAAACAGCCTGTTGTAGGCCTGGAGGAGTGTCTCTATAAACTTGGCCAGATCACTGCTTTGGTCTGGTAGTACTTCAGAGTGATGCATCCTCAGCTGCTGTGTGGACCAAGGTTGGGGGCATCTTAGATGCGAAGGTTACAGACCCAGGAGCTGAAACTGTATTCATATAATTAATAATTTTTCTTTCTTTTGTCTTTTAAATAGGAGTCGTAACCCTAGAAGGCCCATCTGAAGTATCGACAAGCACATCTTCTGGGTGAATGACCCTGTTCTTCAGCACACAACAGCTTCCCTAATGGATCACTGTGATAGAGCAAACAAGCACCATTAGTAGTAGTCTGCTTGCCATGTTATGGTGCTCTCCAATAACGTGGAGCTAATAACATGTATATGAAACAAGATTAAGGCCAGGCTACTCATCTTCCTTTTTAAAAATACTCATTGTTGATGTTTCACTTTTGTTTTTGGATTGCTTTTGCAACTGGCACTGATATTCTAACAGAGACCTGTGTCTGAGAGTAAGGAATGGAAGTGTAGGGCTTCTGATGTTCATGGATATACCAACATAGATGATTCCTTACCTTTTTAAATTCTTTCAGCTACTGTAGCTGAATTTATCTCATCACGACAGCTAAAGTGCTGGTGATTCTTAGAATGTTTGTGCTGGCTATGATCCAGAAGTAAAAAGTCATCAATCTTAAGATCTCAGTCTAAGCCAATAACTGCCACGTTTTTGCTCTACATGTATTTATTGTGATGTTTATGCTAGATCATTTTTATTATAAGAGACATGGGCTGCTAACCTTGTTCATGAAAACCTGATTTGTCTGAAGATGCACATTGCAACTGACTGTTTGAAAACATGGAGGTGGTGCCAAAGTGAAATATTTTGACATGGTTCCTGTTCCAAATGCAGGTGGAATGTGCAGGAAAACACCTGCTGGGAAATAGCCGGTAGTTCTGAAGAGGAGATCTCATAGCTAATGGTAATATTAAGTTCTCTTTTAACTGAGAAAGACAACATCCAAAGTTGGAGCTTTATAGTTGGACTGTCTTAAAATGAAATTTTGCCAAAACCTTGAGTTTACCTTCAATAACACACAGCCCCACCACAGGCACATGAGAGTCAGAGGGATGCTTTGAGAGCTAGGGCTCAGTCCCATAAGTGGTTGAACGCTCTAGCATGGTCCAAGAGCTAACTTGCTCATCTGTTGTGCTGGTGTGGAAATGTGGAAGTGCCTCAAAGGCAGTGAGAAAGCCGAGCTTGTGCTTTGCTGGATGAGGCCACAATGGTCAGCTCAGCTGAGGAACAGGAGCCAAGTAAAGGAAGTGGAGGTTGTTCCAGTGGGATTGCATTAATGCACACAGCAGAACTTAGGCCTGTGACTTGCCAATAACCACCACAAAATGCATTCTAGACAGAAGTCAAATTGCATTATGCATTTTGAATCAAGTCTGGCTATGAAAATAACAGCTATGCTGTAATATAGCTTTTACTTAATTGATTTCATGACAGGGTAGTGCCATTCCAATAAATGTCCTTATGTCTTTTGGTAAATGAAAGACAACCATCATGTGGGAAAGCTTCTTTGCAATCACAGCATCACTCAGACTGTGTGGCTTGAAGGAAGCCAAACATGGAAAAAGTGTCAGAAAGCAACCCTGTCTGTGCAACAAATCACATTTTCTGTTAAAATCAGTAACCATGGCATCTGAGACATGTTAGCTGGAAGGGACAACTGGAGGTCATCTGGTCCAGCACTGTCAAAATCGGGGCTAACACCAACACTAGCTTGTATCATATGTGGGTTTGTCTAGCAGAGTGTTAAAAATATCCAAAAGATGAAAATCTCATAACCCTCTAGGTAACGTCTGCCAGTGTTGCAGTACTCTCCTAGTGAAAAGTTTTTTCAATGTCCAGCCTCAGCTCCCAGGCTGTAATCTGTGGCTGTTGCCTTCATATATTTTCTGGCATTCACAGGAAGAGATTGGCACCATCCTTTTTTGTAACTGCCCTTAAGAGAGTTGTAGGCTATGATTAGATCACCTCTTAGCCACCTTCTTTCCAGTCTAAACAAACCTGGCTTCCTCAGCCTCTTCGCAGGCTGTGTGCTTTAGGGCCCTGGATGCTTTCCTTTGGTGGAGGCCTACTCTTTCCAGTTTGCTCACATCCCTCTTGAACTGGGAGAAGGTCCCAAAACAACATTTTGAATGTGGCCTCACTGGTACTGAGTATAGGGGGGTAATATCTTTCCTGATCCCGCAGGCCACACTTCTGAAGTAGCACTCTGCGTGCTTTCCCCTGTTTGCAGTGGGTACGTTGCTGGCTTTTGATCAACCTGGCATTCACTAAAATCCCTGGGTCCCTTCAACAGGGGATTACTCTGGCAGTCACTTCCCAGCCTCACCACCCTCAGGGGCAGAACTTTCTACTTGTCCTCATCAAACTTCATGAGGTTTCTGTAGGCTCAGCCCTCAAGGTTATTGAGATGCCACTGGACTGAAGCTCTGCCAGCTGTTTCCAACCACTGAACCAGGTTCATGTGGCATTCATGGATTTGCTGAGGGTGCATGCTAGGTCATCATCCAAGTCCCTGATGAAGATACTGAACAGTAGGAGAACTGTAGCCCTCAGATTTTGGATGATGGCCTACTTGCAACTACAGAGGTACTGACGTGAACAGTGCTCATGACTATCAGTTGCTGGAGTAAAGAACAGGTTACCTTCCTGTTTGTGTTGTCTCAGCTACAAATGGCTTACAGCTGTGTGGCTGTGTAGTACAAAGACAAGAAAGCTGTAAAAAAAGATGTTGAAGGAAGGAGGCCATCCATAAATCAATTTATCTTTGGATTCTGTGATGCCTCCTCAGCTCAGTTAAAGGGCTAGATGGAGCAAGAGCACACACAGATTTCAGGTCTGTAGTTTTATATTTACTGGTCAAAATCTTAGCTACAGCACCTTCTCTAGAGGAATCCTGAACAGGAGTCAATAACATGCATATACATATAGGTATATACATGTGCATGAATGTGCATTTTTAGAAATTGTGTTGTCTGTGGTGAGTTATTGTGACATTCTTGTTACCAATCCCATATTTTCATAAGTCTTGAACCTCACTATCGGAAGGGAATGTGATACAAGGTGGAGCTGTATGTTAACTTCACCAAGTTCGATATTACTGTTCCTAAAAAAAGTTTTAAAAAATATTTAACTTTGCAAATGAATATAGATATAAATTTACATAATTATGCAGTTGATTACAGAGAAGCCATCCTGGATTTATCATGTACTTGATATGCTGTAAACTTTGAAAACTGCCTGAAGTCCCAGTTTCTAACCTAAGTGTGTAAGTTTATCCACATGAGTAATCCTGGGCAAAATCCCAGGCTTACTGACAGGAAAGGCGAAGCCACACTGATTTCTCCAGGGATGAAATTAGTGTCACAAAACTCTCCTTGAATTTTGATAATGGTAGAATAGAAGCCCCCTGTTCAGTGGAGAGCCGGTCCTGTTAGAGCTGTTAGTTAAACCTAGCTTATTTCAGAGCACACATGTGGGCATACTCTGTTGTATGGAGGACAACACTTGCTCCAAAGATACCCAGCTTGCTTGCATGGGTCGGCAGTGTAAGTCCCTTAGAATATGTGCTTTTGAATTAGAAGTGGATAGTTTAAAAAAAGAAAGTATGTATGTTGCTTGAATGTGAATTTGTTCTGTTGTGCAACCGCCTTATTTTTGTAATTAAAGCAAGTAGAGTTCTAGTTTGTTACACAGGAAATTTTTAAACCAGTTTTGTAAGAACAAAATGTAACTGTCAGATAGCTGAAAAGGTCTGTGGAAACTAGAGACAGTTACTGAAAGAAACAGCAAATTCTTAATTTTGTTTTAAATACTTTCATATAAAGGTATGCTTGAGAACCAAATGATCCCAATTTTTAGCTAACACTTGTGACCACCCCACTTTTTAAAAGGCAGAGCAGTGTGAATTAAACTGTAAGTCTTCGTACCTAGCTAAAGTTGCTGTGTGTGCTGATGTGCACACACACGTTCACTGTATCAGTGGCTCTGACAGAGGTGGTTTTGTTTGTGCCACACACTACTGGATAGTGCCTTGCCAGAAAGAGGACTGTTACTGCAGGGTCTTCTTAAATGTGCTTAAACTTTGAGCTGAGAAAGGGATAGTTTCTATATTGCTATTTTTTAAATAATGCAGTAAATTGATGTTGAGGCCTGAGTCAAAAGACACAGGCTTTGTAAGGCTGAAACAGGTTTTGATGAGTCTTCTGAACTCTTGATTATTTTTTTTAGCATAGCTTTCTCTTCATTTTTTTCTTTTCCTTTTTGTTGACTGTCTAGAATCAAACCTTCCAAGGGAAGTGTACCTGGAGTAAAGCCCCTAAATCTATGTTTACACTTTAAAATAAGTATCTGATTCAAATGTTGAGCAGCCCAAGTGCTATCACTGAACTGAAGAGGAGCTACCAAGCTCTCAGTGGATTTCTTGGTTGTCCCCCCCACCCTACTCCCCCATCAGGGCATTTATTTAAGGAGTCCAATTCTGGGAATACCATGATTCAGAAGTAGGACCCCAGGATTTTAGGCAGTGCCTTGTGGCACTTCACAGGAACGCAAGAGTGGAGTCATCACCAGGACAGTGCCAAATCCCATTAGTCTTCAGTGATTTGTCCACTGATTTCACTAGATCTTGCTGCGAGCAGTGGGAGGAGGAGGGAGTCCCACATGTTTGCTCTGCATGAAGGGCAGGAGTGGAAGACATGGTGCAGATGGCCCCTGGCTTGTTGACAGCACCCTGAGCAGTGGTCCTCACAGGGGCCCTTGGCTGGCAGTGCCGTGTGTGAACCACACAGCACTGCTCTCCATGGGACTCCACCTGCACCATGGCCACCTTCACCCTCTTACTCCCCAAGGAATTTGGAAGGGGAAATGGAGAGCAGCTTCTTGAGAGTGGTCCTTCAGCCAGGACAGAACCGGCTTACTCTCTTCTTCCTATTCTTTATGTCTTCCTAATGTGCTTCGTTGTGTCCCGTGTAGACCTACCTGCGTGCAAAGCTTCCACTCCTGACCATTTGTAACATCCCCGTGAGGTTGCAAACGCAGAGCTGGTGTTCACCTTCACGGTGTCAGTGTTTCCTAACCCAGCGGGGGAGGGAGCACATTGCATCCTAAACCATGTACACGTGGAGTTTTAAATTATGCAGCAAAATCGTGTTCGTCTAATAAAAAATGAAGTTAAAAAAAGACATTTGAAGTGTGTTGTATGTGCCAAAGAAAAGAATGAAAAAATACAAGTCTTATCCTTGCTTCAGCTCCCTCTGGTGACAGCCTATGCTTTGTGCTTTGGCTTGGCCAGCCCCGGCAGATGAAAGCTCACTGCAGAGTTCCTCGCTGGGGCTGGGTGAGCCTGATTCTGTGAGATGCTAACTGGCTTAGATCCCTGGTGCCTCAGTGGGAATTGCAATGTGCAGAGTAGCTGCTGGACTAGGGTCTCGGTCCTCCCCTGGTAAATAGCAGTGAAGAGAAAAAAAAAAAAAGAGAGCTGATTTCTTGTCTTCCATTTTTGTGCTTGTATTAGTTCATAAATACCATGGAAATAAAGGACAGATCCTCTGGGGTGGCTTGGGCTGTGGGGCCAAGAAGTTTTTATGTGCTAAAATTTTGCTCCTAGGGCTAAAATAATAAGGAGTGCTGCTTTTTCTTGTCTGAAAGGAACATGAGTTCATGTTTTGCCTCTCCACTTTGCCAGGCCATAAGTGACTGACCCAAGGTACAGGATTCATCATTGCAGTCTCCCCTTGATTCTTAATCTCGCATGTAATTATTAATCCCTTATCCTTCCTGTCTGAAGCTTGCCCGTTATCTCCAGTGTGAACACTGCTATGAAAACTCTACCCATTTGTGGCTTCTTCTGCATCCTGAAGCAAGGTTCTGTGCCACCTGCTCTAAGACAGGACAATTAAAAGAGATATGGATGGGGTAGGCAAGGTTGAAATGCATGAAACGAGGTCCTCAGCTGATGCAGAATCAGTAGCACCTCTCTGAAATGAGCAGAGCTGTAGCAGCTGTTTGTCACCGTGGGTAGAAGCAGCCAGATTTTGCTGCAGGGGTGGGTGGAAACTTCCTGATTTCCAGCGAGGAAGGTGATGTTCTGTATCACTTTGCTCGTGTAGCATCACTGTCTGTTCTCTTTGTGTAAACTCATGGCACTGCCATTCCTCCTACATGGCTGCTGGAGCATACACAGAGGGCATTCAGCTGACAGAGGTCACACAGTGCGGGATGCTTTGCTACTAGCTGTCATCCTCCCATGTGTCCCCAGTTCTGCGTGTGTTCTCTCTGCCAGGGGAGCATCAGTGGGTGAAAGTACTTAAAAGGTCATCTCTGTGTTTGCACACACAAATGCATGCATGTGCCTGTCAGTCTGTCCACACCTCCTTATACCTACACCAGAGCAATCTGTCTGGGCTGTGAGAAGGATCTCCCGAACTGGCACATTCACTTGATTTGCTTTTTAGGTGCCTAAGGACTTTCCATGTTCATTCCGTAGACTTCAACTGAGCTGTCGCTGAAGATGCCTTCACACTTTCATCTGAAGTAACCTCCCTCAGGCAGCACAGTGCAGCACAGGGCAGTGTGGTTCTGGGTGCAAGTCTTCCCTAAATTAATTGCTTTAAAGGTGAGTGTTCACATAATTCAATCCCCTGATGAATTTGGGAAACATTAGAAAATAATAGGATAAAGGAACTAGCACCCTAAACAAAAGGTCAGCTGCAGCCTCAGAAAATTGTATTTAGAAGGCAAGAAAGAAATGGTTAGATTCTGACAGGGAAAAAGGGAATTCAGAAGCAGAGTCCTAGAGAAATGTGTGCCAGCCCCACCCAGTTTAGCTGTTCGCTGGGCATACATCTCGGTTCAGGAGAGGCACCTCACGTTCTCCGGGGAAAGCACACACTGGCCATGACTCATTTCATCCCAGGGCAATGTTCAGAAGTCAAAACATTTGTGTCTTAAAAATAATGCCACCTCTCCCCTCCAGAGGAGCTCAGAAGCAAAGCCAGTGTCGGTAGGCATAGTAAGAGAAATGCATTCCTTTGTGCCTGGGGAAGCAGACAGACCCTGAACACACCATCCCTCTTCCCACACTCCCAGATGGCCCCAGTGGGGTCACCCTGTAAGGGAAAGAGCCCTTACGTGGTGCTACTGCTGTCCTCAGAAGGCACCTCACATTGCACAGCAGCCCTGCATCCACCCGAGGGTGCGTCCTGCTCCCTAATGCTTGAGAGAGAAGGTATTTTTCATGTAATGGGAATAAACAGCACAATGTTTCAGGTCCTCTCAAATCCCAAAGATTGTACACCTCTTCCAGGTGCTATCTCCCATAACTCTGCTGCACAGCAAACTGCTCTTATCTTTCCTTTGCACCTCTTTGGAGATCAAGAGCAACTCAACTTAAATCAATGAACATTAATTAAGATGTGTAAAACAAGAATTGAGCCTTCACATCTCTGCGGTACAGCACCTTCCATAAATTATTTTGACAGTTATTCTGCTGGGAACCAACAGAAAAAAAATCAGTAGTGGCTTGATTTTTTTTGCCTTGTTTCTTTGGGCAAGGCACTTTGAGCATCAGCAAGGTTTTGCAAAAACCTCACTCTGAAGTGCCAGAGCTGAGAGTGTAGCAGGACTTCCAGCCCTGGCTGCCAAACAAAAGCCATGGCTGCTTTTCCGTACGGCTCCCAGAGGGACCAGGCCACCACCAACTGCACCTATGCATGAAGGTTTTGCTTCCTGGATGTACAACCGAAGGAGTAAGACGCAGATCAGCGCTGGCAGGGAGAGAAACCTGCAGAGGATGAGCAGGTGCCCATGAGCAAGCTCAGATGGAGAACATGGGGCTGTGGCAGGTGAGGTTTGCTAAAGATGACAGCTCAGGTCTGCCCCAGCCTGCTTCTCCAGCTGCTGCTAGTCCATCCCTCCTCTTCTCTTCATTAAATATTTCCAGCTTACACCTTCCTTGTAGGAAAAGGGTAATTATCAGTTTTGATGGCTTTTGCATGCATTTCCAAGATAACTTCAGCCAATTTCTTTCTTCCCTGCCAACTCGTGTGCCAGCTTCTCTTCCACAGGGCAAAGCTGCAAGGAGAGCGCACACAGTGCTGGGAACATTGTGGGCACTGCCACCACGGGGCTCCTGGTCTCACAACATGTAAACACCAGTCTGTCCTCCCTCTGTTTGCAAAACTGGTCCCGTGGAGCCTGCAGCCAGGGGTGAAGTGGTGCTAACAGCTCCTCCCTTCTTTTCCCTTTAGCTTTCCTTAATTCCATGTTTCTATGTGCTTAATGGGAGCGGGGAGGGAAGAATGTAGGTGTGAAGAGGCAGAGATGGATGGTGTGCTGACCGGCCTTTCAGATGTGAGAACTAAAAAAGCTAAATCACACTTAAACATGATATGAGCAGCATACTAGCATGTTCAAATACACAATTTTTATAATTTAATTATAAATTTCCTAATTAAAGCTGTATCTGGAGAGGAATCCAGATATTTCTGCTTCAGCTTCCTTTGCCAACATGCCCATATCCACCTCTTTCAGCCACTGCCTAATGACTGCCTCTGCTGGGAACGACCTTTACGGAGCCCTTCGGTGAGGTCACCTGTCTGCAGCAGTGACATGGCCATATGTGATCTCCAAAAGACAGGAAAGCTGCTTGCTGAGCAGGCTGTAGCCCCCTGAGCAGCTGACCCTGGCTGGCGCCATGATCCTTGGAGGCCAGGCATCCTGCTGTGCCCCAGCTGATGGCTGATAATGGCTTCCATCACTGACCCCTGAGCTAATGGTCTTCTTACTATGAGACTTTTATAATCATTGTTATCACTGCTATAATTTTCCTTTAACACATTTTCTTCTGTAGGTTTCCATAGCTTTAAAATCTTCCAGTTTTCTTCCTGGTTTTGTTGGATATGCTTTTTCTTTCTGATGTCTTTCATGAGTGGCATAAATTTCAGTTTAAGCCATGAGAGGGCTTTTAGGCCAGGACAGCTATACAGCATTGCTGTGCAATATGCTCTTCAGTCATTAAGGTAAATTGCTGTAGCATCAGTACTGATCCAGCTGGGCTATAATACTTCAGCTCTAAGTAGTCATTTCACGTCTTTTGGAGCATTCTCGCTCTGAGCAAGGTGTGGATATCCATCAAACCTGCTTATACCTACAGAAACGTGCAGAGGCGACAGCATTTCAGTGCAACAAAATGTAATGGTCTGCATTAACTAGTCAACCTGGAGATCTCTAAGATTACAGAGCCAAATCCTCTGCCATTTCTGTTGTCACAGAGTCTGTTGAATAAAACTACCCAACTCCAGCTAAAAGCTGGGTCCGGGTTGTTCTTTTTCCCTGTGTTTTTTTTGGCTCCACTATGCCTGTTGGAAGGTTGCCTCAATATCCCACTTCTCTTCCACCAAAAATTAAACCTTCTCCCAATTTCCAGCTGAAGTTTATTCGTGGCCAGTTTATCTCCATCCTTTCATTTAAATAAGCCTCCCTCGAAGGAGTCACCTGTCATATGTACTTTCACAGTGGCTTCCTCTACTGCCTTAACTATGCTTTTATGAGGCGGAAGAAGTGGCTGAGCTGGTGAAGAGTGGTTCTGCTGTTGGTGCCACTGATGTCCAGGGACAACTGAGATGCCTGGGATGAGGAGATCTCCCCTATACAATAGCAAAGAGTAGCTCCATGAAGCAAGTCCAGAAAGCGCTCTTTAATTACTTCAGCTAGCAGAATTCATAATTTAGAGGTGTAACGAAGACAGAGATGATCCTGATACTTGTTTTCAGCATCTTGGCAGAAGTGTTGCCATTTAACAGTTTCTCATTTTTGCCCTGACTGAGCTATTGCTCCAATTTAGCATATTTCCTAGTCATATTGTGTGGGCAGATGAAAGAACTGAGCTGGCTACATACATGAATTAAACATTCTCTTGACAGACATTAACCTTTGATTAATTCAAAGGTGTCAGAAAAATCGATAGCCGGGGATGTGCTCCTTGAACTTACACCAGCTGCAGGAGTGAAATATAGATCTTGGAAAGACCATGAGGAGCCAGACATCTTTTTAAAATTAGTTTCAATTTAATATATAGACATAGATATTAAAAAAAAGTTGGTAAAGGAAGATCCTAATTTCCTATTAATTTGAACAAGGAATGTGACTCTCCATGGCAGGCAGCAGTTACACTGGCATAGAAACCCGTGTGTGGGGACCTGAGACCTGTTGCAGTTGAGACTTTATTTGTGTATGCTGTGGTGAGTGGAATCAGGGCAGCAGTCACTTTTCCCCAGGCATGTACAAAATCTGCCTCCTGCCTTTCAGTGGCCAAGTGCTGCCTGATGTTGACGCATGGGGCTCAGGCTCTCCTCCTCGCTCCTCTGACGGCTCTCGCTGCTGACTCTTCTTCACCTCCTGGTGAAGTCCTGCTGCCTGGCTTTCCTGCACATCAAGCCAAAATTGCTTTGTTTGCCCCAAAATTTCTCTCGCAGTGTTTGCTCCAACTTGCTCCCTGCACAGATCCCTCAGCAGGCTCCCACAACCAAATGTGCACACCTTGCCGTGCCATCCTAGCTGGACTCCCAGGACGTTTATCAGTGTATTTTCCAGTCTTCTCTTCTCACTTCATACTTTGCTGTAGCTTCAAATACAACCTCTCTGCTGGTGGTCTCTCCCCTTTGCCTCCCTCCCCAGCTTCACATCAGTCTCCCTGCCTTGCGTCAATAGGCAAGAGGCTATGAACATATGTGGGATATGTGGTAAAGGAAAATGTAACAAACATCTTGATTATCTTTTTCCCAGGATAATCAATTGCCATCAGAAAACACCTCCTACTGTGTTAGTCAAAACCCCATGGACCAGATGTATCACTGCTCCAGGGGGTGCTATGGAGTTTATGCTCCCCAAACACCAATGGGACAGATGCTCCTACGGTTAATACTAGTAAGAAAAACAGTGTTGTGTGAGTCCTAAAACCACTGAGAATAAAACATGAAATGATTCAGCAGTTTTTCCCAGCTAAAAACTGGTGAGAGTTTTGATCACTGTAACTTTACAGGATCTTCTTTACCATTAAGACCTGCTTGGCACCCTCTCAGGGCTACATACAAGCTGAAGTTTAAATTAATCTGTTTTCAGGGATGGTGACAGTTGAAACTAGAAATACATTCCAGGTTTTCTTAGCTTCCTCTATGCCATTCAACTGTGCATCATGAGATCTGTGTCTTAGCAATGTCTTCAACCTATCAGAAGCAACAGTCTTTACAGAAGAGATTTTTATAGAGACTTAACACTGTAGGAGACTGATAAATGCAGACTAAATGATGATTACACCTCATTGAAGGCCTTTTTGACATTCTGGGGGAATAAAAAGAGGGAGAATGAAAAGAGGGTTAAGTTAGAGAATCAGGTCTCTAGTAAATATGGTCTTCACATTGTGCTGACTGAAGATCTTCACATTAGAGATGTTTAGAAAAATGTTGCCTGCTTCCCTTGTAGAATAAAATCATGGAAAACAAGCTCATGCAATAAATAGAAGAATTATTTTTCACATCCTCCTTAAAAGACAGAAGCCACAGAGGGAGCAGGTACATTGACAATTTGTTTGTGCACTTTCACCCATCTCATTTTTCACTGAGAAAGGCTTTGATGGAAAATTCTTTCATCAGCAGCTCCATTAATAATAAGTTCACCCTCATATAAAATATCATAGCGAGCTGTTGCATAGCCTCTTGTTTCTCCTGCACCTCCTTATCTATCCATGGTTGAAGATCCTCCTGTGACACCATCAGCACACACTGGCATGGAGTTCCTCATCCTGATCAGGGGCTGCAGCAATCCTCCTTCACTCACCTCTGAGGAGAGCGTACCACCTTTGGGAAGGCAGCCCCATGTTACCCTGGTGATGTGGATAGCCTCATCCTACCAATGCATAGCAAGAAATCATATTCCCAACGACTGGTAACTCACAGGAATATTAGAGACTAGCCTTTTAAAAAAATAGGTCACAGATTTGTGTCTCAGCTTGGTTTGTAGGACCATCTCCTTTGGTGCTGCCATGAAAGGTCAGTTCAGTATCACAGAGACAATGAAGCCAGGAAAGGGAAAGAAGAGAAGAGCCTGGCCCAACCGTGGTGGGGTGTGGATGGGATATGCTGGCTGTCACTGACATCTAGAGGACAGCTCGGACAATATGTATATTGTGAAGCATTATAGAGTAACCAAACCTGGGGCATGATGAGACTTCCTTCACTCTGGTGCCGCTCATGAGTGGCAGCGCTCACAGCTGAAACCTGCTGGCTTTCCAAACTGGTGCTCAGGCTGTCCAGAAGCATTTTACCCAGCTGAAACACTGACACTGCATTTTTTGTTGTTGTTGAGACACCATCACTGCTGTCTTCTGAGGAGGCCTCTCATCACAGGATCACAGAATCCTAGGGATTGGAAGGGCCCTCGAAAGATTATCTAGTCCAACCCCCCTGCCAGAGCAGGGTCACCTAGAGTACATCACACAGGAACNTATTCACATGGAACCTCCTATGCTCCAGTTTGCATCCATTGCCCCTTGTCCTATCATTGGTCATCACATCTTCCTTTCACGAGCAAGCACAAAAATTTAGACCAACCAAACCAACCAGCACCGATGGATGTTTACTAACAGGGAACATACTGGACCCACCATGACTGTGGAGCCCAGGCACCATCAGAACCCTTGTGATGCCAGTGCTGGGGTCCTCAGTGTAAGCAGAAGGCTGAGGGGCGCTGCTGGGCATCACAAAACACAAGCCCTGCTGCAAGGTGCATCTGCTGCCCTGCTGCACCAAGGCTGGGGGCTGGATGGAGTCCCTCTGGTTGGAGGAGTGGCCAGGACCATTATGAGATCCTGTCATTGTCTGTTTGTATTATGAGTATTTTACTCCTGCCTATAAAGGATATGTCTTTCAAGCCCCTGTTAATGCAAGGTAAGCCAGCTTTTTAAATTAAAATAGGGAGGCTCCTGGGAAATTAGATTCAATTTTAGAGATGTATTTTCACAGCAGAGTCCTCTTCCTGGCACAGCTAAAGAGGACAAAGATGGAAGTTATTATAAATGGGCCACCTTCGCTGTGTTTTTCTGCCTCCACCAAGCTTTGGCAGATGTAGAAAACAACTAAAGAGGTTGAAACAGCAATTCATACCATTTTCAGAAAGCTTTAGTGGGATTATTTTTAACTCATTGCAGTGCTTTGGGCTGGTCTGGTTTCTTTTGCCCCAGGAGGTGATCAGTAACCACTTCAAGCCAAGGAGCCGCTGCTTCCTCGCTGGGTGGCTGAGCACGCACACAGCAGCTCTCATGGCCTTGCTTGAACTGCGCTAAAATGACACTTAATGGAGCAATATCCCAGGATCAGCATTTTACCCCACACCTTGGTTTTCCAGCACTCCTGAAAAGGCTGTCGTCATAAAGAGGTGGTGAGCAGAATAGTAAAAGGATGAGTAAACCGTTTTGCACAAAGCTAACACAAATTTTTACATGGATTTTAATTGAGCACTGCTTTTAATTAGCTTTTCCCATGCTTTCAGCTTTGCCCTCTGGATTTACAGGGCTGAGTTCAGCAAGGGCGGGTGACACGGTAGGTGTATCCCGCATCACTGCTTCCCAGCAGCTCTGCACGTTGGCTGAGCAGCATTCCCATCAGCCACCCCCATTGCTGCCTACTTCACAGCTGGAAGGATTCTGGTGGTTTGCTTTTGCAAGTAGTGGAACCCAGTGGCTGACATTTCCAGGGACTTATTTTATTTTATTGGATTGATGAAGGATGTCCGGTAGACAGAGGTCGTCAGCAAGCATGATCCTCACACCTGTGGTGTTAGACGGCCCTTCTGTTGTCCCTGTACACCATGCCAGGAACAGTAGACAAATACAACTGGAAAAAAAGGTGGAAAGCCTGTTCATCTGCAATGAAGGTGTGCTACGTATGGAAAATAAACTGGACACCTGATGGTTTTTCAGTAGAGCTGGGTGACACAGGGATTGACTTCTTCACAAGGCTTTAAGAATGCAAAGAGCCTCCAGTTGTGCCCAGGGACAAAATCCCCCAACCTTTATTAATAGTTTCACTTTGCAAACAAGCCAGTAGCTGCTATTCTTATATCAAGGAAAATTTTGTAGTGGATGGAAATAGAAAGGTTACCTTATTCCTCCTCTGTACTCCCCCAAATGAGGGTCTGTCAGATACAATTTCAGCATGGACCCTGGTGAAGGAGATGGATGGGTGAGGCAGAAATGCCCCACCTCAGGGGACAAGACTCCTCTGCTAGAGGAACCACCTCTCCTGCATGAGGACAATGGCTTTGGGGGCCGTTTTGCACTACCTGAGACAGCTGACACAGGGGATGGTGCCTGCATGCGCAGGGGAGGGCTAGGCGGGTTGGGTCCAGGGGGCTCAGCTCAGTGCCACACAGTGCTTAAGGCAGTTGTTAAAGGAAATCAATTTTAAAAGCAGATGGTTTAGTTAGAGTGCCAAGCTCCCCTGTTGCAATGCTGCATCTCTAGATATTTTTACTGTTTTATTAACAAGTCTCTCATACTTACTTCTTTCCCACTACTTGACAGATGCTTTCATCAGAGTCACATAAAGTCATATTTTTCTCCCTGCTTTGCCTAGAAATAGATTAAAGAAAAGCTGAAATACAGATTGATAATGATATGCAGAACAAAATATTTACTGCATACATTTTTAAAATAAAAAATGCAGTTTTAAACCAGTTTTACAAGAGCTGTTGCTTCACAGCAGTATCTGTGTACCTAGGAGTTGTTTCTCCAGGGAAGCAGCTGTTTCGCTGAGGCTGACAGGAACTCTGCTGTCGGGGGAAACACAGGTCATGGCATCACCTGCGGGCACCTCCTGAGTGCTAATATGGAACCTCAAAAATAGATCATGGGCACGCTTCCCTCTGCAAAGGGCTGAATTTATTTTTGACCAAAATATACTTGTTGCTAATAAAGTACTAACACAGTTGTGCTTGGTTTCACGTATCGAAATGGAACAGAATGTCCTTGAACCGCTCTTGAGTGGAGGACCAGAGAGTCAGGGAACAGGATGATGTCAGCATTCCCTAAGAAGCTGCTTTTAATGAACAGCATTTAATGAACAGCAAGCTGTATATGTTGCAGGCTCTGTGTAGTTTAACTAAAAGAGGCCATAACCCTCTGGAGTTTACAAGTGCTTTGTATGAACTAAAACAATTTGGCTGGCATCTGCCTTTACAGCAGATTTCCCATAGCATCCAGCTATTCCAGTTTATTCATAATTAAATGACATCAGAGGCATCTACTTTAAAAGTGGAAGCAAACCTTCCAAAGCAGTTACAGCTTCATGGCCTTTATTTTTTTCAAAGCAATGAGACCATCTTCTTTTCAAAATGACCTTCAATTAATCTCCTCCTTCTAACTACCTCTATAAATACTACCCTTGTCCACAGCTTGTTACCACGGCAAATTACTGAACTAGAAACAATACAGAATGACCTTCTTTTGAGGAGATTACTGGGGATGCAGCTGCAGCAAGAAGGAGCACGGTGCTTAGCAAAAATAGCACTGACATGAACAATGATAAACTTCAAAAATGTTTTCTACAAAATGAAGATCAGATAAAAACATAATCAGGTCTTTATTGACACTAGTTCATAGAAAAAAAATAAATCTTACATGGACAGCACTCACAAACTTTTCTACTCCACTGGCACTTAACCTGGATTAGGTGTTGGGAAGGAAGATCAAGCAATGGAGCAAGTGACTCCCTTCCCACTGGCCAACTCCCTTCATAAAGTGCTTTATAAATGGTGATGCAAAGAAATAAAATCTTGTCCACTTGCGAAGTGAAATAGCAGTGCCTGATTTTTCTTGGTGCACTTTTGTTTCAAAGGAAATTCAAGTTTCTTCTGTGTTTTCTACTACCCTTTCATCAGCTGACCCAATTTTCAACTTCATGTAATCACTAGTCTTGAATTTGCAGTCAGTGGTGTTATCCCTCTGAGAAGGTAACTGGCTGTCTGCAGGGACAAGAGAGGTACCCAAAGCTTGTGTTCATACTAAAATTACTACAATAAATGATTTATCACCACTGAGGGAAATATCTGCCAACAGAAAGTACTTTTCTCATATACCTATGATGCAAAATCACATTGGTCCTGACAGATGTGAAGTAATGTAGCAAAACCTTTGGGTTTTTTACTCTTCTTTTTATCCAAACCCAGGCTTGGTCACTTCTCATCAAGGGTATATCCTCCACAGAACACATTTGCTCTCTGAAATGAAGCAGCTCAAGTGCAAACTTTGAAAGAAGTCACCACCCTCCAGCAGTGACAGAACCAGGCAGGCCTGAGCCACAGAGACATTTTGTGTAGCCTCCAGTCAATAGGAGGCTGTACCTGCCCCGTCACCCTAATCCTGCTTGAGGGCCTGGACTAATGCTGGGCTCAGCCTGGGCGTCCCTCCAACACCAGGAAAGCATCACTGCAAGGCACTGGTTTGCAGAGGATCAGGATGGTGTTGAGATGGTGCCTCTGTGGCAAGTGGGACGGTGTCTCAAGAACATGTCCAGGCTAACGATTTGTGACTGAGCAGCAAAGGGAGAGCAGGATGTGCTGTGAGCACAAAAACAGAGTGAAAAAATATCGTATAGGATGAGCTTTGACATGGTTTGTGTATGGGAAAAGAGCTTACCTGGAGCTGAGCAGAGGAATCAAGAGGCAAGCAGGATGGCATGTCTCAGAAGGTGTATAATGTAAGTGAACTGAAACCAGTAGGAACTGGGTAGTTCAAGGGGAGTTGAATTAAGCTTTGCAAGGGCAACTGTACCTAGGAAACCACATCATTAACACCATTTAACACTGAGATTGCAAAAGTAATGGTATCAGAAATACTGAATTTGGAAATGGTTGTAGCAAAATGGGGTAGTGGGGTAGGTTTTTTGAGAGGAGACTGGGTGGAGAAAGGGAGGTAAACGTGGTGAAAAGGAGAGCAGAAATTGAAAAAAATTGGAGAACAAATCATGAAATCAGTCAGTGAACAACAGGAGGGGGTGTTTGAGGGCAGAAGCATGGACACCTACAGGCAGTGCTGAAGCTGATGGGCACATCTCAAGCCCACCAGGATGCTGGAGGAAACCCCTTGGATAATTTGCCAGACTCTCCACGAGGTCTATGTCCAAAAGACTTGTTTGGGAGGGTAGAGCAAGGAGGGGTGGAATGACACTGCAGTAACACGTGGTGTTGGAGGGCACTGGGAGGCCTGGCAGAGCTGGGGACCCTTTGGGAATGACCAAGGTGTGATCTGCTGGACTGTTATAGTTTCCCATTACAGCTTTCAGTCTCATAAAGAGATAGATAAGACTGCAGTCAATCACTGGAAAAACTGTAGTGCTATCACAGCCTAAGAAATACATATAATAAGAAAACAAATATAATATGTTATAAAAATCCCTAAAATTTTGCATGAAGTTTTGTACATCCTTCTTGTTGCTGAAATAACATCTTCACATTCAACATGCATTAATGTATGTGCAGTTAAGGTGAAATATTTGTTGACAGATACATAATTTGAATTTTCCTCTTTATGATGAGTGATGATGAAACATATGCATTTAGAAAATGACAGAGTAGTGTTCATCATTTATGAGCTGCCTGGTAAACTAATCATGTGGGACTGTTCCCTATTAACCATCTGTTCTGGCAGATAATGGTTCAGCACTGAGCACCGTCTTATCAACAATGCAATGGTCTCTGCAGTCTTGCACATCAACACGGGCCTGGGAATGCAAAATACAGGAAGGGTCTCACTGGGTTAAGCAATCAGAAACTCTCCAAGTGCACCCGTAATCTGCTTACTGGGTAAGCTGGTTGGGAAGAAAGCGGCTGAAATCCTGCTGACCTTGCTCAGGGGGTCATATCAGTCCACACAAATCTGGGGGGGTCACAGACAGCACAAAGGCAAAGTGCTGGCCCTGCTCAAAATTAGTGCTGCCACATCAGTCAGAGACGTGTTGTTCTCTTGCCTGTATGAGAGTTTAGAAGAAATCTGGATGTAATGATGATTATGATGTTGGCTGATGATGATAATTGGCTGTTAAGTTTGGACAGGTTGACAAAACAGACAAAAGGCAAAGAACCATACAGGAAGAAAAGATGCATTTTCCAACACTGAATTCAAGTGAAAACCAGGGTCAGCTTTTCCATGGCTCTGAAGCACAGACTTCTATGCATTATATTACATTTAGATTTTAAAAATACATATAAATATGAGTGTGATCCAGTTTGAAGGGGGGTGAGGGAAGAGTTATGCTTCTATCTTTGAACTGGGTTTGCATGACAAGGTTTTAGTAGCAAGGGGGCTACTGGGGTGGCTTCTGTGAGATGTTGCTAGAAATTTGCTCTGTGTCCAGGCTTCTCAGAGGACCTGTGGACCCATGGAAAGAGGACCCCATGCTGGAGCAGTCTGTTCCTGAAGGGCTGCACCCTGTGGAAGGGACCCACGCTGAAGCAGTTTGTGAAGAACTGTAACTTACATGAAGGACTTATGTTGGAGAAGTTTGTGGAGGGCTGTCTCCTGTGGGTGGGACCTCGCGCTGGAGCTGGGAAGGACTGTGAGGAGTCCTTCCTCTGAGGAGGGAGGAGTGGCAGAAAATAATGTGTGACAAACTGACCACAACCTCCATTCCCCTCTGTGATGCTGGGACGGAGGCAGTAGGGAAATCGGGAACACAGTAATTTGAGCCTGGGAAGGGGTGAGGGGAAGGTGTTTTAAAATTTGGTTTTATTTCTTGTTATTCTACTCTGATTTGACAGGCAATAAATTAAATTAATTTCCCCGATTCGAGTCTGTTTTGCCCATGATGGTAATTGCTGAGTGATCTCCCTGTCCTTATCTTGACCAATGAGCCTTTCATCATATTTTTTCTCCTCCTGTCCCGTTGAGGAGAGGAGCTTGACTGGGCACCTGGTGTCCAGCTAAGGTCAACCCACCACAATCTTGAAAATGTAGTGTGATATGATACCATTGAATACTTGTTCAAGTTGTCATCAAAAATCTGCTATTATACAACCTTTTATTTCCTTACTTTAAATATTTACTCATACTTCGGATGTGGGATGCTATAGTGACCATTTATCTGATGTAATATTAGGTCTTTTAGACTTCCTTTTCCCTTCCAGGAGGAAGCCACATCCAATCCCAGCAATTCCCAAAGGTTGGTTTTACTGGGAAAGATCAAGGTGAAGAAGGCATTGAGTACCTTGGCTTTTTCCATCACTTTCCCAGGTATCAAGGTGAGGTTGATGTGTCTGTATATCCCTGGATTCTACTTCTTGCCCTATTGAAGATAGTACCAACATTTGTTTTTTTTCTGGTCCTCAAGAACCTCTGCAAATTGCCATGACCTTCCAAAGATGTTTAAGACCGGCCTTGCAATCACATTGGCCAGTTGCTCTCAGCACTCATGGGTGCATCACATGAGGTCCTATGGGCTTGTTTATGTTCAGTTTCTTTAAGTAAGTGTTCCTAACCTGATCCTCCTTCATGAAGGGTAGGTCTTCCTTACTCTGGGCTTTCCCACTGGCCTCAGGGACCTGTGATTCCTGAAGGCTGGATTTACCAGTAAGGATCAAGGAAAGAAGGCACTGACTGCTGCTTTTTCCATGTCCTCTGTCAGCAGGTCTCCTTCCCCATTTGTCAGCAGACCTATATTTACCGTGGTCTTCCTTTTGCTGCTGTTACACTCTCACTGGACTCAGCTCTGGAGGGGTTTAACTGGCCACATCTCTTTCCATTTGTGCTGAATTTCCACAGGGACCATCTGCATTTAACCTTAACAGAATCTACTTTTTTCAGTAATTGTGCATACTTTTCTATAATAATTTAATATTATTAATACACTCCACATTGCATTTAATTTGAATCTGAACCATACTATGGACAGATATTTGTATGGGAGTACTTGAGATGACTTATCACTCCTTCAGAAGATCTTGCAGAAGCAGCAATCTGTTGCCAAGTTAAAGGTTCCATGTTCATGTTATCATCATTCATGCTTAATATGTATTTTCTTTTTCTAGGATGAAAGGGAAAGAATAGAGGATAGCTGAAATTTCTTCCTACATGGGTACTTTAATTTTTCTGAAATGAATCAAAATGGATTAGAATTTCTCTGTAGAAATGTTTCCCAATTTGAACTCTTTTCGTTCAAGCTTTGAAGTGTTTTTGTCCCTGTAAATAAAGAAAAAAAAGAAGCATTCTCACATTTATATTTTTTTATAATTTTCTGTGGCTACACACTTTATTACAGAGGTACAAACTTCACAATTGTGGGAGATCAGTGGAACAGTCCCCTCAGATATGTCTGTTGCCCTGTCTTGCCTTGTCCATGCATGAATGACTTTCACACTGCTGTGGCTCTTGAAGGGCATTCCGGAGTGCATTGCCATGTCATAGTATTTCCTACAGGATATTTTTTTTTCTGTGATGCTAGCTTGAGATCTTTCTACCCCAAATGTCTTTGCCTGAGGCCACTTGTTCCTGTTTTTGGTTTCTCCATATCCAGGAGCTGCAGTTTGTTGCTGCTTCAGCAGTGTTGTTCTTCCTCATCTCCCTGATCCTGTTTGCAGTGTGGACCTCAGTGAATAATGGCAGAATGGGAGACAGAAAATGAACTAAAGAGAGGGAATAGTGGCACAGACTTCTGGTTTGAGGAGGGCTGACTTAATCCAGCTTTAGACCATGAAGCCAGTCTATTACGCAATTATGATTTTGGAGGTCAGCTACTTCTTCAGAGGGTGATCAAGTAGCCACAAAGTCTTGAAGTCCTGTTTTGAAGGATTGTTGTTAAATCTTTATCCTATCAACTCTCTCGGTTTATGCTAATGAAAAAAAACCATCATCCTCTTGTGAAATGAAGTCATACTCTATTTCTCATCTTACACAGAAATGAGAAACCAGCATGTGTGGGAAGTGGGGAACAAGGACAGATTTTCACATGTTGGGCCCCAGGAATGCTTGAATTTGTTTTTAAGCTGTATTTGGTAAAGATTTGGGCAAGATTTATTCACTGTTTTACTGGAATTACAACTCCCTACTTTAAAAACATTGCTGTGTCTTACCCAGTTCACTTTTAGAAAGAGACTGAATTGTTTGTGCTGGTAGCAAATGTCAACTCCTCCCTCTCAGCCGACTCATCCAGTCATCACTACAGATCACAACTTCACATAGGTCCCCCTGGGGGAAGCTTATACATCCATCCCTTGGGGATGTTCAGCATTTCTCAGCTGGCAGAAACAGCCATCTGCTATGATTTCTGATGCTTAAACAGACTTCTTGGACATTCTGAAACGACTATCCCTGCTCCCTCACCACCTGCTCCTCTCCAAATTCTTCTTCTCAAGGGTCGCTAGTCCACCCTTTCCAGTGTTTTAGTATTATACTTGATGGACCAGACTGTGCTAGTGTGTACTTCTTGCAATCCCCCAAAGGTCCCCATCAGGAACCGACACAGATTTCCCCTAAAAAACTCAGTGTGATGAAAATTGCTGATTTTTACCAGCTGTATATTGACTCTGACTTAGTTTAAGACTGCGAGGTTCACACTTGGACAGAACCATATGGATTAGTTCTATTTTTTCATTTATTTTTAACTGTGTCTAGAGTTTTTACTGATGTTCTGATTTATAAGTCCTGCTGTGGTAAATACTGCTTTGCTTGCAGACAGCTCAGAGTTTTGACTTGTTTAGTCATGTTTTTCCTAAATATTCACTGGGAAGAAAGCATTATACATCCACCAGTCTAGTTCATTTAAATTCTGATAATAGGGTCATTTCAATATTTTACAATTTCTAATTTATGATTTGATGACCAAAGTTACACATTGCTATCTATTTTTCATATACTTTCTCAAATTATGTTTGTGTTTTCACTTCTGTCCTAGCCTTCACCAGACTCTTTATCAGATTTGTATTTCCAGCTTGATTTCACTAGTCTTTGTATTCTTCTGCTTCACTTTCCTGGCATCAAGAGGAAATTCAAGAGTAAAAAAATATCACATAGTTGCTCTGTTTCTTATTTAGTAAAGATAATTTCAGAATCTGATAGCTAAAGTTTGGTGAGACTACTTTTTTCCAGTGGTAGAAGAAGCAGCCCGTGGGTCTTGGTTAGCACTCAAATCAGTTACTAACACAGGGGAAAACTGCAGTGGCACAAGGCAATGTACTGGCAATGCCCAAAACTGTTTCTGCAAGGTTGAGGAGGAATATTTTTAAGCTGAAAGAGGGTAAATTTAGATTGGATATTAGAAAGAAATTATTTCCTGTGCGGGTGGTGAGACACTGGCACAGGTTGCCCAGAGAGGTTGTGGCTGCCCCCTCCCTGGCAGTGTTCAAGGCCAGGCTGGATGGGGCTTGGAGCAACCTGGTCTGGTGGGAGGCGTCCCTGCCCATGGCAGGAGGGTTGGAACTGGATGGTCTTTAAGGTCCTTTCCAACACAAACCCTTCTATGATTTTATGAATACAGGAAAGCTGGGAAAGTCTTACCAGCTTGGATGAATTCCTGAAGAAAATGTTCACTAATGTACAGATTTACAGTTTCCGATCTAACAGAAGGAGCTTCCTGCTCTCCTGTGTGGTGACAGTGCTTTCACCAGTGTGGACACAAGTATATTTGTTGAATGAGAGGTGTGAACATAGTTGTTATACATCATGGGAGACTTGTGTCTCTCCTCCATTTGACATTGTTTTGTTTCTAAACAGATTTTTAATTTCTAGCTTATAAGATAATAAGGGACTTCAAACCAAAGTAGGCATTTCAAGCACTTCCTCTGCAATTACTGTAGCAGGTTGCATTTAACAATGCTGGTCATTATTACTTCTCCATTTTCCAAGTGCATTTGTCTTTTATAATTACAACTTTGAAATCGTAAATCCAGTTGTCATGTTCAGTTCTATTTTCCATTTCTTGCCAAATAACCTGAAAAGTTACTTCTCAGGCTGGGTCTATGCTACTCTATTCTTCTGATCCATATTGCATCATTTTTAGTTGGCTGCCAGAGGTAAAGCAGCATGAAAGTAAGCTGTGTGATTGAAAGGTATCTTTCATAAAAGCAGAGGATACAACCTGCTCTCAGCATCTCACTGAAAACTCTGCTCTCTTAGCATGTGTTATCTCTGCTGGAAAACAGTCAGATTGCGTCTCCGGGTGATTTGCTCCTATGAGGGTTTCTTACTGCTAAGTCACAAAGAAATGGCAATGCTGGAGCCTGGTTTTCCTTGAAAGATGACATTCGTCTTGTAAAGTATCTTATTTCCAAGGTAGCTAGAAAAAGGAGAAACTCTGCGGTGTCTATTCTGATACCAATTTTAATTCAAAATACTGTTATTTATTTCAACTGTTTTCCAGTGATCAGCCTTAGAGTGTGAGTCAATTCTGCATCTCATTTCACTGTGATTTTAGAAGCACTGTTTGAATTTCTGAGTTTTCTTTTGCTTTTCTTCTCTAGTGAGAGAAGTAAAAGAAAGATCAGAGAATTTTAGAGGAGTGTTGGCCTCTTTTTGCCTGGAAGACTTGTAGTCAAACCTTTCTGCCCTTCCCAGTCCAATGAAACTAAGTTATTTTTCATTTCAGTTATAATAATACAATATCCTCAGTGTAGAGCCATTTTTTCTCTTTCTTTTGGATAAATTCTACATCTCAGCTCTAATTTTCAAGTTACAGAAAAGCAGACTAAATCATAGTACATATAGGAGCACCTTTGGAAAGCACTTTTGTTTGCATGATGAACATGAGCTTCTTTACTTATGTGAAGAGTAGCAAGGCAAATGACTGCTACTGATCTAGCTAAGGAGAAGACAGAGGGTAAGAGACCTTAGTCGAGTGACTGAGGCATTGAGGATGTGCATGATTTACTTAATCTTTAAATAACTTTAAATAATACCTGGACACAACATGTGTCCCTCCACACACTATTCACCCAGGGAGACAGCTGGGGGCATCCCAGTGTCTGAATCACCTCCTGGTTTGAATATTTACCAAAAAGCCACTGCACCCCAGGTCCTTTCTGGTCAGTGGAGGGAAGGGCAGTCTCCTCTAGGACACCAGGCACTTCTTTAGTGGGCTTTTGCAGAGACTTGAAGCCGCCAATATGCACTGAAATGCCTCTGGCCAGGCCTGGTGGGTGAAATAGCAAGAGAATGACCTGCCTGCCAAGGCAGTGGGTTTCCAGGAGTAGGTCCAGCCTCAGCCAGGAACATACCTGAGGTGCTGGGAAGAGTTATTAGCAGACACGATGTTACAGACATCAGGGTGTCCCAAAAGCGAGTGTCAGAGGAGTGTGCATGAGTGTTTGAGGAGCAAAATATTTACAGTCAAACTATATCTACTGGAAGTTGGGCAGCATTTATGCACATCCTTGTCTGGAACAAGTTTATATGCCAAAACGAAATGGTTTTTTGCACCACACTCATTTGTGCTCTGTTGAAAATTTCATCCCGTATGTCTGTGGTTGCAGGAATGTGGGGAATAGATCTCTCAGGCTGCTTTTTTGCCCTTTCTCTCTCGCATTTGTGGAGTTTATTCTCTCAGACTATACCGATAAGAAAAGCCTATCCAGGAACATGTTTATCTGAGCCTCCTAATACTCAAAACCTTCTTTTTTCCTGGCCATCATCCCTACAGTCACAGATACCTATAAAGTGCCGAGGAATCTCTGGGTGTGGAAGGGTGGTCCTTCTAGTATCTCCACAAGACACAGCAACAAAATAGTTTATGTATTCTATGCTATGTTTCTGGATCTCAGAGAGATTATTGAAGAGTAAGGCTTTGGTTATGCATCCTCATACTCCTGGAAAGTGCTGGCTGTCATGGTTCTGTCCTTTTCAAACAATATAGTGTCCTTTTGCTGTTTTCTATCAGCATCTTTTTCAGACATGGTTAAATGGAGCCTTTTGCATATGGACATTTTATATAAAGATCTTCATTAAATGCAATTTTGATAAAATAAACTTACACTGGGAAATAAAAGATTTTTAACCACATGTGATAATAAATTCTGGAATAACTTACATCTAAATGCAGAAAGCACACCTGCTTTCAAAGCAGACTTTAAACAATACATAGGAGGGATGAGATGAGCTAAGTAAGTTCATACACTGACTTACATGCTAGGATTTATTTCTCACGGGATAGTATGCATCATGACACCAGGAGCATGTCGCATGGGGCACAGCGCTAACTTCCCGTCAGATGCTTTCTGCATCAGTGGTCCCTAATGCATGGTAATACGTGCGCAGGTGGGAAGTCCATTTTCACCAGCGACCAAGGGGACCAGATATTTTTCAAGGACAAGTGTTTCAGACTGAACTGAGGAATCCAGGGTTTTAAAACCATACTTCTGTATTTCAGGTGAGCACCCCCATCTTCTGTTTGGATCAGCAGAGAGGGTCTGAGACCTCTTGGGTCAGTAGGACCTTGCAGACAAGGCAGATGGGGAAATGCCTGGTTTGGAAATCCTGTGGCTGAGATGGGAGATAAAGCTCTGAGCACCTTAGTGATGTCAGGCTGTTTCTGGCTGCACACGCACTCTCCAGAGGGAAAGTAGCCACTGTGGGAAGCAGGGAAGAGTGGAACAGTGGCTGGGAGGGCACCTGTGTCACCCATGTGCTGGAGACAAGAACAGGCAGTTGGGCACCTCTGCTTTGGGTGCTCTTCTCAGTCCTACATTTTTCATACTTTTTCACACTTAATATTCCAGATTTTTTCAAGGTATTGCACCCAAAAAAGGTCTTTCCTTTACCTCTTGGCTTCTCCTCTGCTGACTGTATTGGAAGAGCATCATCTCTGTAATAAAATCAGTGGAGCATCCCCGACCAAAATGGTGCCAGTGTTCGAGGTCTGGAGCTGGTGGTCAGGTTTCCCATCTCGGATTTGAGCAGTTTAAATCCCTGGAGCTGGGGACCATAACAGCATGAAAATATAAGTGTATATATAGCTCTTGCAGTATGTTTCCTTCTTCAGCCAAATAAGATATAATCACATTTCCTTTATGTGCCTTTAAGGGCTCTAATCCCTGCAGGAATAAAAAGAAATTATTTGGTAGATTAATGTAAGCACTTCATTATACAACCAGAGCTTTTATGCTTGGGCCAAAATATTTATGTTTTCCATCAGTAGGAAAATACATAACACATACCTGCCCATTATTAATCATCTTTATGTTAAGAAAACCTTTCATTTATGTTTACCAAGTGCATATTGTGTGATTAGGCTATTTTAAAATGTGATGAATGGAAATTTTACCTCTCTCCTGCCAATAAGGCAATTTTTATACTTAGGTGATATTTACATTATAAAAAGCACAAGACTACTGCATTAATACTAATAGAATCATTTGTTATTGCTCTCTCAGCACTCCTTGTGAAAGCTGGCTTCATTGGATTTAAATCCAGACAGAGCATTTGCCCAAGAAGGTATTTTGGTGCCATTAACACTCTCCTCCATGCTAGCACTGGGGCGCCAATGGCCAGGCGGGTTTCCCTGTGTGTTAGCTCCACATCAAAACAAATCGACATTCTTTCAGGACTTAAATTAGACTGTTTCTCCCCTCCTCCTCTTGCTGATTTGAAATGCAGTTTTCACATTAATGTTCTGAATAAAGCTCGGAGGCACCTATATTACATTTCCTTGACCGTTTATGTATCTAAAATTCCACAAGAGATAAATCAGAACATCTGGCTCGCTGCAGTCACAACATTTCTCCTCTCCCCACTTCTTCATACAAATAATATTTCCTAGGGAGAGCCCCAGGTCTAATGCCATGCTATGGCAGTTAGACCAGCGCTGCTGGGTGGTGGTGCGAGATGTGCCGCTAGCACAACTAACTCACCACAACCTCATCACAGAAATATGTTTGTGCACTGAAACATATATCTATGCTCAAACCCTTCAGCAAACAAAAGAATAGTTACAGGATGAGGGCTGAAATTGCCCTCTCTCATATTGGTTTCCAACAGTGCATAAGGCCGTGGCAGCCCTGATGTAAGTGGGGATACAGAAAATCCCAGTGCTGGACCTTGCTGTAGACCTCCAGGTGGTCTGGCACCATTCCCCAGCTTGTGGGGAGAAGGAGGTTGCGAGCTTCAGCTCAGCACGCATTGCTTTACTTCTCCTTGGGTAGTAACATCACACACAGACACACACAGAGCCACACACATATGGAACTGCATTAAAAGTGCTCTAACGCGAGGCTGGGCAGTGCTGCAGCCTGTGCCAGGCCCTTGGTGTGTGGTTGTCATTGGCCCCTGCTTGGTTGCCCTGTGGAGCTGCTGCCCAGTCTGGAGCCAGGGAGGCACCAGCTCCACTTCAGGAGCAAGCTGTTCATAGAATCATAGAATGGTTTGGGTTGGAAGGGACCTTAAAGACCATCCAGTCCCACCCCCCTGCCATGGACAGGGACACCTCCCACCAGACCGGGTTACTCTAAGCCCCATCCAACCTGGCCTTGAACACTACCAGGGAGGGGGCAGCCACAGCTTCCCTGGGCAACCTGTGCCAGTGTCTCACCACCCGTACAGGAAAGAATTTCTTCCTAATATCCAACCTAAATCTACCCTCTTTTAGTTTGAAGCTGTTTCCCCTTGTCCTATCACTCTCCAGCTTCCCTGTAACCCCTTCAGGTACTGGAAGGCTGTTCTGGGTTTTCCCAGAGCCTTCTCTTCTCCAGACTGAACAACCCCAACTCTCTCAGTCTGCCTTCATAGGAGAGGTGGTCCAGCCCCCTGATCATCTTTGTGGCCCTCCTCTGGGCAGTATTTTGTTTTTCCTTGCTATTGAATGCATGGCCACAGCCCTTATTTACTGAAGGCTAGCCAACCCCTGCTCTCAAATACTGATTTCCTAATACTGTTTTTTTCCCTGTGGCATTCATTACCCCATAATGTGACTGCTTCACAAATGTTAATTAACTTAACTTACCTTCACAACATGCCTGCAGCAGCAGAGAGGCACCATTAGCCTTGCTTCCAGCCCTTCTGAGGCACAGCATGATGAATGCAAGCAGCAGGCCAGGTTGGAAGGGGCTTAAAGCAACCTGGTCTGGTGGGAGGTGTTCCTGCTTCTTCAGGGAGGGTGGAACTAGATGATCTTTAAGGTCCCTTCAACCCAAACCATTATGTGATTCTATGATTCCACCGACAGAGGGTTGGCCCGAATTGAGTTTGCAGCAAGGGCAGGAGGAGTGAAAAGGAAACTTTAGTGGATTTTGCTCAAGCATGTATGTACTTAAGAGCCCTCCTTAATACCTTAGGTAGTGCAGGATTGGCAAAATCCTGCCCTACCTGAAGTCAGAAGGAGATGCTCTATCTTGGTGTTATTCTCTGTCCTCCCTGACATGCCAAGGCACTGGGGTAGCACCACAGATTCTGGTACCTTGAGAGTCATCACCTTAATGAAATCAATGGGGACATCTCCATCTTCCTTGTAACTCCTACAGCTTGCTCATGACAAGCATCAGAGCAGTGAATTACATTACTGGTGACAGGACATGGCGTCTCTATCATCTGGAACAAGACCCCAAACTGAGCAAAAAAAACCCAATGGATAGCTGAAATCCTACCTTTCTGTTTTCAAGTATCTTCTTGTATTAACTACTAGAGAAATAAATATGAAGCAGCTTCTAGGGATGTGTTCAGACCATCTGCAATGTAACCAGTGTTGAAGATAGCAATGACTGATGAAGACACTATTGCCATATTCTACCGCTATGGATAATGGAGGGAGTGGAGCAAGTTGGGTTAGACACCCAGGCATGAGCTGTGTGAATATGGTCCTTTTATCCCTGGACTGCAGAGACTGAGGTGTGATCACCCCAGGTTTTTGTAAGTCTGAACAACTTCAGTGCTTCCTGGTGTGGGAGATACTAAAACTTTCCTTTGTGCCATAGCTGGCGATTTGACTATGGCATGGTATTATCAGAGACACAGAGTGAATTGTCACCTCTCTGTGAAGAGAACATGTTTGAGGAATAACTGGAAGGACACTGCAAATAGAAAACAACAACCCTGAAATCACTAGAACTGCAATGCTGCATTATTGCTCCGTAATGCTCTGCTTACCAGAAATATGCACTCACATTTGGACCCCAGACATTGCATTGCTTTTAATCTTTAGTTTTATGTGCAGAGATGCTCAGTGACAGTCAAATTCTAATTATTTAAAATGTAAGATTTCCCAAAAGATGTCACTTGTAGTGTCTTTCTATGGTAATTGGTGTTTTTACTCATTCCTGGATTACAGACATTGTAATTATTTCACATCATCTTCCTGATAGTTGGAAAAAATCTGTTTACATTTTTGGGGGGGGAGGAAGGAGACCAGCTGTTTATTTTTATATATATAGGTTTGTTATGCTGAGAAAAAGAGACATACAATAACACAAAGTGACCCATTTCACTTCTTCTGTCTTCTCTTAGGGTATGCATTAGCTGCCACTGGAGATAATTACAACTTTGTCCCTTCCAAGTGTTTCAAAATTTCTCCCTTAGTACAGTTTATATACAAACAACATGCATATCATAACCAATACCTTGACTAAATGTGGTTTAGTTTTTTTTTTCCTGAATAAATATTGCCATTATTTTAACACTGAATCAAACTTGCTGACTTTTTCAACTACATCACTAACCTGATTTGTACAGCTGCTAAAGTAAACTTGGAGAATTATACTAGCAAGCAACATCTCTAACATCTTTCATGCTATTTTTTTAGCTCTGCTAAAGCAACAGAACCAAATACCCTTTAAGATGTTGTCTTTGTCCTCTAAATCATGTTTTTTTGTGAAACTGAGATGAGTGTATGTGGGCCATTATTCCATGGGATATTAGATTGCTTCCGGGATAAGTTCTGATTGATGAAAAGTTCAAATAAATAAATTGCAGCCTACAAAATCCTCTCAACCTTCTGCCATGTTATCCTCTTCCAAAACCTTGGCTTGATTTCATGGTCACAACTGCAGTATCAAGATGTCTCCAAAACAACTGTTTGCTTTTTTTTTTTCGCAACTGCAGAACATGGCTTTTGTTTTTGTGTCACTTTACACAGTCTCGCAGCTACCTTCAGCTGCCCAGTGCCCAGTTCATCCAAAATCTTGGAGGCAGGACACACACTAATATGTGTCTCCTGAATCTGGTGTCCCTAAACGCTAAGGTACCATGCACCATCATTAATAAAATCCCCATGTATGCAGTCAGGCTATGGCAGAGATTTTTGAAGAAGCTATTGGAGGTGGCAAGTATTCCTCTATAACAAATACCCGGGCTTTAAGTAGAAATGTAGCATTTTGCTGAAATCCATGAATTCTAAGCTTATTGCAAACTTCCATCATCTGTCATTAAAACTGTACTTCATAGAAGCTCATCTGTCCAAAAATTTCATCCATTGTCCATTTTATTGCTGGCCAACAAGTATAGCAAGCTTTAGAAGCTTAAAAGGTAAGATTCTCAAAGACTTCTGGGACTAGAGATAGGTACTGTTATCTCTTGACGTAAGACCTAAAGACCTAATCAACTGTTTTGAAATAGTGCCATTATTTGACAGTATGTCAAGGGAGCTCCTGGAGGAACTCATTTCTGCAGCAGCATGTTTTGATGGCTGCACTCTGCACCCAAGGCTCATGAGTGTTCAGAAGAGAAACAAATAGGTAATGTATGACACCACAGCATTAAAAAAGGGCCTCCTGCTTTCCCTCCCTTAACTTTGAAGCTGATGTGAGCTTCTTGTTGCCTTTGTGGAAATGCAGGTGAAAGAGAGCAGATGTGTACATTTCCAGACTACTCCTGTGGGAAAGAGGGAAAATTTTCCATGGAGTTCCAGATCTAGTGGGTCCTCTCCATCAGCCCATCCTGCCATAGGCTCTGTGGGATGAAGGCTCCACGGAGCTGTCTGGGACCCACAGTGCTCTCCAGTTCACTACTAGAGAGTGTTCTGACCTCTGTCATGAGCAGCTGGCCTAAAGCTTGCCTCTTTCTAGAAGCACATTCCAAACAGCCTTTTTTGAGCTACTTTAAATCAGGCTTCAAATTACAGCTGTGAAAACCTCCGGCATGGACTCTTGTGGGTTGTGATTGATGGCCAGGGTCACTCAAGCATCGTGGGAGAGGCCAAAGTGGTGAAGGCCAGCCCAAATGTGCAGGTGTCACAGGACCACCCCACCAGGACTCCAGGTGACAGCCCAGGCATCCTTAGAAAGGGTCTGCACTCTTTGTAGGGCCTGGGTGTTGGTTTTCCTTTTACCAACAAACCATTTTGTACTTTTGCATGTATCAAGGTGATTACAGTATTTCTGTTCTATGTCTTGGACCTTAATTACGCTTTCAATTTTTCTTCCAAACCCTTTAATTGGTTTATTATTTATTTCTCTCAGGTATTCAAAGGACAATCTGTCAGAGAAGATAAAATGGAGCTGGAGTGCTGGATCAAATCCAGTCACATGATTATTCACCATGTTTACACGCGAGTTGGGGGAGAGGGAATTTAGGGAATGTCGTCTGTGAACTCTGCCAGACCACTTGAGCACAAGGCCAGAAAATGAGCTCTGGTCTCTTTTATTTATTAACAATAATATGGCCACTGAGTCCAACTTAGTCATTCTCTGTGTCTCCCTGTGGCTGGGGCTGAGGACCTGGCCTATTTGTTGTGACTCCCACCGTAAACATCCCATGTGTTTTTTGGACAATGTACTTGGATACATATTTCATTTCAGTGGTAGTTCAGCATGCTAGGTGTTTTTGCAAATTTAAGAAGTGACCTTTCATCTTTGGGTGCCAACATACATTTTCGTAAGCCAGTCTCTTACCTCTAAAAATTTCAGTGCTTCTTTCTGTGAAGCTACTTCCTTATCTCCTGATGGTCTTGTCTGGATGAAACTTGTAAGTGAGCAGAGGTACTTCAGAAATAGGAGGCTCCATTGTATAGCTGTCATCAATTTAATTGATTATGAATGCTAAGATAATTGAGAACACTTTTCAGATACTATCTACATGTCCTGTGCTTGTATGTGGTGAGGGAGAGAGGAACTGGAATCTGAAATGCAAATGATTTACACAGGTTGGCCATTTGGGTGAAGGCCACCAGAGTCCCGTTATGGTCCCACAGAAGCTGTGAAGGCAAAACTGAGGAGGTGACACAGGGCTGAAAGCGCTGAGAGACAGGGCAGGCCAGGAGCCACCAAAGGGAACCTCTGTTAAATGACAGCCTATGACAGACAGTATAGCTGGTGTCTTCAGTAAGTCAGCTGCTAAGTTATGAGTAACCATTGATGTAAAATGTGCTTTCAGGAAGCCTATACATCTACCTAGTCTTGGCTAGAGCAATTTAACTGTACCCACATCAGTATCTGACTGGCGCAGCCAAACTTGCCTAGGCACACTGCATGAGGAAAGGGTTTGGGATGACACATTACTGAGTTAAGAGGCAACGTGCAAAAGGAAAATTAATATTTATTCAGATCCAACTTTAATTTGTTCAGAATAGGAGAGGTTTTAGTTCTTAAGGCTCCCAGGATGTTTAATACATTTTAAATGTGTGATGATGAATTAAACATTCCAAGATTTTCCCCTTCTCATATTGATGTGGGTCTGAGGGGAGATAAAAATTTGGATTTGATGTCACTGTTGTGTAATTAGACTTGTTTGCCCTTTCATTAGCCTGTGTAATTGCTCCCTTGGTCCTGTCCATGCAGTGTGATTTGTAATTCAGCACAGAATAAGTTTCCTTGGCTTCACATAATTGCTCAAATTCTCATTTGTCAACTGTTGTAGATCACAAGCATTTTCAGTTCTGCACAGACAGGCAAATGCTGCTTAAAATAACCCACATCCTGAAATTCTTCCCTCAGGAGCTTACCCATGAACATTTTCAGTGTACCGATTAATGAGACCAAGCTTCCCCTTCCCACTCTTCTGATTAAAATATTTAAAGGAATAGTAGAAAAATTCAGATTGTCTAGTCAGTGACTAGACATGCTCGTCTCTGTATTAGCTGACTCTTGCTCACCTTCATAAAAGAGGAAGAGCGCATCTCAATAAATCAGAAGTCTGCTACTAAGTCAGGAATTCTCTCTGTTGGAGAAGAGCATTCTCCACGTAACAAATAGGTGTCAAATTGGACAAAATATTATAAAACAAGCAGTGAAATAGGCAGCAAAACTGTTACACCATGCAAGTTAAAAAAGCATCTGTTGCAACTAGATTTTTAACAAAATCAGTAATTGGATCTGCCAAAACAGTAATAGTCTGTGGCTTGGGTGGAAAATGAGAGGTCCTGGTTTGAGAATTTAGGAGTCTTGGCATGAAATCTGTTAACCTTATTGTTCATATGTGATAAGCATGTCTGACATTTGGTAGTGGGACATTACGGCAGGCATTAGGTGTTGCCCATTTCGGCCACTCGTATGCGAATCACACAGATCCTTGTCAATGGTCTCTTTTCATTTGCGCATCATTTTTGATACCAGCTGCACGCTTAAATGTAGGACTAATCTATAAATTCCTAGGAGTGGTATAAAATTTACAAGAGTACAGAGTGAACTGCACCCAAATTGGCCACTCTGAGACTAACAGTTGATAAAGAAGAACATTTCCTCTACAGCAATGATTTAAGAATCCTACTTTTCATATATATGGAAATGAAATCAATGGGCAGACATGTGCTATGCTCAGCACACGCAAGCAGATATGTTTGGGAAGGCATGAATACAGAGCCAGAAACGGTGACTTGTTACAAGTATGGCTCCTGCAAATATATATCCATATATTGACTTTAAACTACCTTTAAAAATATGTGCCTTTGCATCCTCTACAGCCACCTTCTAGCCTCTTGAAACTCTCCGTGAACCACCGTCCCTTTGTGAAGCTGTGAAATAATGCTAGTGATATTTTGGAAATGAGGCAGAAGGAGGCTGAGGACTGAGTTCACAAAGGCAAGCTGGAGCCAAAACACAACTGATGTCCATGCCGGTGGCTCCTGTGTCATGCCCCAAGTTATGCACCAAGACTCCAACAAAGTCCAGGAACAACCAGGAGTCTTCAGAAGCCAAAAGCACCTCCTTGGCCGAATGGAAACTGCTTGTCAAACCTTCTTCTGCTACACTTGCAAGTAAATACCAGGGCTTTGCCCCAGGAAACCCAAGTGTGAGGATGGGCTGGGGCTGAGGCTCAGCTTCAGCTGCTTTGCATTGGCCAATTCAAAAGAAGTGAGGCTGGAGAAGCAAGCACTACAGAAAGCACAAAGTTGACTTTCTTATTGGAAAGATCTTCCTGTATTTTAAAAACACATTTTTTCAGTAACTCTCGTAAGAAGATTAATGGAAACTTTAAAAGAGCTTTCAATCCTACAAGCTTCCTCTGATTTTCCTGCTAAGAAAGAATAGTGATGTGTGGGAGGTGTTTCTGACAGAGTTAGTGGTGTCCAGGAGCAGAAAACAGCTGCTTGACCACAATGTAATTACTTAATCTGTCTATCAAGAGAAAACCCTGGTAAGACAGTATTGACTGAGGAGGGAAAGTTTAAAGCTCTGCTGGTAAATGCTGAGTGGGAACGGGACAAGCTGCTTGGACAGGGAATCCCCGTGGAAGAGGAAACATGAAATGACAGTGACAGCCAGAGCTCGCTGCTCATCTTTGGGTCTCCTCATCTCCTTGCAGAGATGTCCCCTCTGCAATGGTTCCTGGGGTCCATGGGACAGGAGTGAGTGGCATGAGGACAACAGGCAATGCAGGTTTTCATGCCAACAAGCTGAACATGAAAATGAAGGTATTAATGGTCCTACTAGGTTTGGGAACTTGAGGTGTGAACCTTTATCCTGTTGTTGTAGCTGATGAGACACTGAGCCTTTGCCATCTGCTGGCCAGCCAAGCTGCCCTGCAGCATTGCAGGCTGTCCTGGCTGGGCACATGGTGGGAGGAGGAAACGTGAAAGGAGGAAGGAGGGTGAGAAGAAAAGGCCTGGAGAGGAACATTGAGAGGAGGTGGAGGACAGCCAATGGAGTAATACAGACTTGAACAAGCAGGAGGAGCAACCAAGACACACATACATGGTGTGCCTGGTACGGTTCCCATCCCTCTGGGTCAGGAGAGGCTGCTCTGATTAACTATTTCATCAGCACCTGGGAAAGATACTAAAGAACATTCTCCTTGAGCCACAAGCAAGGCACACATAATTTCTGATGGAAAACAATATTAAAATTGTTGAATTTTACAGAAAAAAAATAAATCCATTAATCAAACAAATGACATGCTCAGGAATTGAGCAATGTGGGAGAGCAAATTGATTGCAGGAGTTGTCTGTTTCCCCTATGTTGCAAAATGTACGCAATACCCAGATTTATTATTTGCTAGCCCTTTAAGTTGGAATTTAAATGCAATTAAAATAGCACTTGAGAGAGTCATACATTTTAATTAAGGGCCTGCATTGCTGAGAAATTGGAAAACAAAGAGAGCATTGCCCACTTGCAATGAGTAAATCAAGACAGATGCGTTCCTGTGCGTTCATATATCAATATGACGACATTATCCAGTAAAGTGAGAAACCCATCTCTGCTGTAATATCACTCGTTTTGCTTCAGAAATTTAGCCCAATGGGTGTGTATGATAAGTTGAGTGCCAGCTGAACAGCCTCAGTTTTTAAAAATGGGACAAAATATTTCTGAGGAGACATGGTCCTCCCTCAGAACTCTGGAACCAAAAGGAGCCACCATGAGACTCAGATTGCCAAACTCCCCTCCCCACTGACCTGCTTCCCCTTTTGGTTTCCAGCTTCCAGAACTCTTGTCCTGAGCTGCCAAATTGTTGCTCAGATGCAGCAGCCTTTCTCTCTCAGTCCCTAAGTTCATTAATATTTTATGTAATGATCACCTAGCATTTGTACATAGCATTCACCGGGAAACATGTTGACATACTAAAAAACAAATAATGCCAATTAATTTTGCTAAATAAATAGGAAATTGGGAAGTAGTTCACATGATATAAGTCACAGAGACTTTCAAGTGTATGTATGTCCACTCACACATCACATATGAGTGTAGCTGAAGAGCAGGAGCTACACAGAATCATAGAATAGTTTGGGTTGGAAGGGCCCTTAAAAACAATCCAGTTCCAACCCCCCTGCCATGGGCAGGGACACCTTCCACTAGACCAGGTTGCTCAAAGCCCTGTCCAACCTGGAAAACAGTTTCCTCAGGACCTGCGGATCTATCTCATCAGGTCCCATGGACTTAAATACCATCAGGTTCATTAGATGGTGTCGAACCTAATCTACTCCTACACAGAAAAGATTTCTTCAGGTTCTTGCAAGGGGAAGACCAAACCCAACCAAAACATCAAAAAAGAGCAAACTCTTAGTAAAAGCAGACAATGAAATGAGAGACTGGAAAAAAAGCAAACCTAGTAACCATTTTTAAACAGAGGTAACAATCTGCAGAGAACACACTTTTTTTTTAGGTAAATTGGTCTTTCCTGGACTAGGGAAATTCCAGGAGAAAGTGGCAGAAAAAGAAAAGAAAAGAAAAGAAAAGAAAAGAAAAGAAAAGAAAAGAAAAGAAAAGAAAAGAAAAGAAAAGAAAAGAAAAAGGCACCTAGGAAGCAAGAGGACAAAGAGGACAGAGGAAATTGGCTGTTGGCAGTATGAGACAATGAGCCTTAAAAGAAAAAAGTTGAGCTGTCCTGTTCCCTTGTTCATTTCTCAGTTAAATCTTTTTGCAGGCAATGTGGACAATCTGGAACCATGATCCAACAGCAGGCTATGATCTAGGTGTCCTCAGCAAAACACAATAAGGACGGGGACAGAGAAGTGAGAAAACGTCACTTAAGAAATCAGTGATTCTCCTGTATTTCAAACTCTTTAGCCTGTTTTGGCCACCTCATCTTAAAACACATGAAGCTGAAACTGATGGGCTCCAGGGAGGGATTAGCAAACAAGCAAGCAGAGGGGAAAACCCTTCTCACTTCTTACCTTGAGGTGAGGGCAGCTGAAGGCTTTCTCTTGGTCTCAAAAGACCAGTTAGGGTTTTGACACTTGTTTTATGTCATGGAGGGCTGAAAATGACAAACTGTCCTACCATCCACCTTTGCAGAGGTACGTCCTCCCCTGAGCAGCCTGCTAACAGATCAGCCAGGTGCCATAGCCAGGAACAACAAGGGTTTGCTTGCGCAGCCTTTGGCAAGATTGTGCACTGGTAGAAAGCAGTTCAGAGAAGAAACTGCAATGCCCTGGATATAAGGAAATGTTCAGAAGCTACTAAGAACACCTAAATATTCCTTATTTTATACCCATTGGTTAAGATGTATGGATTTTATGGTGAATGAATGTGGAGTATCTGCTCCATGAAGCTACAAGATCAAGTTTTATTTGTGTGTGTCGTCTTTCTTTTTCCCCTCACAGGAAAACCCAGACAGTAAGTTGCCAATGTTGACTGATGGGACCATTGACTCTTCCTGTGGCCACTCTTTCTCCATTTGGCTCACACCACGTTACTGAGCAACTCAGCCCCCGTCAACCCGTCTGGCACATGTCTACAATGAGGAGTCAGAGGAGCTGTGAGCAGGCATAAGCTGCCCTCTGCCTGGTCTACAGGTCTTGACTGTAGGCAGGAGAGGAGACATAGACACCTCTGTGACCAGACCAAGGAAGTCCTTGGCACATGTATGTGCAGAAGGAGAGCTGTGTGTGCATTGGTTGGGGAGACTGGGGAGAAAGAGAATTGCTGGCTTTTTGCAGCCTGGCTTCTGTCACCTCTGCCTTTCTATTGAATATGTCTGAAAAATATTTCTCAAGTGGAAAACAATTGTTTGTTTATTTTGTTGTTTTTTTCTCAGCATTTAATAGCTTTTTAAAATGCATCACCAAGGTTTTCTAGCAACCAGAAGTCATAGTAACATGCCCACTTGAGAGTGCATGATTTATCCCTGAGATCAGGAGAAGGTGGGTGGCCCTTAATCCACACCTGCGTAATTCACTGGGGAAACAGCAAGGCTGAAGTGCTTAATCTTCTGGGAAGCCTGCTTTAGCATGCAGATCTCCTCTGACAGCACCTTAGCAGAAACTGGAATATTCTATTGTCGCTCTGACTCCTGAAATGAAGCCCAAGCAGGCCCCTAAACCCTTTTTGTTTTCTGAAGTATCAAAAGGCCAGCAGGGGTGAGATGCACATGAAAGGTTACTAGTGGCTGAATCAAAGGGACCTAATTAGAGGCCTAGATAAGTGCACTGAAGTGAAGGCAGGGAATTTGGATGAAACAAAAAGACACTGTGTAATTATTAAAATAACTAACATTTTGCTCTGTAAACCACAATGAACCATATATTTAAGGTCATTGTATTCTCAGTTTTGATTTCCTCAGTTATGTCTTAATTGTTGACTTTCATAGGAAGACAAAACAAGCACAGTCAATTTGAGAGCCAAAAATACATGCTACCATTGATGCCAGGGAAAAAACCGCCTGCTCTAACAATCAAAGTCTGAAGGTGAACTTGAAATTTCCAAGAACCCAAGGTGGAATTTGAATAAGAATTTGTAATGAAAATGACTTGAGCACTTGGACCAGGTATCTAAGTGTTACAGTTTGAAAGGGGCAGGCAAAATTCTTATTGGCTTTTGCTGCAAGGACCCAGTGAATGAGGGGTGGAGTTTAGGCCCCTGTTGTGAAAAGGGGTCTGGGGTGTCAGGTGTCAGGTATTGGGTATCAGTATTCCACCCATTTCCTGCCAAACTCTTTAAAGCCAGGAGGACAGGGGACTCTCTGGCCCTCTTGGTCTCTTTGTCTCTTTCGGCTTCTCTCTTCTGCTCTCTGCCTCGCTCCCTTGCCTGTCGGTCGCCACGTGGAGCCAGCACAGAGAGGGCCCAGCTTTGTGTTACCAGCTCGCCACGTGGTCTGCAGCATTCCAACTGCATCGGGTGCTGGGGTTTGGACTATGTTTACCCCCATCGGCTTTGCAGTGAAGGACCTTTCAGCAGCCTGTATCGC
>VZRW01012106.1:74457-99701 GCA_013398125.1 Aegotheles bennettii
TTTGCTAAACCAGCACACTAAGATAACATGCCAAAAATCAAAAAGCATATCTCTCCTTCCTTCGTCATCTGTCCATGCTGCTGTGGGCACTCAGACCTGGCTGACATCAACCTCAGAGCACCATCCCGCTGGCTACCTTCTGCAAGTTCACTGCTTTTGTCCTGCCTGTTCTATAGGTGAAAAGCATGAAAATCAGCTGGTGGTGTAACTCTTAAAAAATGGCTATTTTTGGTGTCATTACCTCCAGCCCTCACTGGTGTTCTCCCTATGGGTGTATTCCTCAAAGGGGGCTCTAACACAGAGGTAGCACAGCTACTGGAAATGGGTAAGGCTGTTTCACGAGTGTTATCTCTGAAGGAAACAAAGCACACACCTAAAGATGCTCATAGCCATTAATCAGGTTTTGCTAATTAAAAATGAGAAGAGTGATTTTTTTCAGGAATTCATCCCTCTTTTTTATTTGTAAAGCCAGACAGCTTGAGTGCCTTTCCTTTAAAGAAAAGCTTTCAGAGTTAAAAACAGGACCAAAACCTTGAGCTTCTCCAGATTCGAGATCTAGTACAAAACGGAAAGTTACAGCTAGACTCGGCTGGGAGGATAGAGACCCAAAATATCGCTTGCCTCCCCGCTACAACGTCTCCATGACTAAAGCCACTCATGGTTATGAGGCACCACCGATCATACCAGCCTCAGGAAATCCCAGTGCTACTGACGGACTTCTGGTAGGAAAAGATGAATACCCTACATGTGCCCTCTTTTTATACACCTTCTGGCAGAGTCCAGGCACTGAGATGGGTGGAACCTTCTCTGGCCTTTTCTAGGGTCCCCTCTGGTGTGGCAGTCCCTGTGTTGCTGTGACAGCTCCCAGGTTTTCTTCTTGCTGGCTCCAAAAGCAACACTTGCTCTCCTAGACGTAGCATGCTGGTCTATGTTTGTCTCAGTTTTGCCTTCCTGTTTGCTTATTGCTCTGAAGGATTTCAGGGATGCAGGCAAGCCTCCTGCTGCCCACCAGGACCTTTGGGCCTGATGCCCATGACCCACAGCCACGGGCAGATGTGATCCAAGACTTCTGCGGTGTACCACAAGTTAATGGCAAGGAAGACGAGGCTTGAGCTGCCCCGGGAAATTGGGACATCTGGGAAAAGAACAAAAAAAAAATTCCAGGGTGACTAAAGCAACAGCCTGAAAGACTGACACACTGCTGGGGCAGAGGGTCCCTTTCCAGGACCCCGAAATACATTGATACCACCTGAAGTTTCCCTATGGGGCAGATCAGGGACTGAGCAGCTTAACTGGGAAAACCCACATTAGATCTTTAAAAGCAGTATTGGCAAGCAGCTCTGCACTGTGTAATAAAAGAAAACCCAGCACACGGCTGGGTAAACCTGTGATATTTTGAAGAAATCGTGCCCCCTGCTGATTTAATTATATTTTTTTTAGCCTCGGCTCTAAACGTGATGAGAACATTCAAACATACTGATTAGCGTTCAAGGGCAATAATTCAGATGTCCTGCTGGATAGTAAAAATCTTCTCTTTCAATACTGAAATGAGATGTTTATTATTGATTTTTTGGAAGCAGAAGGCAAAAGATGAATGGCATTTCCTTGCAGGGTCAGACTTTCTGAGACTATGCCTAGCATTTTACATGCCCTTGTAGCATCTAATGGGGAAATAAAAGCCTGGGATAGTAATAATACTAACAGAAATCTGTGACCAGAGGATTTGACAGCTTTATAAAGCCTCTGTGGATGTTTGTGATTTACCTGCAGGTAAAATCCTCTCATTTTCTAGACTGCCTACAAGGGACAGTCATTGGCTAATCATTTAAAATGATCACAAGTGATTAGCACAATAAAAATAAATCACCTTGGAATAGCAATCACTGTTGTTTTATGAGATTTTTTTTTTATACATAAATATCTCAGATCAACTCTCTCAAAGGCCACTAGTGTGAAAAAAAAAATAGTATCTCAGTTGTGTCAAACCAGCTAGCATGGATGTCGGCCCAAAGATTCTCTCCTTGCAAGCTGGACAGCAAAAGCACGAAAAAAAGAAAGAACACCCAGCAGTGTGCTGTCGAGGGGGTGGGAACCGGACTCCACTCCCTGAGAAAGGGCCACCAAACCCCCAGTTCCCATTGCCCCATCTCCACCTGGCGGCTTGGGGTCGCTGGAGCTGTGGTACAGACATGTTCCGGCTGGATTTAAGCTAGTCCAACATCTCTTTCCCTTATAAGCCTCCTTACTGTGCTTTCTGGTCTTGTGTTGTGCTTTGCTATTGTTAATGCCTCTCAGTGACATTTTCTTTTGGCTTTCCTCTTCCCCTCGCTAGACTGCAAACCTGCCTGCACTGGAAAGTCACTGAGTACCCTCTAGTGGATATTTTTGGGAAATATAGCTCAGCTCTTTGTTGGTCTCTGGAGACTTAGCAGCAGCTCTCTGGAAAGCCTTGTGTTTATAGTTAAGATACACAGGGGATGTATTACAGCAAGTACAGCACATGCTAACAGTTGCAAACTCTTACAAGAGCTCCTTCTCTTCAGTTAAATCAAACATGAAGGGCAAGCAAGATTAAAAATCAATACTTCAGAGAGAAACTGCTTGGGCTTTTTCAACTAGTAGATGTGTACAAGGGCAAAAGTACCTGTAAGGACAAATCAACCTGCCAATAGCATTCCTTTTCAGTTTCTGGAACAGCTCAAGATGGCATTGGGCCTCTAACTTATGGCATCCAAGGACAGGCTGAAAATCATGGCAGGGAGCTCCTGGGAAGAGCGTGGATATATCCCCATGATTTGCCTTCTTACCCTTTATTTATTAGCTTTATTAATCACCCTTTTTTAAAAAAAATAGCTGATGCATTTGCTTTTTTCTTTCTGTGAACTGTATGTGCAGGTTAGCCTTCACAAACAGCCAAACTCCCTTCCCCAGCCACTCACTCACCTCCTCTCCTCAGAAAATAATGTGGGAAAGCTCTGGTATCAAGGTCAGGACAGGGAACTCACTTGCCACCTACCATCACAGGAACAAAAAATCAGTTAATTTCTTGCCAATTAAAATAGATTCACATAGTGAGAAACTGAGACAAACACTAAAATGATACCTGTCTTCTCCCCCTTCTCCCAGGCTCAGCTTCCTTCCCAACTCCTTTACCTCCTCTTGCCCCCAAGATGCACAGAGGTATGGGGAATGGGAGTTGGGATCAATCTCTAACAGCTGCTCCTTCCTTCTCATGTGATTTCCCTGCTCCAGCCAGGAGTTCTCCATGTGTTGCAGTCCTTCAGGATAAACCTGCTCTGGTGTGGGTCCTCAACAGTGAGGTGGACATCTGCTCCAACTCCCAGAGTACCTCCTCCCTTGCCTCCTTCCCTCTCCTCCTCCAACATTGGTGTCCTCTCTGCTGTTTCTCACTTTTTCCTTCTTTCTCTGCCCATTCAGCACTATCTGCTGTTTCTGATACATCTTACCAATACCGTTTTCTCTAAAGTATCATATGTCACTGAACCAAAAGATTCACAGAAAACTAAGTGTAAGTGCAAACAAATAGTCTCCATGCAGGAAAAAAAACCCCAAACCATGCCTTTCTCCTCTTCATCACAGGAAGCAGCATTAGTTTCTGTAGCTGTCATTTATCAGTCCACTCCCTCTGTCAGCAGTCTCGTTGGTTTGCCTTGGGTTGATGTCAGACTAAATGTCTTGTGATTACCAGGCTTGTCTTTATGCCTTTTTAACAGTGGTTTAATGCTAAGACTTTGTAAGGCCTCAGGAATTTCCCTGCTGCACTAGGATGTGTTGAAAATGAAGATGAGTGGGCCAATTATCTCCTAGGCAGATCTTCCAGGCCTCCTGAGTATGTAGCAAGACTTAAAACTATTTGTGTCTAATACAGATTTTTAATGTCCTCACATATAACTTAGCAGCTAAAAAATATGAGTTCTCTCATTTGGCTTGAATATACCACCCTGTCTCTTTCTAAATGCGTAACAGAAGTATTTATCTGTCTTTACCTCTTCTCCCCCATCTCCTTGGTAGAAAGTTGCTGCAGCTGCTGCCTGCTGTTTTTCAGGGACATCCATCAGGCTTTGCCCTTTGCGTGTCTCATTTCTCTCCAGGAGAATAAGCTCCATGTTGGTCTGCTGGATATTTCATAACAAATATGGTACCTCTGCCAGCTTAAAAGGCTTCTGGATGTCTCCTGGTGGTATGTTGTAAGACCACCTCCTTTTCTGATGTCGTCTTTTCTTGTGAAACTTTTTGCCATGGTTCTTGAAGCTGGACCTCATGCACTGTTCTTATGCCACATACTGATCACTCTTGAAGGTTCAATTTCTGAACCACGCTGATGGGTGTAGTGTTGCTTTCTGCTGCGAATCACCATTATTTCCAGCAAGTATCTGGCTGTCCATTTGTCATGATTTAAGACAAAACCAGACTCTCTTTTTATACCTGTAGGTAAAAGATGGGCCAGTTGAACCTCAAACCCTCTCTCTAACCTCCTGTTTCAGAACCTCCGTACTCCACCCTCTCTACTAACAGCTAAGACACCTCCAGCCTCCCTCTGCCCTGCTTCTGGATTGGTCAAAGTTTCCAAAGGATGAGTGTTTGGTGAGGACACATTTTCAGGAATGGACAGGGGTCATCTAACGAGTTTCTCATTCGTTGGAAATTGGCCCTGACTTGAATAGAGGTTTGGACAAGAAGATCCCCAGAGAGACCTCTCAGGCTAAATTGTTCTATAAAAATGTATCACATAGAAACAGAGGTGAAAGTATTAAAAAGAGGCAAGGGTGGGGTACAGGATGAGATACAAGATGTAACTCAATTACATTATTGAAAAAAACCTTTTTTTTTTGGTAAAAATTTATTTCCCAAAATAAAAATCTCCAGGAAGTGTGTAACCATCTTTTAGTTTTATATTCCCTAGTCCAGTACTTTTTTAATTGCTTTGAAGCTTTTCCATTGATGCCAGGCTGCGGTGTTACCACCCAGGGATGAACCAAACACCTCAATGACGTACTTTTGCCTTGTTGGCTCCTCTATTACAAAGAACCTACGCTCAAAGCTGCTGTTTTAAAAGCGATGAGTCACCTTGGTTTACTAATACACATTCAAAATCTGCATCATTTCTGGCTGTGCTTTAGCCAGGGCTCTGAGACACCTACCAGACAGCACAGGACTGCAGGAGGAAGTTAATCAGCATCAACAAACATTAAAAGTGGTTTTCTAATGAACCGGCCCCCATGGCACATACAGCCTTGGCTTTTCAGAAGTGATCTGGAATGTGCATCTACCACATAGGAGGCTTGTGCAGCCTCTCCAGAGATCGCGAGTTCATGGGTTTGGCTTTCAGACTTTAGAGGTGGTTAAGATAGGGTTGGGTTTTTTTCCCTTCCACTTACTCATCGGGCTTCAGAAAGTTTCCTACGGCATTGCAAAATGGGCTGTATTGGGTTTGTGTGCCAAGGTTTTTGTAGCAGGGAGTGTGGGGCTACAGGGGTGGTTTCTGTGAGAAGATGCCAGAAGCTGCCCTCATATCTGTCAGAGTCCATTCTAGCTGGCTCCAAGAGGAACCCACCACTGGCCCATGCTGAGCCCATCAGTGATGGTGGTAGCACCTCTGCAATAACATATTTAAGAAGGGAAAAAAAATGCTGTGCAACAACAGCCAGAGGAGAGGAGTGAGAACATGTGAGAGAAACAACTCTGCAGACATCAAGATCAGTGAAGAAGGAGGGTGAGGATGTGCTCCAGGCACTGGAGAAGAGATTCCCCTGCAGCCTGTGCTGAAGACCATGGTGAGAAAATCTGTCCCTCTGCAGCCCATGGAGGTCCTTGGTGGAGCAGATATTTATGTGGAAGACCCCACGACGGAGCAGGCGGATGTGCCTGAAAGAGACTGTGACCCCATGGAGAGGAGCCCATGCTGGAGCAGGTTTGCTGGTAGGGCTTGTGACCCAGTGGGGCACCAACACTGGAGCAGTTCATGGATAACTGCAGTCCATGGGAAGGACTCACATTGGAGAAGTTTGTAGAGGACTGTCTCCTGTGGGAGGAACCCCATGCTGGAATAGGGGAAGAGTGAGAGGAGGAAGAAGCGGCAGAGACAACTGACTACAACCCCCATTCCCTGTCCCCCTGCACTGCTGAGAAGGAGGAGGTAGAGAAATTGGGAGTGAGTTGAGCCCAGGAAATAGGCAGGGGTCAGGGGAAGGTGTTTTTAGATTTGCTCTTATTTCCCATTTGCTCTTATTTCCCATTACCCTACTGGCAATAAATTAAATTAACTTTCCCAAGTCGAGTCTGTTTTGCCCATAACAGTAATTGCTGAGTGATCTCTCCCTGTCCTCATCTCAACCCACGAGCCTTTTGTCATATTTTCTCTCCCCTGTCCAGCTGAGGAAGGGAGTGATAGAGCAGCTTTGATGGGCACCTGGTGTTCAGCCAAGCTCAACCCAACACACAGGGATGTGCCAGCTCAAGCATCCAAGAGACAGGCTGTTTTACAGAGCAAGCACAAGTGTTTGTTTCCACATTATTCCAAGTGTAAGCAACAAACACACCTAGCAAAAACCAAATTGGCTTAGCCAGCGCTTCGAAGGGCGTGAGCTGCTGCCCAGGGTAATCTCAATGTGATACCTGCCTCCTTCCCCTTTGCAAAAGGCCACTCGAGTGATTCATGTGCTTGTCTACTGACGTTGCTAGCCTCTTAAACCACACCACTTGCCCTTTGTCTTGGACCCAAAATTTACAAATAGCTTTTAAAACGGTGTTCGCAGAGCCTTCTTTTGAAAGAGAAGTGTTCCCAACCAGTGCCCAGAGAGGCAGGCTCAGCAGCAGGAGGTCACCCTCCTCCCCTGCTTTACCTTGCTCACACTTGCTTTTCCCCGAGATTGTCCCCCATGAAGGGATGGAGCTGCATCCTCCCTCCCCATGGGTGAGAGCTGGGACAAGGAGCAGCCGGGACCCCTCCGGCTCTCCCCAGCACAGGCTGCCTTGCCCTTTTCTGATTAGGCTACAAAGTTATGACGCTGCCATGCAGTCAGGCTGTAAAGTTACAATGCTGACCCAAATGGAATGCCAGGACGTGTGGGCACCTCCTCCCTCTGCTTCATTGCTGGGTGGAGGAATGCTGGGGGCTGCAGGAGCATCATGTTTCCATAACCTCCTCTTTTTTGGTGCCCGAACCCCCTGTGCCAGCCCAGCCGCTCGCCTTTTCAAAGAACCTCCAAAATCTTTCCTAAAAAGCATTAGGTTTTTTTTCTTTTTCTTTTTTTTTTTTTTTTAAATTAGCACAGAGGGTGATGACTACTTTTTAAGAGGAACAAGGAGCTCCGCATCTCTCCAGCTCTGCAAGGGGAGCACAGTGGGTGGGCACGACACTCAGCAATGCTTTCCCAATGCCTCTGGTGACATGCATTTGGCCAAGCAGCTCTTCTGGTTACGTTCAGCTCCTTAATCCTTTTTCTCTCCCTTTCCACAAGTGACAACTCTTCTGTTTGCACCGCCATTGCATCACTACCCCTCCTCTACAGCTGCCCTGTATTTTTTTGCCTAACAGCATGTAATTAATCAGCTCCGGTTTGTAATAAAATATGACGCCTATTTAATAGACTGAGTCACCAGTAGAGCCAAGCAGAATTAGCCGATGGGAAGGATGGCAAGGGAGATAAGGCAGGGCTGTCAGCAGCACCTCTGCAGCAGCAACCTGGGCGACACCAAAACCGAACCTGCTCGTGTTTCCTCATTGCTTGGTGACGTTTTGGCACATTTTCCTGCTTTGCCCAGTGCTTCTGCAGCAGGAGACAGATTGGTCAATCCTTTCCATAAGCAATGGGCACGAGCAGAGGGTTAGGCTGGGAACTGGGAAACAAACAGAATAGGTGGAGCAGAGAGGTGACTGCCACTCCTGTGGGGACATCCATCCTCCAGACGAGGGGAAGGGGTCAGAGCCCACTGAGAGGATGAGCCTTTCAGGGGGAGCCACCAGCCTTGACCCTGAGCTGTTGCTGCCATTTTCAAACATTGGACTGATTCCCATTCATGGGAATTTTCGTTGCCAGGTGTGGTACAGTCACATTGTTAGTCTTCGTTAGGGGGTGATAAAATACACATGCAAAACACATGGCAAAACCAGCGCCATACTTTATGAGCTCTGGAGTCACAAGACAAAGCATCTCTGTAGCATTATTAAAAAAATCTCCCTCTTGTGGCTCAGAGACAGTCAAAGCTAACAAAGAGTTGTCCTGACAGAAGCTTTAGGGCTTGCACACAAACAGCTGAACTGAGGTGTCAGGTACTGTTCCCTAGTAAAACTAGGAACATGTTGCAGGTTTGTACAATTTACTTCGCAAGAGTTGCGGAAAAAACCCAGCAGATGAGTTTCATTTTAACATTAGAAATACAGAAAACAGCCTGTATAGACTCAACGTAAAAGATGATGCATTGCACCTCATGAAACAGAAGGATTGACAAAATGGAAAGGTGAAACATCAAGATTTCAATAACTGGGGTGCCTGGGTGTGTCTGTCCGGGCACCCATAGCAAATGCAAACACTTCCTGATTTTATGGTTAACACAACTGCAGTTGTGTGTCAGAAGGTTTTCAAGCAAAATCATTTTAGCTTTGTTTCGTGCAATTATGAATATTTCCATACGACTGCTTTTCAGCTGTTTGTTAGAAAAGGCTTATCTAGAAAACCTTTATGATGTAAGCTAATTACACCCCAAATTAAAAAGATTCTATTATTAATGAATAAGATAGGAGGATTTGGCATTTGCTTCAGCAAATTCAGCACGCTCTACCACGCTGCCAGGAGGGATAACACTATTGTTGAGGCATGACACCATGCTACAGAAAGGGTGTCTGCTAAAAACTTGTTCAGTCCTCTCTCATCCTTGCCTGTAGCCCCTGGAAAACATACAAACCTCCTGCAGTTAGCATGGTAGCCATTCCAGGTAAACTATAGGTCTTCTCTTTTGACCTCCTTTCCCTGTTAAGGTAAAAAATACTCCAAAGCTAAGCACCTGGGAGTGGTCTTTTACTGATGTTGAGAAGCTCCTGAAAGAGCAGCTTTGGCATTTGGTGGTAGGTGGACACCAGAAAAGCCACTTTAAGATTGCCCATCAGTTAAATGTTTAAAGGCAAGGAGGTGGAGCTGCAGAAACACGCTACCTAGTGATGCCAGAACATTATTTAGCTATTCTTTAGAAAACATTAGCAGTTAGGAAAGGCTCCAAGTTTTCCTAAGGAAACAATGTAGTGAAACATGTCATCAAGCTGGCTGAGCCTTCACCACCACTCACCTGGATCCATCCCTACGCAGTGTAATCCAGTAACAGCTTGCAGGTTGTGCGAAACCTGCTAAATAGACGTGCCACCTAGAAAATGTTTTGCAAGTGGATGCAGTTTCCAGCTGTGGGAATTTTCACCTTCCCTGCTAAATTGCACACAGCAGAATTTCAGCACCTGCTATCTTTATTTATTTACACATTTAAATTGTTGTTCAATCCAGGAAGTTTCCAAAGGTAAACCAGTCCCAGGGAATAGGAATGACCTGCGATGAGAATGCTGTAATTTTAAAAAGGGGTCAGGGCCATGATTCCTTTGATTTCTGATTCTTTCACTTTTCATGGGATGGCAGGGCCATCCTGCTGGGCGTGTATGGATTCCTCCTTGCTAACTTAAAATGCTGCTTCTGCTCCAGAATTTCCAGCTTCTGGAACTGAAATTCTGGCCCAAACATTCAGACTGCATTATAATGGCTGAAAAAAGAAATCAAGAAATACAATTAGCCCACCCCCCCATCTCTGATTGAGTATATTGTTAATTTCTTTTCTAAAGCACTCTTCACAACCATAAAGGCAATTTTATCTAAGCAACAAAGAGAAACAAGTTCCAGCTGGTGCTTTAAAACCTGATACTGATTTTCTCAAAATAGCATTAGTAAGCAATAATGAGGGCATTTCTTAGTTTGGTTGCTTCTGCTACTAAAATAGCAGAGGGCACAAAAAGAACAGTGAGTAATAACCTCAGTGAGCACACGAGGTATTTTTCTTCTTTACCTTATTCCTCAACGCTGTAGAAAGAGATGAGAAAGTTGTGTTGAATGTAGTGACTTTAAAAATTTATGTATTTACTTAAACCAAGGATTTAGGACAGAAAAAAGCTAGTTTCTTTCTGAATTCCTGGTTCCTAAATATGGCTTTTGCAGCTAATAATGGCACATATCTCTAAATCCTGGTCTAGCCTTGGTGCTGGAAAAAAGTTGTTGACTGCATATAATTCAGATCCAGAATACACTGCTCACCAGGTGATAACCATGTCGATAGGCAATATTGGTGTCTAGTATTATGCTTACAAAGGGAGTTTTTCTCAGTGAAGGAGGTACTGTACAGTGTTCCGTGCCTGCTCTAACAAACAAAAAAAGAACATTGCCTCAAGATGTTATGCTGCCAAAATTGCTACACCTGAATTTGAGAACAGAACCCAGAATCACTTGCCCAGCCAAAACAACGTGCTATTTTCACCATCCTTGCAATTCAGAAGTGAGCAAACCACTAAAGCTTTGTGCACCTGTTTGTAACCCAGCATATGCTTCTACCCCCCATGAAAAACATGCATCAAGAAAAACTGATGTGAAGAAAATACCAAGAATATTTTGGTCAGACTAAAATACTTACATAGGCTCCAGCCAGTTGTTAAAATTCCATACAAAACACATTACAGACAAGTAAACAAATTCCTTCTATTTAAGGCATAACCTACTGGAGTTGCTGAGGAGCCATCTTGCAGCGAACCACTGAGAGCCCAGTGCTGCTCCCTGGCAGCCCACGGCAGGGCTCGTAAAGTCAAAGACTCAAGGTGCTGAAAGAATGAGAAATTGCCTCACACAGGTGCCAAAAATGAGCTAAACCATACTTGTGCAGGGTAACGTGAGTCTAAGTATGAAAATAAAAATACAGGCTTAATTTAGAATTCAAACTGTCATCCTAATTGTTCAATTCAAGGATTTTAGTAAATCAGTACCTCTGCAGATTTCAACAGGTTTTTGATGAGACCTTCCAGATCCAAGAGATTTCTAGACCCGTGAGGCAGCCAACTTATGCTGCCTGCCTATCACTATGGTACTACAGGTGTATTCTGTACTGCTGGTACAACCTGAGGCATTCAAGAGTATTTGAGCTACAAATGCTGCACATACAATCTCGTATCTGAGCCCTTATCGAAAGCATATTTAATAAAGTGTCAGAAAACAAGGAAAAAAAATTCTTCCCATGCACTTGTCTGCAGCACAAAGCATTTCTTTCTCAGTAAGAAATCTGTCATAGCCAACACTGTGGTAAGCTCAAAATACATTGCCACTTCTAGTGTTTTATTAAAGTCATTATACATTCACAGTAAAGTCTCTAAAAAAATCTAGAAAAAAATTTAAAGTTTTTGGTACTTATCTTTCTATTATTCTCTGAATATCTTGATGTGCAATGTGAAGTCTAAACAGTAAGTGAGCTTTTACAAATTCTGTTAGCATCACAGAGTGTCCCCACCTTGTGAAAATTCACACTGAAATAATCGAAGCTTTACCTACAGAGTATTAAAAATTCAGGATGAGAATTTTTACCTATGCAAGAAAATATTTGTACTAGTTGCTTGACTTTGAAATGAAAAACAAAAGTCAGATTTATATAAAAATCCATTTTTTATTAAACTCTGATCACAGAGGAGAATAGCTCAGTATAAAATCTCTAACAAAGTGATTTTATAGCGCAGTAAATTCTCCATCTCTTGCAGCCATAAGCTCTGGTTATAAGTGTACAATTTGCTTTTGTATCACAGAATACAAAACCGGAGTTTGTCCATGTAGCCCCGTATTTGTTAAGCAGGAAGACAAAATATAGTAAAAGCTGTTCCTTTTTCTAGCCTATGGTATCCAGAACACCCAGTTATGTAGTGATGCTTTGACACCATTATATGCAAAGTATTGTTACTGCTCAACAGACCGTGTGGCTGCTATTCGGCATTTCAGACTGTAAGAGAAGTCACTTCAAATGTCCCAGTGAGAAATCATAGCTGGAAATTAATTCCTGAACACCCACAGCAATCTTTGTCCAAGGAGCCACCCTAGCATGCACAGTGGTTAAAGACAGCAAAGGGGAAAAAAGGGGAAGTTTTCAGTAAAAAACTAGTGACTACATAAAGCCTCACTTTCTGAAGAAACCCTAAGTTTTTTGTTTTGTTTCTGTTTTTCAACTGGAGTATTTCCAGCTCATTTGGTTTATGCCAAGACCTGAAAAACAAGCTAGGCTCTCTGCAAGTACTGAATCCAGAGCCACATTTTCTTCAGACTCTGCACCCCAAGCTGACAGCAGAAAGTGTTCAAACACCCCCTGCCAAGTTTGGCGATTTGAAAGTAGACAGGAGTGCAAAAAATTTTCCTCTTCAGCCCAAGGACTTCTCCTGCCCATTTTGCCAAATGTGTGGAAGCCAGGTCGGACACCAATTTCCAGGTGACAAAATTCGTAATGGGCTGGATGGACCCAGATTGCCGCTCTCTGTGCCCAAGAGCAGCATTTGAGGAGAAGCCAGCATACCAAGCGATGCCATGGACTTGAAACCCTTGACTGTACAACACCCCAGAGTCCATTTCAATGTTTTACTTACTTGCAACAAGATCTGAATACATACCACTCTGGAACAGTTTAGTAAGCAAGCACCTGACCTGAAGACACATTTACAAAAAAGAAACAAAGCAATCATAGAAGCACTGCAAAATAAGTTTTTGGCAGTTCTATGGCAATTTTCATCTTCACAGAGCTCTATGTTACTGCAAGAAGCTCCTCGAAAGCTCTGACAAAGATTATTAGACAGAAAATACAGAGTAAATTATTTGTGAGTCCCGCCAGTGCAGGACCACGAAGTTTGTCATTACGTCCACTACAAGCACTTGTGGTTAGATAAATAGCTCTGCTGTAATTTAAGACAAAGCCATTTTTATGTACTTCAGAACGTACTTATGCACAAGTGTTCTACTTGTACATTGTTACAGCACCTGTAAGTAATAAATACACAGCAGTAACAGTTATAATCATGTAACATCTAGAGGCAAGGGCAGAAACCAGAAGAGCAACTACTCCGTGTTCTCTAGCTTTTGGCCCAAGTTATTTCTTGTACTTCTCTACTTTCCTCTCCTAAATACACTCCCAAAGATACCAGCGTAAAGGTGGTTTTCTCATTAAACAAATTAAGACAATAGCACTGCAAGAATAACAGTTCTCAAATTAAAATGACAGACAATTACCTTTGAATCATTTCAAGAACCAAAGATTTCTTCTCATTTAGCAGACTAAAACCTACCTGATATTGATTTGAGAGATAGCAGAGATGTCGCACGAGCTCGTGTCAGTTCCCACATATTGAATCAAAATGCAGTAAGTTTTTCCCTTCAATGCTGTACTGCCCGTATGGTGCTCTGGCAGAAACCACTGGCACTGTTTTAACACGACCACACTAGTGTGCACTAATCAGGCCCTGGACAACTGGCACTGTGATGACCAAAAGAGCCACAATCTTGCCCATTAATAAGTATCTTTGTAATTAAGTCAAGTGCAATGTCACTGACGTATCAGGCAACAAATAGAAAAGCATGTGCACATTCACTAGGCTACCTAGAAGTATCAAGCCTAAAAAGACGCTGAAAGGCACTAGTCCATAGATAGAAAGTATTGCCTTCGAAGCTGTCTTTGAGTACATGCTTCATTTGCATCTAAGACTACAGCGTGTGTTCACCCACTCCCTAGCGGCAATTCCAGTGCTTTGAGCTGAGCAAGCAAATGGGTGGTAAAACTCTTCCCCCAGCACCAATTACCTGGACATTAAAAAGCAAGTGATACAATAAAGAAGTCCAAACATGAAAAACAAAGGATCCAGTCTATTCTATCCAATCATCTGATGACCCTAACTTGATCATGTGTTTATTTTCATATTACTGGTAGGGAATAAGTATTACGAAAAAGATGCCTGGACAGAGTGAGTGCCCACCACCAGCATATGTTGTTAATTGCCTAAGGGACAAACCCTGCTCTGAACACCTGGTGCATTTTCTGATTTCAGGGAGTATGTAAGCAATGAATTGAAGCAACAGTTGCAAATTATGCAAGAGAGAGTTGACCACACCGTATTTTGCTATGATGGCAGACTTGATTCTCTGCTATCTGACATCCAGAGTAGCTATTTGCACTTAGGAGGAGCTAGGAGTGCAACATGGGTGCAACTCAGAATTGCAAAGTTAATTACAGAGATCATACACTGTGGACTAATTGTGAAGAAGCTTAAGGTACACAGCAACTTGTAATTGTGAATTATACCTACTGCCAAGAGTGCTCCGGATTCCCTGGGAGGAGAGAGATCACATTAACACAATGCGGTGTCCAGCTAAATCACATGGCTGATTTTATTCCCAATTGTTAGTATTTCCAAGAAAAAGCCATCTGGACCCTTGAGTATAACATGCAGATTCTCTTACCACCATCTTCTCAAAAAAAGAAGATTGAGAAGATGTCTTAGCTAGAACCACTGCATTCAGGTATTACATCAATTTTTCACCTTGGTGATCCTCCCCTCCCTCTCCTGCATATCCTAGGCACAAGCCATACTGGGAGAAAAGAAAAGGCCAACTCCTTCCAACACTTTCAGTTTCTCCCAGTCTTAAGATGATGTTTGGACCAAATGTGATGCTGGTACATGTGCTGCACAGCCAGAATATATTCCAAGAGGCTTGTTTTTTGTTTAAGTGAACATCCTATTTTTGGTCAGTTCTCTAAGGGTGACTTCAAAGCCACTAGACTACCACCAAGGGGCAATACCCAGAATTAGAAAGTCCCCTAGCCCTTAAAATGGGAGGATGTGCCACAAATGTGTTTCTCTCAAACTTCTGGGCTACATAACAGATTACACCAACACAACCTGTGCAACACTGTAAAATTAGCAAGCATCTTGAAGCAAGATGGGACACAAAAGAACTTTCTATGAAATGCATAAAAACAAACTCAAACAGCATGAAAAAAAGTAATTTTTATTTTTATTGTTTACAAAAGCATGAACACCTTATGCAAAAGCAGCATCCTGAACCATACGTTTCCCTCATCCTCCTGGAACATTGGCAGAAAGCAAGTATTTTCTCTGTTCTTTAGGGTTAAACGTACTCTGCTGAGGTAAACAGGAAACACCTCACCGATTTCCATGGAGCTCCGATTGCTTACATTAGCAAAGGGGCCAACTCATCAGACCACAACACGAGATGTCCTATGGGTGACTTGCTCTAGGTGCCAAATTGGCTTAGACTGTGCTTCTAACCAAGATGAATACACTATCCAGATACCTAATAAGCTCCCCATTCTCTTCCATTTTAACTGAAACAGATCTAATTTTAAATACGTTTAAACATTATGACTCTCATTCCACATTAACTTCATGCAAGGTTTAATTTATGCACCACAAACAATTTTACTCAAGTTTTTAAGAGACAGCAAGTGTGCTCATAAGCTGTCCTCATAAGGAGTGAGACCTTTCAGTGTAGTAGCTATTTACTCCTTTCTTACCCACCACCCCATCACTTGGAGTTCAAGCACTTACTGTGAAGAAACGTGCCCTAAGGTTAACCTGAAAAAAAAATGTGCAACATTTTTTTTTGCCTTCATCTTTTTCTCCTGATCTGGGGCTGGAAGTAGTTAATGGTCATACAATTCAATAGAACATGCTTTTGAACCTACAGAGAAATATTTATTTACTTATTAGAAAAGTGTTTTGTTAAACAGAGAATTTGACTGCAATGATTTAAAAGACCTGGAGCAAATTACTCATTCCGGTTCCTAGAACGATCCCTACTATAAAACAGCATAACTCTTCAGCTCTTCTGAGTTGAGCTCCCTCCCCTCAGAATCTACAACTGATGCCTCAAAATATTTATTACACTGAGAGAAATGGCTCTGGCTTGTCTGCCATTCTGTGTCTAAAATGACTGACAGATACTATTTATGTCTGCAAGACCAATATTTGATCTATGGATCAATGAAAACCGCTTTGTTTTATTGCCTGAGCTGTACTAGCTGTTCTAATAGCTCCTGCCAAATTCACATTAAAGAAATATAATTTATTTCACATATTGAAAGAACCTGCTAAGAACCCATATGTATAACACACATACACTGTGTATGTGTACATATATATATGCGCACACATATATAGATAATTTGTATTCATTTTACACTGACAAAGTGCTAGAAGAATTCAACAGCTGTTACTGCTAGAGATGAGGCTAAATGAAATGGTGTCACTTATATGGCACCAAATAATTATGAGATTCTGGTCCAAGAGCTTCAGAACTGCTAGCAGAAAAAGTACCTTTCATTGGGAAAAAAGAAAAGTTCCAAATGGTTTGAATTTCACTTTTAAATAAATCGGAAGCATTCAGAATAAAAAAAAAATACCATACAAAGTAGATTTTATAATTTAAATTTCAGTTCTGTGTGTATCAAGCACACGCATGTATATATTCTATTGCTTTTGTGGCAAAATTCTGAAGTGCCTTGGACTTAATGATGACTTTTATGAATCTAGCAGTATCTCACATGTGCATCAGCGCATCAACTTTAGAAAAAGAAAAAGCTGTACAAGGTCAGCCCTGTATTCTGCGAGTCTGGCTGCATAGCCAGAAACAGAAGTACTGCACTCAAGACCATGCCTACAAAAATGCACATTTAGTAAGGCCATTATATTCAAGATCATTATGGGACTCAAGTCACATGAATAATCGAATATATCATAAAAAGCCATATTGAAGAAGATGAACTCAAAATAGCAGTGTTCCAGCAATTTAACAACTGATTTTTTTTCCCATGAAATGCCAATCTCTCAAACTATTGTTGTCTACCCACAGGACCAGACAACATGATGTGTATGTATATGCATTCTCACAATGGGTTATTTCATTTTTTCTTATAAGTTACTGAGTGGTTTCAGAGTTTGAGGGTAGGATTCTACTCAAGTTCTGCCAATAAGGTTCAAGTTGTTTATCAACTTTAAGCAGCTTCCATGCATGATGAGGGGAGAAAAGATTTGACTTTCAGTTATTTAAGTATTTGCCAACATGCAAGACATAATTCTTACTTTACAAAGTGTAGCAAAGACACAATTGAACCTGTACTGGAATACTTTTCAGTATGCTCTTTCAGAGCTAGATCACATTAAGAGTACCAGTTTATCAGATCTGGCTTACTAAAAGAAAGGCAGAGCAAGCAACTAATTTAACACAATGCAAGGAATGATCCAGATTTACAAGTTAGCTGCCCACATCCCCTGGCAATCAGAAAGAAGCTACCCTTTAATCAAAGTCAGGTAAGCTACCTTAAATTTACAGTAGGGTAAGCATATTCACACCAGCCATTACCTTGGAGTATCAGGTGTGCTGTAAATCTGCGAGCTTGCTTTGTGGTCACTTGCTCCTTTAGCCAGTCTGAAGTTACCCAGTCAGCCAGCCCTCTGGCTTGGTTAAAGGTAGTGGCATTTGTCCAAGAAGGAAAGGTAAGACCACTATCCCTCTTCCCCATGCCACGCTACATAAATACAGAGAGTTATGCAATGCAGAAAGCATCAGTACAAAGGCTGGAAGAATCACAAGACACAGCAGATAGGAAACTTAATGGTCACATGCATGACAGTTCAGAGACATTCTTTCACAATCCTATGTTCTGCTATAAAATCCACAATGGTGGAGATTTTGGATGAACTACCTTCCAGCTGAATCAACTCCAGCAGTAGGAATTATTTCTGAATACAACAGACTATATGCAACCCTTTTTTTTCAAGGACCTGTTTTTGGGGGTTAGACAGTTTTTAGTATAGAGACAACAGACAAACCTGAGACACAGAAGATGTGACCTGTGTGCATATTAAGAACAGAGGAATGGATAATCAAGATGCAAGAACTATTAAATGTGTCACAGGCTTTACACCTACAGCTCCATGTACTTTTTTCCTGCAACAATGGTGTCACTTGCCGAATGCAAGTTTGTCACTAACTATGAATATGTTTTTGACCAGAGTTGGGAGGAATGCATTTAGTCAGCAACAATGCAGCTCTTGTAGTGACGAGCAAGGAACATGGGAGGTCAGGATATGGTTTCTAATTCCTCCCTTCTTATACTCATTGCATGCTGAGCAGCTCAAAACATCTCTCTTAGTAATCACATTATTTAGAAGGAGAATAACTCTTTTAATACTTTCTGCGCAAAAGAAGCAGTAAGAAGTCCATTAACGTATCACATAAGATGAAAAGCCATCCAAAAGGCTTTTACTTATTTTAGCAGTTTTGACTAAAAATGATTAGCAGAATCACTTTGTCAATTAGGTTGAAAAGAGCCAAGAATATTTTGGGAACAGAGTTTCAGAAGCCCATCTCTGGCATTCACATTAAAATGGTGGCCTGAATACTAGCAATACTTTGCCTGCAAGTGTCTAAACAAATAGAGTTTTGATGGGTATCAGTCAGTAGCAGCATTTCCAACATTTTATGTTTGCTGTATCTAGTACTTTTTAACCAATTCTCTTTCCCAATAAAATAACTGTCTTGTAATTAGCATGACTACCCATACACAAAGCATTTCCAAGCGGTATTACATATTGTTGTTTTCTCTCCACCATAATATTATCTTATCATTTTCAGTCTCCATCAGCACCCCAGGTTTAATGCAGGTCACAAACAACAAGCAGCAGACCTACTTTTACTGCTTGCTTCAAACAATGTATTGTTTCATGTTTATACATTTTTAAAATGTTGTTTGGGTTTTTTTTCGCTGAGCTATACTAAAAGTACCACTCCAAAATTTAAGTTTACATTGAAAAAGGTTATTGGTGACTTGACAAAAAACAACGCCAAAAATCCCTTTTACTCCCACAAGAAATAATATTTTCTCCCAAATTAGTGTTAACGGGTGTTTATATTAGAGGACTCCATATTTCAGAAACCAGTTATTTAATGCTCAATATTATTTTCAGAAGATGAAGAGGTAGGTATATTTCCACACAAGAAAAAAAACAAACTGTAACAGACACTCAATTAAATCAAGTAATGTCTGAAAAGTCAAACACTGTTCTGACAGCACATAAACATGTGTCTTAAGATACTCTCCAAGGAGGACAAGAAAAGTTGCGCATTCTGATTAGATAATACGTCATAATTTGAAATTTAATAATTTCTGAAAAGAAAACACAAGAATCCAAATGCTACTTCCTTCCCCTCCCTCCCCCAAAGAAATGTGGGTGCCAACAAAACTGCCTGTATCAATTGTAGTATTAACTTCTGGACTGCTAAACATGGAATCAACTGCAATTCTTCCTTACATTCACCAACACCAGCAGTCTACAAGTTTACACAGAGACCATATGCATGATAATTATATAATTACAATAGAAATTCAACTTTAGTGTTGTTCTTAAAACAATCTTCATAAATAATGAAAATACCTGTGTTCTAGCTCTTCAGTAACCTAAGGTAAATTGGTACAGATAGTGTTTTTTTCTTCCTCTTATAAACCAAACTGGAGGTTCCTCACTGTCAACAATGGTTAAGGCCTGGATCAAGTTACTCTCCTTTTGCTTTTCCCTTTTTCTGCTTTTTTCCATTTTCCACCACTGCATTATTTTCTGGTTTGCTTACTCCATTTGCAACAGCACCATTTGCTATCTTGCCATTCTTTACGGGTTCCTTGGGCAGCTTATATGTCCGATAGTAGAAGTTACCAAACAAGAAAATGAAGGTGACAGCATAGAAAATTACACCCCAGTGCATCCATTTAGGGAAAGGGCAATCAATATAAATAGACAAGGCTGTGTGGCCAATAGTCACATGGAACTGCACCTGAAAGACAGAAAATAAAGAATCAAAAAGGTCTGGATATATTCTGTAGGTCTGACTGCACCAATGCATACCGATGCGTTAAGTTATGAAAACTGCTCAACTGAGTAGGGAAGCTGTATTTGGCTGTCACATTGTGCATGCACACATATGCTTGACCAGGGACATTGAATTTATTGCTGTACCTGGCATCAGTTTTCAGAAATAGAAAAATGGGAAGACAATAAGAGATCTGGATTTTCTCTACCTTTTGAACAGGTTTTTGCAATTCAGTTGAAACAACCAGTAAATAGTATTAAACTTTACCCACACAAATCTATGCTGCGTATTTTTTGAGAAATGAAATAAATACTTCCATCTCCAGGAAGTATTCTAACTTGAGCTGTGATTATCAGACAGCTAAGAACTTCTGGAAGGAGTAGCATCTGTTCCAAAGCTCTGCAAATGCAAATCTGCCCAGGGGCAATGCCTTCTGAGATAAAGGGAGAAATTTTACTTACCAATTGCAATATGGTCAAGTATCGTTTCCACCACAGGTATTTCTGAAATTTAGGGCCACAGGCAGCTAATCCATAATACATGTACATAATGACATGAATAAATGCATTCATCTGAGCTCCAAAAAAAGCTGTTCAGGAACAGAAGGGAAGATTGCAATGTAATTTTAAAAACAGAAAGTAGCATTTTCTAGTATTTTTCATGGGATAGTAAAAATTGTAAAGCACAGGACATGCCAGGCTTCCACCTTTGAAATATTCAACAGTATAGCATAGATTAGACTGCCAACATATACTGACACAGGTAGCTGTTCATGCAAGCAGTATGTCACATCTTTCATGGAACTACTTATGCAAAAGCTTTTCATAAGGTTTTTGTTGAACAGACATAAATCACATGTATTCCACATTAGTTATTGTTGTTAAAGAGAAATTGCTTTGCTAAAGGATTATTAAAAGCAGTATCTCACAATGTAAATATAAAGTACCAGGCTCCAAACTCAAATCTTTTAAGCTATATTTAAATGCCCAAGGCTCAATTCTCAGCAAGAAATCAGGAAACTCATATGGAAGTCTCAATAAAGAGGCCAAAAATATCATACAACCAAAAATTCACTTGTAGTTATGACGATTCAAGGCATTGCCAAGTGAGTTTGTCTAAATTGCTCATCTTCAGTTTCCTTATTTGTGACTTAAAATATCCAGTACTCTTAAACATATAAATTAATAGCATAACTTTTTTCATAATGATCCATGCTGGAAATGAAGATGACAGTTCTCATTTGTATTAATATCTCTTTGCTCTGTCAAGATTAGCAGCCATTTAACAGAAACAAATTGTATCTTGTTAAGGTGTTCTTACACTGCCAGAGAGGCTCGAAAAGGCTCTAATGTATAAGATTGGGGCAATACAGACAATAGCTGTTGACATCAAACAGCTCAGATGTCTGTGTGGTGTAGACCCAGTTAGTTATAATAGGGTCTAGCTTATAACAGAACTGTCTATGTAGGCAATGTGCTATCAACTAGAAAACAGAAGAACACAGATCTATCCACATTAATGCAGTAGCACCACATAAATGCAGAAAAGCAACTGTTGCTTTGCCTTTTGCAGGGCTAGAAACTAAGAGGCAGTGCAAGACCACCAAAACTTGAAATACATTTGGAAATAATTGCAACTGTAGCATTGAAAAATTCAAATATTTATCATGAAAAGTCTGAAAAGGCAATAAGGGAGAGGGCATTTTGAGATATCCAGGGGATTTCTAAGTAAGACTACAAGTAAGCATTCAGTCTCTAATAAACTTATTTTATGGGTGCAGTACCCAATAAAGATCATGAAACGCCTGGTTGAGTACCTGCATCCTGCACAATGCTTGAGAGAAATTCAAGGATAGTCACAGATACTAATTTTAAGTGTTTCTTCTTTTGAATATAAGTAATCACTCAGTGCAATGGTACTATGATAATATTTATGGTAAATGAGAGCATAAAACCCCAATGCATCAAGTATTAGTGTGGTTTGACCAAAAAAAAAATAAATCCAAAATATTAGTTCGGTGTGTTGTTTACTGTATGCTATTTTAAGTGTCTGAAGCTTACAAAGCACATTACAAACAAGACAGGTTTTTTTCCTTGAACCCTCAGCTCTGCAGAGTTTATAATCTGAGAGAGACAAGGCAAAACACCAGGAATGGGAGTATAATGTAAGCAAGGGAGGATGTTTCAAGTACAATGGAATAAAATTCTTTGATGGGGGTCTTTAGAAAGGAAGCAAGAAAAAGAATGGCTGATAATGAATTATAGACTTGTGTCATTCTGAATAGGTTTTAAAAGCTAATTGACAGATTTATTGTCTCACCTTCGAGGGAAGGTTTCAGAATTTATACATGCCTCTCCATAAAAAAGAAAGCAAACCCCAAACTCAAATACCAAGCCAAAATAACATCTCCATTAATTTCATTACATTTCATTGTGGCCTGTAATTAGATTTTGCAGTTCTCTGTATCTGCAAAAATTAAAGTTAAGTAAGACACATTCATCTTTCTATTTCATACAGAACAAGGATAATTCTGAAGACAGAACTTGCAATTGATGCCCATGAGGAAAAAAAAAGTTTTGCAATTGATTAGATTATTGCCCTGTTATCTTTTCCTCCCCCACATTTCCCACAGAGGAAGACTATGCATTTGAAGCTACTGCACTGCTTCAGTGCTGTTTAAACAGTCTTGCATATTACAATGTTAAGCCTACAAAAACCTTTTTCATTGCTTCCAAACAATAATAATTCTCCCTTGTGTCCACTCGAAAGGGTATGGAAGGAAGGGAACTCACCTTGTCCACCTGCAACCCACTTAATACCAATCCACCACAAGGTGAACATGGTGAAATGGTGATAGACATGAAGGAAACTAATTTGGTTAAATTTCTTCCTCAGGATGAAGAATACTGTATCCAAATATTCAATTCCTTTAGAGACATAATACCACCATAGAGCAGCGGCTATCTGCAATGAAAAAAAGACAACACAGAAGTTTTAGTGATTCCCAGCTGAATGAAATAAAGTTCTCTCCACCTATCTGCTGCAAGAAAAGGATACCTCTTCCTTCCCCAAATCCTGATAAATGTTGAGATGGAGTCATGAAACATCTGATGGTATGAGAACAACAACAAAGACAATACTCCATTCATCTATTCTGGACACGGAAGTATTATTTTGAGTCTACTGCTCACAAATCATAACTATAAAAAAGAGTCAACATAATTAAAAGCTTTGCCACCTCTGAACACAGGGAGTTGTGTCCTCATTCTCTATCCTAAGCTTTGTGGGAGAAGACTACCACAGAGCTTCCCCTACCAATGATGCAACGCTGTGATGTGGTCAGAACAATGAGGCAGAAACATTATGATAAAATGAAGTTGCAAAGGTTGAAACCTTATATAAAATTAGTTCAGCAGCACAGGAATATGGATGGAAAGATTCCGAATCACTCTTACAAGCTAGATGCAGTATAGATCTCACATCCCTAAGAGCAATATTCCTCTCAGCTGCTTCTGGAACGCTCAGTAACCCCCCCTTGGAAAGTAACATTCCTCCAGTGGCTCTGTGCCATTTACAGAATAGAAGAAATGAGACCACAAGCCACACAAACTGCAGAGATATAACCCATGCATCCAACAGGGCAGCGTTACACACCCAAAATTCTTTATCAATCCACCCATCACAGTGAATCTTGCCCAAGGTGCAACATAAACATGGTTTCCTGTTGAAATCAGGATACTGTTGTACCAGGCAAAGCCAAGAAGCTCTGTGTAGCAATTTGCTAATACTATGATACGGGTGTATGGTGGTGGTGGGGATTCCCTTCCAGATCCCAAAGCACAGCAACAACTCTAGTTCCTGGCATGGTAAGTCATCTAGCTTGTTATGCAAGGGTGGGACCAGAACATATCCCAGATGGTGACTCATACCGAGAATGGAGAAAGAAAAAAAAAAAAAAGAAGAGTTGGAAATGGCACCAGCAAGGAGAGCAGGCAATGTTAGAACACACCTATTCTTGTAAGAATATTCTATGTAGTAAGTTCACCTGGTCTTTCAGGACTCATCTGATGGGAAATCAGACTTTCCCACCTTAACATGGTATGAAATGACCCCATCACCTACTCAGTCCCAAGGGGAGACAGAAGATAAAAAGTTAAGACAGCAGTAGCTTCCCCTCCCGAATGAACACATACTGTTAGGCAAGTGAGAGAAAGGGGAATCAGGAGAATAAGCAGTACAAGGCAATGCTACAGCCCTGCATGGTGTTTTCCTACACTTCTCTGAACAAGTGGGAAAGGAACACATCTCTCCTCACAGTAAGTTTGCCAGAGCCATAATTGGACTGGTGAACATTTTAGGAGAGATTACAGCAGAAGCAGAAAAGCAGCAAGGGAGCAGAAGAGTGCCGCAGATCTGCATTGCAGGCTCTGCAGTTTCCCAAAAGGACTGCACAACTTGCAGTTGCCAAACTGCAGACCTCTATGTACCCATTAACGAATACCCATCTCAGTCTCTGGATGGAATTTAGCCTATTTCAGGTGTCAGGAAGAGGAGGCAGATTTTGTCAATTTTATATAAAAAGATACTAATATCTGTCAAAGTTGGGGAGAGGCTTAATGAGAGAAAAATGACTCCCACAGATCTCAGAGTTCCCAGACACACAGGCAAGCTGTAAGAAATATATATATATGTTGCTCAATATCTAGTACAGCTCTGCCTCTGAGATAGGTAGTGAGGCGTATAATAACACCCACATCAGGGCTTTGTCTCACACCCATGGAGTGGCATAACAGTCCAGCATCTTTTACAGATCTTTGCTAAAGCTGCATCTCTTAAATAAAGTAAGATAAGTGTCTTTTCATCTCATGAGTTAACAATAAACACTTTGGACTGTATCCATAAAATGACAAGGCAGCACTACAATATTCAAGCTCTTTGAAGGTCCTTTCTTCTGAAAACTTTAAAAGAATCAATAGATCAGTTACAAGCAAACTGCCATAAAATGTCTTATAAAGCTGATATGCATTTTGTTAAAGAAACAATGAAACAGTAAGCCAAATGGCCAATAAGCAAATAGCCAATTTACCAAATGACATGGTGCAAAAGTGGAGAAAAATCCAATAAAAAAACCTTAGGTTTTATGCCCAAGTTGCCACAGATTCAGTATATGCTCCTAGGCAAGTCACTTAACATATCACATTCCTCTTCTTTGGAATTCCACCTGCCTCGCACAGAAAACAATTACAGAATCACAGAATCACAGAATTCTAGGGTTGGAAGGGACCTCGAAGGATCATC
>VZRW01012106.1:99945-117404 GCA_013398125.1 Aegotheles bennettii
CTGGACTCTCTCAAGCAGTTCCCTGTCCTTCTTGAACTGTGGGGCCCAGAACTGGACACAATACTCCAGATGTGGCCTCACTAGGGCAGAATAGAGGGGGAGGAGAACCTCTCTCGACCTACTAACCAACCCCCTTCTAATGCACCCCAGGATGCCATTTGCCTTCTTGGCCACAAGGGCACATTGCTGGCTCATGGTCATCCTCCTGTCCACTAGGACCCCCAGGTCCCTTTCTCCTACACTGCTCTCCAGCAGGTCAGCCCCCAGCCTGTACTGGTGCATGGGGTTGTTCTTCCCCAGATGCAAAACTCTGCACTTGCCCTTGTTGAATTTCATTAAGTTTCTCCCCGCCCAACTCTCCAGCCTATCAAGGTCTCGCTGAATGGCAGCACAACCTTCTGGTGTGTCAGCCACTCCTCCCAGCTTAGTGTCATCAGCACTTTTACAGCCTGTGGATCAAAATCAGCTGAACTTTTGATCAAAATGCTTCCCATCACTTAGGAATAAAATAGTCTCCATTACTTTGTGGGATTATACCTGCTGATTTTTGTGTTCCTGTAGATTTTTTTGCTTGACAGCTCTTTGGCTCACTACCTATGATCAAGTTTTACTACCGTTTATATCCTCAAACCTGATAGGTTTTGTGTGCTGGTGATCTATTTCAGTGCTCCAATGACTTATGCAGATGTTTTGATCATTAGCTTATAGATGCAGAAAAAAATGAAACAGATGTTATTTGCCCGAGGCCATGCATGCAATCAGTGACAGAAGGCAGAAATAAAGTAGAACAATACACCGATACATAAGCTGTGTCAGGAGCAGATGGCTACTATTAAACTTCTGCAAAACATCAGAAGTTTGGACCTAACCTGTAGCCTTTCTTTGGACACAGCACGAAACAAAGATTTATCTCAAAATAAAATATGCATTAAAAAGGCATTCATTCCTGAAATGAATAATAATACACACACCTTTTCTGTCACTTTTCCATGTTTTTTATGTGCCGATCTAAGTCTGTTAAAACACCAGATGGCACAGAAAGATTATATTACAGCCTAGGATTAAGAAGGTCAGCAAGAGGTACAATCCCACGACCTCTGCCTGCTGCAGGGTTTTTCAACAGAGGGCTGTTGGGATTCTGTTCCTGCACCCTCCTTCCTCATATCAGGTTGGAGACAGGTATCCATTAAGGGGTTTGAAGGGACAGGTACTGCTTAGAAGGTAACAGTAAAATGAAAAATTAAAGTGTTTTTTAAAGAGAACTCTTTTCCCTTGCTTCAGTTAAAGAATTTTGCTTACAGGCCCATGAAGTCTGTTTTGTTAAGTCAAGTTTCCTTTTCATGGAAGTTTAAAGTAAATCATTGCTATATTTCATAACAGGAAACTACTTAAGCTCTAGACATAAATACAAACAATGCAGACTATAATTACAACAGAGAAGACAACCATAGCTCAACTTTATGATTACAAACAGCACACATAAAACTAGGAACTAAGTAATTCACACAGCCCCAGATTCCTAATTCTCAGCTGCTCAGAAATGCTAATAAAACAGATGAACCTGGGAAAAAAGGACACAGAAGTGCAAGTAGAGGGGGAAAGCCACTACTGACAGTCACTAACATGCCTTAAGTTAGACAGTGTTAAGAAATTGTTCTCTCCAAAAACTGGAGCTTCCAAAGTACTATTACAAAGCACAGATTTAACACTTCAGCCCTTTTGACTCATAAGATTTAACCAAAAAAGTTCTTCCAAGATGCAGCAACAGCTCCTTCAAAATCCCTTCTTGGTGACTTCTTCCCCTTTTTCTTTCATGTATACTATGAACATTTTGGTTTTTTATATAACCAAGCAAAAAACCCACACTCCTCAACTTCCTGCTGGCAGTCAGGAAGGTGGGTACCTACTACATCCAGAAGATAAGTCTTTTAGAAAGGAGTTAATTTCTGCAAATATTTCTGCAACTGTGGAATCTAATTTCCATCTCTGCTTGCTCCAGTCATCCATTGCCTCTTGTAGAACAACAGCCAGGGGGACCTGGATGACATAACAGGTGGAAGGAGCTTCAAATCAGCAAGCAGAAGGACCAACTTCTTCATACCACGTGTAAACTACCTACAGAATTAATTGTCAGTGAAAGCCAGAAGCTTGATAAAGTTGAAGAAAACATACAGACAAATTCATGGAAGGATATTCCCTCAAAAACTGACAAAACAAACAGGCTATGTCTGACTTAAACAGTCTGTGAGCTACAGGTCACTGGTGTTGCTACACTATACAGGGGAAGTGCAACACATGCCCTTAACTGTTCCCTTGAACTCACCATTGGCTTACTGCCTTGACATACAACATGGGTTGGAGAGGAGAGGACAGACCCAGAATAGACTACCCTGGCACCCAGGATAGCCAAACTTTTGTTTGGCTATGTTTACCAGCTCTCTGTACTCCTCTGAGGAACAAAGGATGGTTTCTTGACCCCTCATTTTGATCAAGAGCTTTGGTTAAAAGAGCAACATCACAGTGGCACATTCCCCAAAAGACAGAAACAAAAGTCATACCAGGGCTTCTGTGCTGCCATTTAGACCACCATATGCAATTAGTTTCACATTTCTCAATATTTGTTCCAGTTTTCTAAGCTCCAGAATAAAGTCATATATGAATCTGTTGCTTTCCAGAGCATGTTCCATAATGTTTTTTTGAGCTCAGTGCTGTTTCTATTTGAGTTAGTCCCTTTATCTCTTTTATCTGACCAATACAGGACTTATTTACTTGTTCTCTTACAACTATTATTGCATTTGTCATTAATTCTATGTTGCAGTGCAGCATTCCTCTTCAGAGAAAATCCAGTGCAAATAGATACTAGACTGTATCCAGTGCAAATAGATCTAGATCTATTAAAAGGGTGTGAGAGACATGCCTCAAAGTTTATAGAATTTATAAACTCAAAACTGCAAAGAGAAGCTGATATTTACTTACATTTTAAAATTGTCTATCCAGATTTAGATTATGAAAAATGATGGTGAAAGGAATCTTGAGGAGGTTTGGGGTTTTTTTTGTCCTACAGTGTCAAAAACCAACAACATATCTTCCAAATGCAGAGCATGATTCACTGTAAAGCGAGCCAGAAATGTATCCTAGACTCGTTGGACAAAGGACACTTGTGGAAAGTGTTTTCTACTTGCAACTTATCTACCTAAATTGAGAATTCATTCAGAAGAACTACCAGATAATGATCAAGATAAGGGTCTTGACTGATAACATACTATACAGTTGCTGAGAGACTTGAGAGAACTCAATTTTCCCTACTTCCTCAACTCTCTCAGTTGCAAACTGAATATGTTACAATTTAAAGCTTTAGAAACAAAGCTTATGCAAATCCACAAGTTTGCAAAAAACTTTAAAAAAGTCAGGAAATCCAAAGAGTAGATATTGTTAGAGCAACCTTTCTTTTCTGGATGTATCATATGCAATAAGTACACTGTGCAGATCATTTTGCCTTTATTTCATTGTATAATAACGCTTTATTTGTCATAATGAACAAAACAGAAGATAATTATTTTAAGCAGGCTCTCCACAGCCTCCCACAAACAAGTGCACCTAAAAGTGAGACTATAAAACAGAATTTTTGCATACTGAAAGTGACTACCTCTTGTACTTAGTTAATATAAAAATTCCTTCAATATATACCATACCAGTCCTCAGTGTCATCCAGATGAGTAGAAGGGCATTTATTTTGCTTATCTATCAAAGAAAAACCCATCAAGCACTTGTTACACTTGACTAGATTTTGTTTTTAAACAAAATTTTTAACAGAAGTATTCTAGTGACTGAAACAGTGAGTGCACAGTATTGAAAAGGTGAAAGATAAGTGACTACTGTAAGACTAATAAAAATCTACACAGAGTTGTTTTGCAATATCAGCCATTATACATAAGATGTAAGACTCAAACCTATCCTTCTCACTACCACTTGCCACATGCACAAGCTTTTGAGTAATACTGCTTATGAACACCCACTTTGTAAGACAGACATTTTTTGAAATGTGTTATAAGTATTTAATGTATTTAGACTATAACGCACTCTCATTACATTTTCAGGAACATGTTCTAATCTGTAGGTGAAACTTGCAAGAACAGCTGAGAGATTCTCAAGTGTCAGCTCTGGTGGAAGATAAGGTTTAATACATGAGCTAATCAACAGTGTTACTGAAATTAACAAGCATCTGCACTTTGATTTTAATTTGAATGCTTTCCAAAACCCACACATTTGAAGTCTAAGCTTCTACAATGAAATGTACTCTTAAAACATTTGCCAGAAGCCAGCAAGACCTCAGTCATGGAGCCACAAATGGCTAAAGGAGACAAGAAGTTGCTTCACCAGTTATGAGTGAAGTGCAACCACAATAGAGGCTGACAGATCTTACTTCCTTTGATCTAGCTAGAACACTACACCTTTAATGCAGTTACCCTGGTATCATAAAGTTCAGCAAGGTCTAGGAACCAGAAGTATGTATACAAAGTTTATCCTGGATTGTACAACCACAGATGAAGCCAAGGATTACATCTTTAAGACTACCCTTACTTGTAGCAGTCAGATGAAAGTTAATGCATATACACTGATGCACTTTGATTAAACCTGCTATGTGCAATGTCATTAAACCTGAAGTGGTCTGTGAGAATACAATGGGATATGGTCACTGCTAACAGTACAACTTTGGAAACTCTATTTTCACACAAGACTTAAACCATCATGTAGTGCTATATATTACACACATTCATATGCAAATACAAAAAAAAGAAATACTCACCCTAACTTCATAAACATTATCTGAATAATCCACAGTCTGGCAGACATAGCTGTACCCTCGAGCTCTTGATGACAAAAACAGCTGAAAATATTAAAGTCATACATGAGGGGAAAGATGCTACATAAAACGCGTAACAATTATCAGCAAATTTCTTGCTACGTCAAACTTACCTGAACAGAAATATTTAAAATAACCTTATCAGTCCTAAGAATACTATTGAAGAAAGCCAATATTTAGTTCTAACAACCTGTTATTTTTTCTTGCAAATTAAAAAAAAGTACTCATTTTTCCTTGCATGTATCTGCCCAGATAATTAGAGCTCTGTACAAATTGGTAAGAATTCTAGTAAGACCTTAAATTATTCAGACAGAAGTATTCCCTCTGACAACTCTAGCTTCAGAGACAAAAAATACCTAATTGCTTTCACTATGAATGACAGAAACACTATTTCCACAATGGATCCAGAAAAAATCCTACCTGAACAGCCAATGCTGAGCACCCATAAAACATATTGAGAAAAACTGGATGAAGAGAAGTTCCCCATTTTGTGCCAACAGAAATGGCCTAAAGCACATGAAGGGCTACTGTAGGGCCACTCCAAATACAGCACATTGCAATAACTTGAACAGGACAAGATGGAGGAGGAACTTGACATTTCAGCAAGTACCCACTGCAAAGAAGAACACTTGCTTAGAGCTATACAAGGTTCAAGTAATACTTCTAATCTTGACATTCATAAACTTTATGATCCAAGACTGTTTAAAGCCAGGTAATCCCACCCTGTTAAGGATCAAAAGACAGCAGTGGAGCAGACATAACCTGTAAGTTCTGAGCTGCAAAAGTAAAGAAGGTTGATACAAAAAGATCTCCAGAATAAACATGGATAGACAGTGACTATTCTTAACACTAAACTGACTTCTATCTTACTTAGACAGAACTGGAGTTTACTTTGGTATCTCATCTTGCACACAACACTAGGAGTGCAGTCAGATGCAGAACAGCATTATCCAGAGAAAACCAACACACAAAACCCTGTGAAACTCTGGATTTAGTTGCTGTACATGTGTGTTAAAGTAAGGAAGTAAAAGAACTGTCCATGGAAATTATGCTAAGAAGAAAACTGAAATACTTCTGCATCATCCTTTTATCTTAAAGGTCTTTTCCAACCAAAATGATTCTATGAGCCTATGATCCAATTCCATTTACACCCTGCTGTAACACCACTACTCTCCAGTGTAGTCCCACACAGGCACAAGCACATTTGATAATATCAGAGGAGAGGAGAGAACAGTTTAGCCCTCATTGTTACAAAACAAACCCACCTCTACTGTGACTTACTGGGCAAATTGATGAAGGTTCACTTGGCAAAAGTCAAAGTAAACAAAAAAAAAAATTAAACAAAATTAAATTGACTTCACCAGACTGCCTCAAGGTAGAATAAGAAATGCAAGATTTTGTGGCAAAATAGGGGCTACACATCTGGGACTTCTGCATGTTCTAACCAAAATTTGCTCCTAATTTGAATCTGAATTTGAGTTGAACATATGGGAGTCTTGGACTAGACAACCTAGCAACGCTTTATGGATTTACCATTTTAACATAAGTTACCACGGATGAACAATACAGCTTGCCATCAGGATGATTATTTAAAAAATATTTCAAAGCATTTCACATTCAAATTCTGTTCTCAGCAATACCTGGAAACCTTACAGTCATTCACAACATACAATCTGTGTATCATTTTACTCATAATACGTTACCCATGCGAATTACAACAGTGGCACACTGATACTGCAAACGTTACAGAGACTGAAGCAGAAGTTGCCTGGCTAAAGGGAACAATTGAAACTTGAACACCTTCCTCCTATCAGTCTCTAAGATCAGGAAAAGATACTTCCTGTGAACGTTGTATCCATAGCCTTAATATCCATTGAGTAACAACCTATCATTTGAAATAGCAGGAAACTAGAACTTCTGTCTGTTTAAAATTACAAGCTATCAGTTCACCAGCAAAAAACGCATATTTGCAGTCCCTTTCATTCTTATGCTAATTCAGTGATTTGGAAATGCCATAGAAACACGTGTTACCCTATAAGCAACATAGGTTTGAAAATTAATTGCCCACAAGTCTGGTATAATTCAGCTTATGGATAAAACAAATCAATTTAAAAGAATAAGTGAAAAAGACAGACATGGCAAAAACATTAGAGAATTAATTTCAGAGGAGTTTCAGTTTTAATGTGCCAAGATGATTTGATGTCATCCATTCATTCCCACAACTATCCTTGGGTGTCAGCATTAAATTCTGTTGTACCTGTAGTATTTTATTACTTAGCTGAATAGTGCAAGGGAATAATTTAGACAAAATGAGGATCAAGGTGTGATGGCTAAAATTTTACTGAACCATGTCTTAAAAAAAGGCTGAAATCAGTTAATGTTCTTATTAGAAGCTCTGGGGAAGGGTCAATATGCAGATGATCATCAGATACACCATGCTTTCCTGGCAAAAGCACAGAACAGCCAGAAAAAGTGTGCTGCAATGCTGTAATTTTAACTGCTCTGTTAATTTGCATACTTCTGGAAATGGATTTTGCAAATTAGTGATCTGAGTTCTCCCAGGAAGAAGACCCTCGATTCACCTGAGCAAAGTCAAGGCAGTGTAAACCACTCCTTAGCATCAGCTATATTCAGGACAGCTATCCTTGAATAGTGATTACCAAACTGTTAAATAATCCCATTAGCTACTGCTGATTCACTGCATTGTTACTAGTAATTTCCTCTGTACAGAAAACCTAACAAAGGAGAAATGCAACAACACTGGAATTTATTAAAATTAACACTCTCAGAACTTTGTAAACCAAACATTAGAAGGCTTATGCTTTTATTTTTCTTTAAAGACACAGTTCACTTAATTTTTATTCTTATTCTAAAAGATAACTTACAGACAAGATACTTTTCCTTATTATATAGAATGGACATCTGAATTTCTAAAAATAATAACACATTGAAGGCACGAACAAACAGCTCAGTGTCTAGTAAGATACATTCTGACACACTTTAGGATTATTAAACAAAAAAAAATCAGTTATAAGTGTTAAATCTCTACAGATTTTAGTTAATCTGTCCAGTATTTACACTAACATAAATCTAAGAGGAACATGGAACAGCTAATACAAATTCTCTCTCTAGACTCACTTAATGCATTGTTTCTTACACAGAATGTTCCTAGCTACAGAAATATCCACATCAAAGGAAAATTCAGCTTTAAAAGCCTGTGCAGTACATTCACCCTCATGAATGAATATGTAAGGTAATTTTCATTTTGCAATCTACAGACACCCTCAGACTTAAACAGGAATTCCCTCCTGTGAGAGGGCATACACACCTCTTTGAAAATGAAGAAGTTGAGTAGAACCATTCCAAAGTTGTAAACAACCAACAGGAAACGTAACTGGAAGGGCTCTCTTGTCTTCATCCATTTGGGGCCCAGCCAGACAGTGAGGAGATAAATAGTGCTTATAGTCAGTGTTGGAAATGGAGACTGCATCAAGGGCCAGTCATCAACACGTTTGTCTGGGGGGGGTGAAGCAAATAGAAGGAGTCAACAAGGGCTGAACAAAATATATTTCATCATTGTTTTAAGCATTGTATTTGTTAAGTATTATTATCTCCTGGAATAGCTGCATCAGATAGTAGAAACACAATACACTCATTCTTTCTAGGAAGGTTAAAGAAAATAGTTTGAAAAAACCCCACTATATCACATTACCTCACAAAGAGATTCATTATGTCATGCAAATTCTATTGTCCAGTTCTGTAATCCAAAACAATAAAGCAACAGAATCATGTGACCCCAAACCCAACCCAACCCTCGAATCCTCCCCAAACCAATTTTGCCTATGATGAATAGTCACTGCAGCTGCAACACAGTAAAATATTCAACACCACTACAAATGAAAGAAACACAAATTTGGCAAAACACTGATAAAATTAATAGCTTTTATTAGTTTAAAATCAGGCACTAGAAAGCCTCCATTAATTTTATACAGGTTGTGTGATACTAACCCAGTACTTCTGCTATTTGGTGTAGGTCAGTTTCATATGTTTCAGAGAGAATACTAACAACATTACTGGAAAACAGCTAAATAAGAGAGTTTAAAGAGATGGTTCTAGTTAGTGTAATCTGTGCTGCCATATGGGAGAGAAAGGCTTTATTTGCACTTTCCTTCAGTCACTCACGGGATCTAAAGACACACATCCTCCAGGGCCCAGAACATGCTATTTTAAGTTCTGGATCTGTATCAAAAAAGCACTCATAGCCTGATGAACCAGTGACACCTAGGACTTGAAGATGTCTCTGCTATACAGGGAAGGGAGAGACTGCAGTGACAACTCCTTACTCAGTGCTTCCCTGTCCTCCATATGAAGGCTAATCTCTAGTTACAGCAAGAGATAAACATATCAAATACTTCAGCTACTGCACAGCTCTACGACACTAACTGGATTATTTTCCAGATGCTTAGGCCAGTTGGAGTGCAGATGGGAATCACACCACAGGGTTCCTTGGGAACCTCAGATATCTAGAACACTTGCCTTAGTCATTTGTGGTCACACTCACAAAAAGCAATGCAGTTGCCCACAAACCTACCTAGAGAACAAGTTTCTTTTGGAGAACTCTTTTTCCTCATGGTAACCCAAAGACAGTGAAAAAAAACCTATACCATAAAATAATCCCACATCCCAGGCATACTAACAGGTAAATTAGAACCCCCTGCTTATCTACAAAATGAGAAACTCTAATGCAATGAGAAAAGTACAGAACAGCACTGTCATTACTCCTCCTCCACTTCTATCTCGTCTCCTTGGTTGCCATTAAGATCATAAATTAGAACTTCATTTTAGGAGCAGATGTCATGAGATCCTCTGTTTCTAATAAACAACACATAATGTGATCTACAGAAAAATGGTGTGCATTGCACTGACTTCTTCCAATTGATTTAACAATACTTGAGCTGCACATTGCAAGTAAGATGCTAGGAGGCCTAAAAAGAAGTGGAAAAGAAGAAAGAGAAACCAGTCTAGATGCTCCCGTATGGCTGTTAATACCAGAAGAGAGAAGTCACTCTAATGCATGGAAACCTACAGTAAGGCTGATGCAGCCACCAAAAGAAGCCAAGGGCAAGATAGGGCAAGGAGTACAGGGAGCAGTGGCAAAAAATCCAGATAGGTTGGCTGCAGAAACACAGGCAGTGAAACAGAACTGAAGAAAGTGAGAGAAGACAGTTAGTTACTTCTTACTTTTCAGCAAGTCCCTGGAACAGACATTTCTATTACCATATACTATACTCTTTGTAAAACATGAGAATGATTGCTTTATAGTACAGTATAGTGCTCTGGGATGTAAAGGAACAACCCCATTTTCCAGGCCCCACAGAATGCTACCTATTGAAGCTGAAATCACATGGCTGCATTGCAATGATTGCACCATTATCCCCCTTACACTTTAGTTCCTACTTGCTTTTAGCAATCGCTCTACAAATCTGCATTTTAAAAGAAAAGATACCACCATTTAAAAGACATGAGAAATGGAGAACCTCATCATCCACCTGATTTGAAAAAATGGGCAAAGACTCAGCTCCACCAAGCAAGACAAAAGGTATCACTTCTTAATTAAGAGACAGCTCTGGAAACAGCTGATGTGTGACATGCTTTAATCAAATCTGCATCTCACTTCAGACACGGTAGTGTGTGAAGAGTTAAGAGCAGGTGAGGCAAGAGACCCAGTCACTTTCCCAGCCTTCTTGCACTAAGCAATATAAAGAGGCTAGGACATATTAGAGAATCCGCCTCCCATTTTCTAATCCAGTGCTTCATGGTAGCCTGGACGCTAAAGTGACAGTATGAAAAACATGAAAAAAGAAGATTTTAATTTTACCCAGGGGCAGAATGTTTCCACCCACTGCTGAAAACTTGGAAAACATGACCTATCCCAGATGTCTTCCTGTGGCAGGAGACGAAGACTTCTAGAGGGAACAATGAGAATTCACTAGAGGTTGAAAGGAAGGACAAAGGGACAACTTTTACAAAAGCCCAGCTACAGGTGGGCTTTGCCTCATGCACTGTAAACAATTCTTTCACCTATTTTCCACAAATATAACAAATTGAAGAACTTAAATATATCTCTTGGTTTTCTCCAGTTAACTCTGACAACAACATAAAAGCACCCAGGCAGCTGCCATTACACTTTCATACCTGTAGTGGTGGATCAAGAACTTGATCCTCAAGTATTTACAATAAAAGCATAGCTTACCGATACAGACCACGTAACACACTGCCCAGGGCATCTATCTCATTGGGATTTGGGGGGTCTGATCTCTCCTAGGACAATTAATTACACTTTGAACACAAAATGCCTGTATGAGAAGGAATACAGAAGGCAACTCAGTTCTGGAGAACATCATGGCCAAAACAAAAGCATATCAATAGTCAAAAAGTTCATTTCAATTCCTCCTGTGCTAACTAAGAACAACAACTTGCATTTATTTCAAGGGCACTTAGGAGACTCTGCATATGATAATTTTTTACTAATACTGTGGCATCACAAAACATGCTACTATTCATCTCAGAACTTGCTAGATTTAGAAACTTGCTTGTCACAAGATCTCACCTGGATAATGCAAAGTAACTTGTTCAGGTTTAAATCAGCTCCACACACCATTCTTGTTGCACATAACCAATTCCATTTCAGTTTACCAGGTAAGCCTGCTTGTCCATGTTCCACACGGAAAACAAGACAGTGACATGCAGACCCCTGCTCCAAACTTATCAGACACCTCCTTCAAACCAAGATAAATTCACTCTAAGTAAGTCATCAGCTAAGTGACAAACCTTCCAAGCTACTCCAACACCCTCCTCCCTCCCACCTTGCACCTCATTTTAGCAAAACCAGCGTAATTTTGTGTCCTACATACTAGCTGGTGCTGATGACTACAAATTACAGAGAACTGTGGTAGCTTAAGGGGACATACGAGTGTATTAAATCCTGCAGTACTTCACACAGAATAGATACATTATTACCTGACAGATGAAATAAGCTTGAAATTAAAAGGCCAGCTCCCTGAATTAAAAAAATCCCTCCAACTACTTTGAAGCAAAAGGACCGATGCCTTTACCTGATTAGAATTGACAAGAGACTGACTGAATCTTTCAGGGGATTAATGCATTTGCCTTTCAAATCCTAAGACCCAGATTCTAATTTGATCACAAATAAAATATCTGTTGTGATGGCACAGCCTGTAGTACAGTGCTTTTTCTGTAAGGTGGGAGAAGTTTTAGAACAAACATTTAAAGTTGCACTCAATCATAAAAGCGAATCCAGAGTACAATAAAGCATCTGCTAACATGTTCCTGATAGAAAATTACTGTTATGTAAGGAAAGAATATGAAATATTTACATATACAAGACTTTCCTGTCATTTTGTGCACATATATTTTAAAGTTTCACATTGCAAAGACTAGAAATAGAAGCATGGGTTTTTTTTCATATATGTATGTATGTGTGTGTGTGTGTGTGTGTGTGTATAAATAAATATATATATATAAATTGAAATTGCCCTGAGGCACCTACCCTTGCAGGATTTAATTCTTTACATGGGACAATTACACACATAAAACCCTCTGATTTCTTCCTCCAAAGAAGAACAAGAGCAAGACCAGTGAAAAGGACCCGATAGTGTCCGAAGAGGACATAATTAACTATATTGAAATATAGAAGACAAATGAAGATGAATTTCCATAAGTAAAGCTGCACTGATGGTGATCTAGAGCTAAAAATCACAAGAAACTTCTGTGAAACATACTGTAAGTGTTTTAATATACAAATGCATGCTGTTAAATGGGGTTCAGCATTTCCTTCCCAATAGAGAGGATTTTAGATGGTTAAGTTTCCTGCATATTACTAAGCCTATCACCACTTTTTTTTTCTTTCCTCAAGAAAAGCAAACTTTAAAAATAAGCAAACAAATGCATAGCACAGTCACTCCTACATTCATCAGGAGGAATCCTGAAAGAGTACAACAGTGACGATCTCTGCTTTTAATTTTAGTTTTAGAGAAAATATTACATAACTAAAACATGACTCTTGAAATTCCCTGCATTCATATTAAATTCAAAATCAATACTTAAGTCTTTATTTTTACTTTAACAATGTATGTATTCCTTAGCTGTAAGGTCACTACTCACTAATTTATCTGGAAAGCCTTTCAAAGTTATTAATAGCTATTGATACTATTCTCAGTGCAAAGACACTTACAGTGCCAATCCAGCACCTCCATCTGTCCAATCACATTTCTAAAGACACTGCAGAAATGATGGTGATCGTTTACAAGTGGTTCTTAACAGTGAGAGCTCTCTGCAGATCACAGTTTATTTTAACAAGAAGTCCTCACAAAGCCCAATCTCAAGTTTAAGAAAGATTTCCTCAAATGAGTGAAATTTTAACTACACAATATAAGGAAGGCAAACCAGTGTTACCTAATTGGAGTATTGTTCTATGAACTACACTGTTTTAATTATCTAAGCATTTCACACATCTTGTTAGCTCTACTAGCATTATAATTGAAGGATATTACAAAATGAAAATGTGTATCATACAAGAGAACCTGTGAGAAACATAACTTCATGCACCTTAAAACATTTACAAAGCTTTCACGCTAAATTCCTTTGCAGTATTTTAGTGCCCCCTCTCCCTCTTTTCTCCTGGTTATGGATTAATATTCTATACAACATGCTTCTCTTTCTGCATTTGCATTAGAAATACTGGCTCAGTCACTTAAACATTTACAAGCGAATATAAGGTTCACTGTGGCTATACAACCACTGCAGACTGGCTTGGTTGAAAGTAAACTTGAATAAGCATCTGCATGGCTAAACTAAATGGAGTAATACGTCAGAATCACTTAAAAGTACATTTACTGTTGTCAGTTTGTAGATATTTCACCAAAAAAAGCTCAGTCTTTGCCTAACTAAAACTTCAGAACACGCAAATGGAATCACAACAGCTGAAGCTATAAACTTGGCCTTTAAAGCAGTACACAGCTAACTACAAGGGCTGTGGAACAGGAGACTGAAGGCTGTTAGAGAAGTACCATTGCAGAGTCAAAACTGAGGTCCTGCTCTGGTGGGAGGGTTGGACTAGATGATCTTTTGAGGTCCCTTCCAACTCCTAACATTCTGTGGTTCTGTGATATACCTTTGTTTGAATATCTGTAGAGGTTAATTTTATATTCACTTATTTATTACAATTTTAATACAGCAGTTTATAGGGCCCAAAATGAATGATTCTTTAAAGGTCTCCATTGCTTGAACTAACTTGTCTGTTTTGATATTGATTATTCAGTGCACACATTGCATTCTAATCCTCAATTATCTCGGTTTATCAAGCTTCTTTATGAGAAATCCTATGATAGAGGATTGAAGTGCACAAACTAAAACAACATGCCTACAGCCTCACTCATTTCAATCAGAAAAAAGTCTATGTACTCCTAGGAGGGACTGTGCAGACAGACTGCTGCAGGAAAGCAAAAGGACTGGGACACAGGGAACATCCAGTGTATCCTTTCTCACCTTTATCTCACCTGTCATACTTGGCAACGTCTGCAGTCTGTGCCATGTGCATTTCTACGGAGTCTGGCAGGGTCAAAGATACCTGCACCTAACTCAGGAACATTGCAATCTACAAACCGAAGGCCAAGGAACTTCCCTTAATGCATGTTTTAGCTAAGAGATGTTCCTTAGAATTGCCCATTTTACTATAGAATATGTCTTTTCATAGGCAGAGAACCCAGTAGAAAATATAATGGCTTGCTGTAAAGTGTTAACTAGTCCCACTGCATGAATTTGTTCCCTAAATCCAACGGAATTAGGATTAAACTTTAACCAATTCACGATACTTTTATCTGCTAGACTGAAGACCCGTCCTTTATCATTTTTTTTCCCTCCTCATTAGGTAGTTATAAGCAGCTATCAGGTCACTCATTAGCTGCTTTTTTTAAATTTTAAAGAAACACCTTACTCCATTCACCTGAAGGCATATTTTCCTATCCTTTAATCATTCTCACAGCTCTTCTCTGGATACTATACAAATACTTGAGTCAACCTTGCAGCTGTTTGACAGGGAAAATTAACCAATAACACCAATTAAGTCCCTGTCACTTTCCATCACAGAAGAATTCCATATTCTCATAATAACATCATAGCATCAGAGGTGGTTATGATTGGCAAGAAAACAGAGATTTGTTACTCGTAAAGCTAATGATGACATGCACGCGATGCTATATGGACAAAAGTTCCCAAAACCTGGCACAAAGAAGCACAGCAGCTGGCCCGATTTAAGTAATTTTTAAAGATACAGAACACTACAGAGAAAAGACATTTACTTTGATTTTCAAGAATGAACAAGCATGTTAAGTATTTTGTCTATCCTCAAGTTTTAGCTAGCCAAGAACAAACTAATTTTGGGGGGGTCTAGAACAAGGAACATCAAAATGTTATGGCAAAGCATTGTTGTTTTAACAAGCTATAGAACATCAAGTTAAGATGCAAGAATAAAAATATTCAGTCTTGAGCACATGAACAATGAAAGCATATGCTTTGAAAAACAAAACAACAAAAACATGGAGATTTTAAAAGTTTGCAGATGGAGCCATACAAATCCTGTTTGCACTCAGAATAAGAGATGCCTGTCCCAAAACCAAAAGGGCCACAAACAAGACTAACAGGTACTGTCTATAACCAGTTGTGGCTTTGTTTTAAATTTAAGGGCTTTATAATTGACAGTTTAGTCTTTCTTAAAGCTATATACAGCAACATAAAATCAAAATACCACACAGCTAAGAAGAACATCTCCTGCAGCTAATGAACTCCTGTGTAATATGCATGTGTTTCATAAACTTCCATTAAGGTAACAGGAATGCCTAACCCAAATTTGTTGTGAAAAGGTCAGATGTATTTGAACTAATATTCCCATTATTCTAACTAGCATTTTACTCTTCTTGGGACTCCCATCATTTAATCAGTAATACCATAGTCTTTGTGCTTGTACACAGCAATTACAGGATACACTTGTTTCAAGACAAGGATAGTAATGGAATTATTATGAAATTCAGGAGCCATATCAATTCACCTTCAAGTCTCAGGATCTGCAATTCTAAGAGATTGCCTTATTCAAATTGTTTTTGATTTACCTCTTCTGTTGATTATGATTATTTGTGAGGACAGTGCAAACACTGCTTCAAGCAATAATAAAAATATAATCCTCATTGAAGCTTACACAAGATTTGTGAGATAGCAAGCCCTTGAGGCATGTAGCATTCTCTCATTTGTCAAATCTTACTTTTTCCAAACATCACAATAGCAAGATGCATTCCCAGTGCAGTAATACCTGCATGCCTTTTCCTAAATGTTACAAGTTATGGAGTAAATAGAGGGGGAAAAAAACAAACAAACAAACAAACAGAAAAAAAACCCTCCCCACCAATCCGTGGGATGCAATTTTATGAACTAGTTGCAGAACATTATGATCCAGCCCATGTTTCTGTATTTCTAAAGAAATGAAAGTGCTGCACAAACCACACTTCAACAAGCTTTCCTTCTACAGTGTTTTCTTCATTGAAACTTTTATTCAAACTTCTCTGGTCTTAGCTAAAACTGTATTTCTGAGAGCTCAAACTGCAGATGTCATTGCTTCACACAAAAGTGGTGGGTTTTGGTACTACCAAAATAGTTACAAGGTTACCAGTAAGCAATAACACAAACACAAGATTTATGCACATTCAATGTTGCAATAACAGATTAGACCGTTGGCCTATCTAGTATGATTTGGGGGTTTATAATGCTGAAGGGGATGATCATAGAATAAATCTGCTCAATAGACATTTTTTTTTATTAGATTCCCTCAGTTAGAAGATAACATCCTTGAAAAATGTGGAGGATTATTAATTACAGTTTAATAATAACTCTGTAAGGCCTCTCCACCGTAGAGAGACACGTGTTATATACTCGGCATACACGGGACAGTAAGTTCAGCACTGATGCATGTCTTGCTAATGTGCTAACACAGCAGCAGGATACTGATGCTTAAGTAAACAGCAAATGTAAACAACTCATACTGCTGCTCTCCTAACACAGAATAACTTGGGGTTGCAGATGAACATTTACAGACTCCTAGATGAAGTGATTGAACATGTATGAAAACCAGCAATGGCAAGTGAAATCTACCTCCAAATAATACCAGAAAGCTACCGGAGAACATTTGTGAGAAGCTGCACAGAAATCTTTCTGACAAACTAACTGTTTTTTCTGTTTGCACCGGCACGAGCATACTGCTCATCAATTTGGTTTTACAGAAGGATGAATGAAGTGGGAATTCTGTTTTGAGTAAAAACTACAAAGGGAGCTATTGAATTGTACTAGCTCTTATCTTCAAAGTTCAGGGGCAGAAGTAACATTTGCAGTTGTGAGGTACATTAGATCTTCTGTTTGCCTAACACAAGTACATCAGTCAAAGCCTCCAAAGAAAAATAACACTGCAAAACATTTGGAACTTGTTTCCTCAACATGCCTTTGACATCAGCAAGAATGAAAACTTGGGGGG
>VZRW01012106.1:126443-151495 GCA_013398125.1 Aegotheles bennettii
TCCTCGCCTCCTTTCCTCCTTTTAGCGGTTTGGATTTTTCTCGCCCCTTCTTCCCCCCTGAGCCCCGGGCACCGCCGTGAGCGGCGCTCCCGGTGCCCGCACAGCTGCCCCCCGCGCCGGTCACCCCAGCGCTCGGGCGGGTCCCCGCCACCTCCCTGCCCGTCCCCGCCGCCACCTCCCTGACCAGGGCTCGCCCGGCCTCCCCCGGGAGCCACCGAGGTGCCTCCCGCAGGCTCCCCGCCCCATCTCCTGCACCGCGGCCTTTACGGCCCACCCGGGCCCTTGCTGGGGGCTGCAGGAGACGGAGCCTCCGTGGCCGAGACCCGGTTTGTCCATTCTGCACCCCCCTGCCTGTGCGGGCACACCCCTGCTCCCTTCGCCTCTCCTCTCCTGCCGTCTCGCCTCTCCTCCTCCCTCTCCCACGGCCCGGGGATGGCTCTGTGACACCTCGGGATCGGTTTCCCCACTGAGGGACAGGAGGGGAGCTGCTCCACCCGAGTTTCGAGCTTTCCTCCTGGCAGACAGTGGGTGAGATGGTATCTGCCTCTGCCTCCCCCGGTGCACCAGCACCTGTGCCACTCGTTGTCACTTGGTCTCGGTGAGCACAGCTCGCCCTCCTCCTCCTCCCGGGTGAGTCACCCTCTGGCCAGCTTCTGGACCACCCTGGCAGCTGTGATCCCAGCCCTATGGATGGGAGAGGCACGCTGGCCATGGCTAGTTACTCCATCACGAGCAGAACCGCTGCACCTGGAGCCTGGAAACCAGCAGGTGTTTGGGAGTAGGCACCACCTGCACTGGGAAAAGAAAGGAGCTGTGTCGACCTGTGGAGGCCTGGATGGACAGGATGGTCCAGCTAATCCCAATGCTACCTGAAAGTGAGAGCTGAAGCAAGGTTACTGCATGCTCACGTATGGACAGCTGCTGCTTCTCTCACATGAGAAGAGAATCAAAACGGCGTGAATTGCACTGCCTTGAATTACATTTTGTTTTGATGGCACTGGTCATGGCAGGAAGTCAGGTGAGAGCTCTGAAATGGATCTATCACTGGGTAGGGCCCGGTGAACACCAACCTTCCAAAGTTGCAGGCAGACAGCGTAGTGTTAGCTGTGGTTCCTGTGCCTCCTTCAGCTGAAACCACTGCAGCTGATTGTCAGACAGTTAGAAACTTGAGGTGTGTTTGGCACTGTCTAAAGCACAGCTTCAGAAAGGAAACCAGAAGAATGAGTCATAATCCTCAGATTGGTGTATGGCCATTTGCCTTGGCCACATGCTTGAAACAGAATGGGCTACAGAATGAATCAACACGACACAGGATTGCACATCCCTGCTCTCCTTGATGCCAGTCAAGATGTGGACTAAGCAGAGTGCCACCAACACAGCCTACCCAAGAACAAAAAGGAATAAGACATATTGGCAATATTATTACATCCTGACAATTATTATTATCTATATTGTAAGCTACTTCTTTATTAAAATAATTATTTATTTATTCCATGGAAGTCTTTTTTGCACAAGCAACACTGATAATTATTGTTTATAAAATATTTACACAAGCCAGTTTACTGTTTCATCTATTTCAGATTAGTTTACTTTTCCTTGATTACAATTAATTCCTTTATATTGGTAATGTGATTGTACATAGATAATTTTACAGATCACTCAAATCTTGAGAAGAGTCACAAGAGAGCTGCAGAGCATGGAGAACAGGGAGAAGATGAGCAATCTAACCTGAGTAACTTCTTTCGTGCTTCAAGAATTGCCATTGGCTTTAGAAAATGTGATTAAGTTTGTGACAAACTATTCTAATTAATTTAACTTTCAGCCTGCAAGCATGTGGAGATGGTTTTAAAATTAGGTCTGTGTCTGAGGGCTTCCAAACACATCTCAGCTAGTTTTCTACATCTGTGAACCCATCAGGATGTGCTGGTTCTAGGAAGGCTGAGCCCCATGTCTTTACTTAAAGAAAGCAGAAGGGGGAAGGTATCCAAGGGCATAGTATTGAAACAACCTCTGAGGAAATCTGCAGCACGGTGGTCAGAAAAAGATGAGGTTTTAATATCATTAATTAGCTGGTGTTGTCAGCTTCTACTTGGTAATCTACACATTCCTAAAGCCTGGACACCTCAGATGGGCAAATTTAATCTTAGAAAAAGCAGGCTGTCGCACCTGACCCCAGAGGAGCACAGGAATTCCTGGCTGTGCTCCAGACATTTGCTCAGTGTTCCAGGGTGCTTGTGCTGGCAGCAGGAAAGCCTTCATGCTTCGGGAAATGTGCTGAAGGTGACAGGAAGTCATCGGACAGCCTGACCCAAGGAAGGTCTCCTCCCAGATCCCATTCAAGGTTTGCTTATGCTCTGAGATACAGACCATTTGTATTCCTTCCAGGCCTTTTTATAAAAAGACAATTAGATATTGCATTTCAGAACTATTTCAAGCCATTTTCTGCTTCTTTGTGACACAAATAAATAGCAGTAGAAATGTTACAAAGTCCAGGCGATCAATGCATTTAGTAATGCATGTGAAGGAGCATTTATTCATTGACTTCAGTGAAGCATATTCTACTGTAATGTCTGATGAATGAGCAGATGCTTCTGCACTAATTTAAAGTATTCCCACTAGGGTTTTGCTTCAGGTGAGGAAAGTGAAATACAGGCATGCTGGATAATTATTTGTGAAGTGTAGTAGGAAGAAAGCAGCTGGAGTTTGTATGTTGCTGCCAGTGATCCCTCCAAGCAGCTCAACACAAGATAAAGCCAGCAGTAAAGGAACTGTGCTTAGCTACAAAGAGAATCACAACAACCAGGAACTTTCCTGGTGGGAAACCATAAGTGAATTAATGAATTTGACAGAAGATCTAAATGTTACTCAGTGTGATAAGGTACAGCCTATTCACTTGCCAGTAAAGAAGGCATACAAAGTACTACAGGTGTTAGGCATGACCGAATTAAAATTGTTCAAGAGCTCTTAACTTTAGAAATGTATGTGTTTTGGTTAACTATTGAACTATTGTACTTTTTCATTTGATCCCATCAATTTTTTAAAGAGGGAAAATGAGGAAATAAATCAGCACATTAATTTGCAGTATATGGGAGTTTCTTGCACACCCCATCAAATTTATATGTTCCTTGCATTGAAGCTTTCTAGCTGATATGACTTATCAAGACTGCTAGCTGTGCCAAAAAAAGCTGGTCTGATCTTTGAATCAACAAGTGCAGGTTTAAATGTGTGCATGTGCAATGGCACAACTGCTATCTGCTTTGGCCAAGAGGCTGGCCAAGGGCAGCTTTATACTGTACATGCTTAAAAGAGGCTGTTCGCAAACAACCATCATTTTTAAAAAATAATAACTTTAAAACCAACAATGTGTCTTTCAGCACTAATTAATTCTTTTTGTTTATTACGTAACATGTTGTTAACTCCATAATTCGAGGTGGGGTAACTCAGGCACACAGGGATTACACAGCTTTTGCACAGGGAGTCTTCTGCAGGATCTGAAACAGATCCAGCTCTTTTGTCTTCTGTGCCTTCTGTCCTTTCATACAGTCAACTGCATCAAAACAGGTTTTTTCTAAACCAAGTATATTGGGATGATGCATCAGAAAATATCCGGAGATGTTAATACTCAGTGCAGGCTTTGGCCAAAACTTATCTTTGATGTAAGTTCCCAGTAGGTTCCACCTCACTTGCATCTGACAGCACCAGCACTGAATTTGATTTGTAGTCTGTACCAACTTAGTGTTTTGAACATCAGCCATTTTTGCAGTGGCTCTATCTGAAATAGCAGAATTAAAATATGTCTAATATCCTGGTTTAAATGCTCAAGGGCCAGATCCAACAGAGAATTCCTAGTGAAATAAATGCAACTTTGGTTTCCAAAGGACTTTATATACCCATTGACATTTCTTCTCCATCTTTCTACCCAAAAATTTGGTCTTGCAAAAAAGCCCAGGGAAGCGTTGGACAGCTTTCTCCCAGGCTGCATTAGGTTTTATTCCCAAGTAAATATAACTATGGTTTAATTCCAGATCATTAACAGGTTTTAAACTATAGAACTAGCCCTGGTTACTGCCAATCTGGCCAGTGACTGGAAGTGTTGGCCAGCAGAGCTGGGCTGCAAGCAACTGAAACTGCTGCTGTTCTGTACTGGTCCAGAAGAGGAGCCATTAATCCAGTGCTTCCCAGCCCCATTCTGAGAGATTAATTTATAATTAGTTCCTCTACAGGAGGAACCCTAACCAAGAAGCTAATGTGTATACGCAGTATATGATGTGTTTTATACTCGGCAGGTACATGTTCATAGCTTTGCCTGTGTTTCGGCTTCCTTTTGAAAATGAGCATTTCACGGACACAAGGATTGTAAAGCCTGTATGCATACTACCTCAGTCTGCCTTACTGATACTTTTCCTACATGGTTTCTCATACTTTTACACAGCTGAGATTTTGATCTTCAGTGATATCTGTCACAGCATCTATCATTTGTGAGGTGTGGCAGCACGCTTTTGCAACGAGGGCTTCATATGTGTACATGCTGGAGAACAGCAATGCCAAACTATCAGCTGATGTTTTGAGGGCACTATGTTGAAACGACAGCAACATGTATAGTCAGATCTGCAGCATGTCACTAACTACCAAATCCAGCCTTTTCCATAGGTGTGTGTCACTGCTACTGCACCCACTTCACTGGGTGTGTCAGCCTCCTGAAGGCGTGTAGCTGTTTGTAGGGATGATTTTGCACCTTTGCTTCTGCGCTAGTAATGGCCTGAAATGTAGGGCACAGTCCCCTGCAGAGGCCGTTTATAGCAATATAGTTAGGTGGAGGGGTGCTGATTATGCAAGCTGTGTGCTATTACGCTGTCTCCGGCTGTAACTGTGAGTATGGGTGGTAACGATGGTGCTGGGCATACCCTTTATCTGTGTGATGTGTGGAGGACAAAACTGTGGTGGAGGAGTTACATAAAGGCTGTGTCAGCCTCTGGGTCTCTGAACCCATGCAACCTGGTGCACGCTCCTCCTTTCACTGTCAGGGGCATATTCTGCAGATCTGCGCTCTTGAGGGACAGCCTGAATGCCAGTCCTCATTAGAGGCTCGCGTTGTCCTATCCTCAGGAGATCATGTGGAAGTATTTGCCACCGGCTTATACATTTTATAAACAGCAGGTTAGCCATATAACACCCTACTGAGATAAGCGGGCATTACTGACTTCATTTTATGTATGGTGAAATCAAACCTAGAGAAAAGCAATGCCAGTTCCAGCTCTTTGGAATGGAATACAGCAAAAATGTTGGCATCTCCCTTAAGTTAGCCAAGTTTTGGCCACTCACTGACATACGCTCATGGTTCACTGGTCTTTCTAGTGCCCTATTCAGCCACGATCCGTTAGGGCATGAGCCTCAGGACCCTACTTGGAAAGAACCTGAAGATCCACTAGGTAGTTGTAGGCAAGATAGATGCATATAAAACATAACATTTCCTACACTGTACAGTGAAATTCCAATTTTTAGTTGGCAGGGTTCTCAACAGAAAATTTTGTAATAGTGTGTGTGTATATAACACCATGGTGATTTAAGAAAACAAAAATAGAGCAAAAAAAGGTAATAAAAGATAAGAATATTTAGTTGTTAAAGCCAGAAAAACAGCCATTAACTTGGAAAGGACCTTGAAATTGTCTTCTACAAGCTCCTGTTCCCACTCAGCCCGAGTTGCCATACGCCCATCTCTCTGGCCTGGGGATAGGCAGGGAAATCCCCAGGGAGAGCTGCTGTGCAGGCGCACCTTGCTTCCTGCTGGGTTTGCACTGCCTGTTGCAGGGTGTTGTGGCGCTGGGCTTGCTGCTAGCCTGGGAGCCATTCATTCTTAGTGCAAGATGCAATTAACACTCAAGAAGATGATTCTACCAGGATTACAAAGCTCTGGCGGGAATGAAGTCACCTGTCCCCAAGGTAAGAGTCACAACTCTACAAGGCAGCTAAATGGACTCCCAGAAGGGAAGGTGACACCCTAAGCTGTTGTGTGTTTTAAAAGGCAGCTATTGTGTATGAGTAGGTGCACAAAATATGCACATTTTATCTGCCATGCACATTTTATCAACCCTGCAGCTGGCCACAAGTCTTTATTTCATCTCAGTATTGTCTCAAAATTTAAGGTCTTACGTATGTAATGGAGCAGGATGCTTAAAAACAAAACCTGGGAAGCCTGACACTGGAAGAGGATCTATCTGTCAGAGGCAATATTAAAGTATGCCCAAATGACAAAGACCAACCAGATATTGTAATACCTGCCCAGAAATCAAAGTAATGGAGGTGTTCATGGACACAGAATAGTAGCTCTGTATCTGAATTACCTCAAGAATTCACAAAGCAACATTTGGAACAGATCTTCAGCTAGTATGAATGAACGGGACTCTGTGGATTTCAGCAGAGTCTTTATGGACACCTATTTTATATTGTTTACATGCAGAAACACCAACAGAAATATAATACTTGCCTTTTCATTGAGAAAATGGCAACTGAAAATGTGAGGGAGGCCAAAGATGCTGAACTAAAAGAGCACAATAAAATGTTTATAATTTGTTGTGGGCTAGACAGTTGTGCTATCACTCAACCCCACCCAGGAGGGGGAATCAGGAAAAAGAAAGGAGACCCGTGGGTTGAAATGAAAACAGATTTAATACAATAATAGTAATAATCTAATATTACCCCCAATGCTAATGCAAGACACAAAGTTATCCTCAGCCCAAGACAGCAGTTGTGAGCTGAGTGCTTCTAGCAGTGAGGGCTGAGTGCCAACACTACAAGCACAACAGCTCCAGCTGCAACCTCAGCAAGCGGAGGAGCACCCTCAGGCATGGGACGATCAAGGAGACACAGGACCCTCTTGAGAAGGCAGCCATGGTAGAAGCCCTCCAAAACCTCGCAGCTTCTCAATTTATAGTGAGGGTGCTGTTTATGGTATGGAATACTTTGTTTGGCCTGCTTGGGTCAGCTGCCCTGGGCTTCGCCTCTCCTGGCCCACAGCACCTGCATGGCTCAGAACTACCCTCGACCTTGGTCACTACAGAAACCTGCACACCAGAGCATCTTATGTCTCTTGTTCTCACAGAGTTGGACTCTGCAGTGTCTCAAAACTACAGTTTCTCTGAAGAGAAGAATGATTTTAGAATTCTGTCCCAGCAAAACCAGGACAGTATTATATTAAAATACTCTCAGGATCAATTTAATAATACATGTCAACATGAAAAAAAAATCTTTACTTTTTTAAAAATAAACTTGTTAAATAATAACATTAATTTTATTTATTCCTAGCTGATTCTAGTAACAAAAGAACTGGTCTTAGTTGGTCTACTCCTAGTAAGCCATAGGAACTGAAGATAGAAAGCAAAAGAGGCAAGTAGCAATAATGACTCTGAACTTCAATAGAGACGACTTCAGGGGGATTCCTGGTGCACTAGTTCCCAAGAGCTGCTGCTTTGAACGACAAAGGAGCCCAGAAGAGCAGGTTGATATTCAGGGACAACCCTCAAAGCATGACAAGCATCCAATTCTGTCTACAGGACATGATGCGGGTGTGAGGAGGTGACTAGCTGAATGGGGACCTCCTGACTGGGCTTAGATGGAAAAAGGAAGCCTATGGGAGATGGTAGCAGGGATGGGCTGCTCAGAAGGAATAAAGAAGGAATGCCCAAGGGTGCAGAGACCAACTTAGGAAAGCCAAAGCCTAGCCAGAGTGAAAACTGGTGAAGGACATGAAGGGTTACAAAAAGGGCTTCTATAGGAACAAAGGCAGCAAGAGAAAGTCTAAGGCCAAGTGAACAGGTGACCTAGTACTGAAGGAGATGAAAAGTCTGAGGTCTCTATGCCCCAGTCTTTACGGGTCTATTCTCAGGCTTCTCATGCATCTGGTGGAATACAACCAATGTTAGAGGAAGACTGAGTTAGCAATTACTTCAGCAACCTGAACACAGAGCCGAGCAGGATGCACGGCTGAGATCACTACAAGGCTGTTTTCTATCTCTTCAAAAGGCTGCAGTGATGAGAAGTTCCCAATGACTGCAGAAGCAAAGGTCACACCCATCTTCCAGAAGGCTTCCTTCTGTAGGCATGTCCAGGCACATTAGGGAGAAGAAAGTGATTCAGAAAAAACAGCATGGATTTACCAAGTCCAAACTGTGCTTGACCAACCTAAAATTGCCTCTACAATGTAATGACTAGATCTAAAGATGAGAGCAGAGCAGTGGACTTCATTACCTTCACTTTGGCAAGCTTTGGACTCTGTCTTTAGCAGCATCTTTGGAGATGAACTAGAGAGATAGGGACTAGCTGGGTGAATTACAAAGTGAGTTAAAAAAAGGCTGTAGCAACAGGCTGTAAGTGTTGCGGTGGCTATTTATACATGGTATTCCTTGGGCATTAATATCGGGACCAATATTGTTTAACATCTCCATTCATGGCTTTGACAGTGGAATAGCATGTGCCCTCCACAAGTTCACAGATGATATCCATCTGCAGGGAGCAGTTACTGTGCTGGCTGATACAACTGCTATTGGGGGTACCTTGACAAGCTGGAGAAATGGGCTGACAAATGTTTTATGAAATTCAATAAGGGAAAATGCAGTCCTGCAGCTGGAATAGAACAACACCATGCAATGGTACAGGGTGAGGACTGAACCAGAAAGCAACTTCACTAAAAAAGACTTGGGGGTCGTTCTGGACAACAAACTGAACATGAGTCAGCAGTGTGCCTCTGCAGCAAAGGTGGTCAAACACATACTGGGTTTCAATAGCAAGAATGTAGCCAACAGGACAAGGGAGGTGCTCCTTCCCTCTGTTTGGCACTTGTGAGACATCATCTGCAATGATGTGTGCAGTTTTGGGCTCCTCATTACAAAAGAGACTTGGACACACTGAGCCCTTTGGAGGACAGCCAAGATGGTCAGTGGGTGGAGCATGTGATGGAAAAGGACAGGGAGGTAGCTGGGTTTATTCAACACAAAGAGATGGCTTCAGGAAGAACTTACTGCTGTTTACAGCTACCTCCTGGGCAGACACAGAGAAGACAGAGCCAGATGCTCCTCAGAGATGTACAGAGGAAGGTCTAATGGTTAGGAATAATGGTCTAATGGTTAGAAATATGATGGGATAAAGGTTGGACTTGATGACCCTGGAGGTCCCTTCCAACCATAATGATTCTATGATTCTATGATTCTAAGTATTAGAGAAAATGGGCAGAAGCTGCAGCTGAGAAAAAGATATTCAGAACCCAACCAAAGGGCCTGAGCAATCTGCTCTGACTTCAAAGCTGTGCAAGGTTTGAGCAGAGGAGTGGACTAACTGATCTTGAGATCACTTCCAACCTAAATTCTTCTGTGATTTGCCTTCATGTTCAGAAGTTAAATCTTCCCTCCCTTAACTCCAGATGTTCATTTTCATCACTTTTCGTAAACTTCAACACTCCAACTCAAGCAGACTGATGGTGAGCTGAGGTTAGTACTATTTCTCACATCATCCATTGCATAGACTTGTACAATTTTCTGTATATATTGTTAATATTTTCAAACTTGTTCTTAAGAACATGGCATAAGGAAGTGCTAGGTAATGCATGAGGATACTACTATGAAGTAAGAGTAAGTACACCCTTGCCAACATATAGCAGTGTCATTTTATTCTTTTCATCTGTCTCTCACAGAGTTCACTCTAAATTTCTGAGTTTCCACATTCCATGTGGCAGCATCTGAAATGTTCACAATCTTGGGACTGTTCATGCTGGACAGGAATTTGGCAGTTGGACTATATGATCATTATAGGTCCCTTCCAATTGAAATAGTCTAGTCTTTCTGTCGCCTCCCATCGCATCGCATCCCATCCCATCCCGTGCCATCCCATCCCATCCCATCCCATCCTATCCTATCCTATCCTATCCTATCCTATCCTATCCTATCCTATCCTATCCTACCCTATCCTATAATAAGCCGTCTTTATGTCCCATTTAAGATGACAACTAATGAAAGGGACTGTAATCTGTACCTCCTGGAACAAGAGCAAACATTGTACTTATTGTAAGAATGTAAAAATGTCCAAGCAAAGGTCAGCTGTGTCTGGTAGAAACCTGCAGCAGAATATAAAGTAACAACAGAAGCCAATGAACAGTAATTCTCCAATAGACTTCCCTAGCTGCTAGCAATCTGTGACTATTTGATCTATCTTTGAAATTAGTTTTGTGGGCATTCATAAATGACAGAACAATCAGCCTTATTTCAGCACCAAAGAACCCTGTTTGAAACATTAAAAAGGGAATTAAAAAAAGCATGGAGTATGTTAAGACTATAGCTACTTGGTAGTATAATCTTCTGGGGAAGGAAAGTAATTTCTTTGCTAGTCTAAGAAATTTTTTAGTATATCAGAGAAAACTATGGATAAGTCAATTTGTCTGTATTTTCCACAATTCTTTAAAAAGATCAGTTGTTGAAGTGTATTAAAGAAAAAAATGTTGCCGTAATGCAATATAACAACATACATTAGACACTAGGTAAGAAAAAATACATGAACAGTTAAGTCTGAACATGAAAATGGCTATCGTGCAGCCAAAAGTTAATAGGTGTACACACGGTATATAGTAGCGTTCATTATACCAGCATGATCTAGAAAGCATATCTGTGGGAACAGAGCTAGCTCCAGGTGGGGTCAAGGACAACTCTTCACTGCCAACTGAATGCTCCCAACTGTCCACTGCAACCAACTCGCTGCTGGACAACTTGCTGTTGGACACTTCTATGCCTCCAACTTTCCACCAGGACAACTGTATGCAGATAGGCAGATGGCTCTTGTTGAGCACTGTGAACAGAACCACCTTCGGCATCATGAGCAGAACCTCAGGGAGCAGCTGGTTCTGCTCACAGAGCTCTGATTTTTGCAAGGAAACTCTGTATATATAGGGGAGTTCAAGTGTATGAGTCACACAATTTTTAACATGCACTAGCCGAATAATCTCACGCTGGCATTGTGCTCGGCCATCAGAGGTGTCCACCTTGCTCTGCAACTGCTTTCGTTTATCTCACAACTAGATAAAGGCAACTCAATCAAAAGTGAGAAATGAAAAATTAATGGTGAGATGAAGGCAACTCAATCAAACGTGGGATATTTTCTAAAAGTAATGTTAAACAAATGCAACTAAAAACATTCAAAAACATTTTCTAAGATTAATGTCAAACAAATGTAATTAAAAAATATCAAAACACAGTTTTTAAAAGTGATGTTCAGGACTGCAACCTGAAATGAGCTGTTCATAATATGTTTGATTGTAACACGGGTTACAATGTGATGTATCCTGACCTATACTTCCAGTATATGCTATCTCACAGTTACATCACACAGGATTTATGATCTGTTGATGTTAATATGCCCAAATTTGCTCACACTCATGAATGACAGAGATAAGACATACTGTAAGGGAATATCTGTGAATGTGCAGGTGTGCTTATAACCACAGATATGCTACTGCATAGGAATTGCAATACTAGGGCTAATAACAATAACAGTAGTAACAATACAGCCAGAATATTCCTCATGGTCATCACAGGAGTGTTTGCAAGACTGCTTTATTTAGACAATCAAACACTAAACCATATATAGCATATATAGCAACTTTTATTGCCACTTGGGTTCAGATTCCCTATGAATTTATAGGGTTTTTTTCTTGCATGACAATATAAAACATGTGTAGAATAGCTTTCACTATGTCCTAAAATGTGAATATGCTGTATGTCTAGTACATGTATGAATGGAATTTCATCCATGAGTGGAATACATCCAGTGTACAACAACTATGAATTATAGGAGGTTCAAAAATATTCTATTAATTGCAAATAATAATAGTTTATCTGTAATGCCATAGTGATGAGAAACTCACGCCATGAAGATGATCAAAGGACTGGGAAGCCTGCCACATGAGGAAAGGCTGATAAAATTTGGTTTGTTCAGCCTTGAGAAAAGAAGGCTTAGGGGAGACCTCATCACCATGTTCCAGTAATGAAATGGTAGCTACAAAGAAGATGGAGACTCCCTCTTTATAAGGATGAGGGGTAGTGAGTACAAGCTATTCCTGGGGAGATGCTGGTTGGACACGAGAGGAAAATTTGTCACAATGAGAAAAATCAGCCATTGGGAAGTGATGGGTTCCCTAACATTGAACAATTTTAAGATACATCCAGACAGGGTGCTGGGCCATCTAGTCTAGACTGTGCTTTTGCCAAGAGAGGTTGGACCAGGTGATCCTTGAGGTCCCGTCCAACCTGGTATTCTATGATTCTGTGATGATTGAACTCTGGAACTTGTATTCTAGAAATCACTTACACCTACAGCAAGGAAACAGCCCTTACCATAGAGGTCTTGAAACATAGGCTTGGATAAGAATAACTTACAGGTAATTCAAATATTGGCTGCTTCAAAACACTCTGAGATGCTTGTGTGAAAAATGCGTTGGCCATGGGAGAGGAGGCTAGGGAAAATGGTATCTGGTCCATGTTAGGGGTAAAGAGTGCCAAGAAAATATTCCTATATAGGTATAGTGACCTATAATAATGATTCACTGATCTTACTGCTGTTTAAATAGGTACCTGAAGTGATTCTGCCTCTTTTACCTCTTCCTACTTCTTCTTTCCTTTTCCAAACATGAGCTCAGCTTTGATGTTAAGTTTAAATAGATTCTTGCCACGTATTCCATTTCTGTGGTTAGGGCTTGCCATGAGTTCAGTGAAGAAACCTGAGCTCACTCCTGCAGGACTTGGGAGTTTCCAGGTGATTCTCCTGTGTCATGTCTGTACACTAACAGCACAGTGTAATAAAAACCAGTGTGCTAAGTGCCAGATCCTGCACATGGGTCACCACAACCCCATGCAATACTACAGGCTTGGGGAAGAGTGGCTGGAAAACTGCGAAGCAGAAAAAGACCTGGGGTTATTGATCAACAGCAGGCTGAATATGAGCCAGTGGTGTGCCCAGGTGGCCAAGAAGGCCAACAGCATCCTGGCTTGTATCAGAAATAGGTCAATAGGATTAGAGAAATGATTGTCCCCCTGTACTCAGCACTGGTGAGGCTGCACCTCGAGTACTGTGTTCAGTTTTAGGCCCCTCACTACAAAAGAGATGTTGAGTTGCTGGAGCGTGTCCAGAGAAGGGCAATGAATCTGGTGAAGAGTCTAGAGCACAAATCTTACGAGGAGTGGCCGAAGGAACTGGGGTTGTTCAGTCTGGAAAAAAAGGGGGCTCAGGGGAGACCTTATCACTCTCTTCAACTAACTGAAAGGAGGTTGTAGTGTGGGGGGTGTTGGTCTCTTCTCCCAAGTTACAAGTGATAGGATGAGAGTAAACAGCCTCAAATTTAGCCAGAGGAGTTTTAGATTGGGTATTAGGAAAAATTTCTTCACTGAAAGAGTTGTCAGACACTGGAACAGGCTGCCAAGGGAAGTGGTTGAGTCACCATCCCTGGAGGTATTTAAAAGATGTGTAGATGTGGTGCTTAGAGACGTGGTTTAATGGTTTAGTGGTGTATTTGTCAGTGTGCTAGGTTAACAGTTGGACTTGATGATCTTAAAGGTCTTTTTCAACCAAAAAGGTTGAAAATCTATGAATCTATGATTCTAGGATGCTGAGACAGTAGAAGATCTTGAAACTTTTAAATAGCTTTTAGATAGAGCTGGGTACACACTTGTATAATTTTTGATATGTGGATGTCCAACTTGATTTAAAGAATATGGTGGGTAGAATACATATTATCATCTTACAGCCATATCATTAGTCATACTATTCTTACAAGTAAATAATACATAGCAGCAGTTGATTGAGCAAAATGGTAAGTCTGTGATTAATCTGACTTTACTTTCTGCACCTGGCAGCTGGGTGTTTTGTATGAACTACTCTAGGTTTCATAGCCAATGGGGAGAAACAGACACTTGCAGAGGAAGATGCACCCTGCCACCCTTAGATAAAATGAGCCTATGCCTGTGGTTTTCTGTCTCTACGAATAATATAGAGAGCCTAGAATGGTGTCTAAGGTGAGATACCTAAGATTTAGATGACTAAAGAAAATGAATTTATACATATACATCCTTACATATAGTTTAGGTAAACTTCACCCATTCCAAGCCAGTGTGTCTATTCTCTATTTATATACATACAAGCAGAATGTGCTGTGCTATTATGAATAATAAGAATATCTTTAATGTATCTATCTCATTAACCTCATGATATCCTCTGTGTGCTTTATAAACATTAATTAATGTGGCTTCATAACAATCTCATGAGGAAAGAATTGCCCCCAATTTAGAGATGAAGAAATACAGATGTAGCGTATTTAAATAAGTTGTCCCAGGTTGCACAGAAAACCAGTGGCATAAATGTAAATACCAGAAGATGCCTCACAATCATAGCCCAAAGATAAGGTAATAATAAGGTGTGGCTCCCAAATCAATACAGTGTAATATAGTGCTTACTTCCGCACTGTTCAAAGTAAATAGGTTGAGGTGTGGTGTGCCAGGGTAATTCCTGATGTGTTCACATCAGTCATACTTCAAACTTGGTACAGATGTAGCCGGACTGATTAAGGACAGAATGAGAGGGCAAGGGTTAAATACCTGTTCCACATACTTGAGACATTTGTGAGTCTGTATAATTCTGCAGAAACCAATCTCTCAGAAAGAAACACAATCTGAGAGCAGTCCTGTGGAGAAGGATTTGGGGGTGTTGGTCGATGAAAAGATCAACATGAGCCAGGAGTGTGCGCTTGCAGCCCAGAAAGCCACGGGTATCCTGGGCTGCATCAAAAGAAGTGTGACCAGCAGGTTGAGGGAGTTGATTCTCCCACTCTACTCTGCTCTTGTGAGACCCCACCTGGAGTGCTGTGTCCAGTTCTGGAGTCCCCAACATAAGAAGGACATGGAGCTGCTGGAGCGAGTCCAGAGGAGGGCCACATAGATGATCAGGGGGCTGGAGCACCTCTCCTGTGAAGAAAGGCTGAGCGTGTTTGGGTCCTATCCCCTGGACTTCCCCCTTAGGAACAGCTGGGGAGAAGGCTAGTTCTTTCAGACTGAAAGCAGAACAGAGAGCAATTTAGGAGCTTGCTAGTGTAGATGATTTCAGTTCAGGATTGTGGAACATTCCCTGATGCCAATTTATTAGTGCAGACATAGGCACTACTCACGCCAGTTATTGTTCATACCTTCAGTAGGCTTCACGTCATGACTTCTGAGGTTATTGTCAATACAAATTCACTGCATATTTTTCTCCACACCACCCCTCTTCCCTCGTGGCTTTATCCCCTTACTGCCATTCTTGCCCAACATCTCTTATGCCCATGTCTAAAACTACCACCATCAGTGCGTACTTTTCCAGAGGTGCAGGACAAATCGCGTGGTGAGGTCACCGCCCTGCTTTGCCATATGGAAGCAGCAAACACATGGATACTTCAAAGGTTGTTAAAGTAGTCTCAAAGTATTATTCACGTAATTCCCTTAGAGCTTTTATTTCTACTTTTTTCCTTGTCACTCTTCCATGTACTGGATGGCTTCCTGTTGTGTTGACATTTGTACAGCATTTCACTCTCTATTTCCATACAGCTTTCTCTTTTTGTTACACAGTTCAGCTCAGTTATGCCAGCCAACAACATGCCAAGTCACTTTTCCTGCTGCTATCTGGGTCATGGCATGGTTTTGGTCAACTGCTGGTATGAGCAACCAACAGCCACCTCCCTCAGCCACCATCATCTGCTATGACACAACTTTGAACAGTAGCTCTCTCATCCTTTTCCTGGAGAATACAGGTGAAAGTAACAGAGGTTGCATATTAATGCCAAAGAGAAAGGAGAAGAGACCACTAGGACCATGGGCCTCAAGGTCAGCCTCTGGAAGTGGGTGCACTGGAAGGTGTTCTGCAGAATGTTACAAGCGCCAGATTAAGTAAAAGCTGTGGACACATCTTGGAGAATGGTCTATGGCCAGAAAAAGGTCCACTGATCCTTTTTACTATAGTCATGGGTGAGTTGTAACAGAACTGGAAGAGATTCCTAATTTCACTGCAGTATCCAGCTTTATGCAACGAATTTATTACTTTTTTAGAGCTGTGAATTGTATTTGGGTTTTTGTAAAGATAGGAGAAAAAGTATTTCTCTTGAACCACTATTTTTTCCTATATCTGGTAATCTATGGAGGATGGAAGTGATTTAAACATACAACTAGGGCCTATTTTAAACTAACTTTGCAATTTGCAGACCATTTCTGGTAATAAGATCATGATGCCATACTATGTTATAGTATTATTTTCCCTGGAAAATCCTTCTTTTAATTTTCCCAGCTATTACAAATTTTTCCTAGCTAACAAAGAAAAATAAATTCTTAACATAGTTTCTGTTTCATTATTTTGGTACAGACTGCTTTGGCTTTAGAGACTTCCAAATGCACACTATTTCAAAAGGAAATAAATGCATGTCATGTTGATAACAGATCCTAACTGTGCTTTAGTTTTCACCTAGATAAGAGGACATTTCTCCCTCTTCTGTTAAAAATACTTTGAGTTGTTCTGCACATACTTTTGTTTTTGCACATACATTTGATTTTGTTGATATATTGGCTGAGTACACTAAAAATGGAGTTATGTGCTTGGAAAATGAAGGAGAAACATGTTGCACCTAAAACTTTTATTGTAGCTAGAGTTTCTTAAGATTCTGTAAAACCATAAGTCTCTGATGCACAACATTAAATCAGTTCATAACAGCAGAGTGGACATGCACACCACACCAGTGTACAGCACACGACCTGACCCAAGATCACCTGGCATTCCTTCATTCCTAAGCCACGTCACCCTGCAGTAAGGAATGTGGGAGCAGGAGGCATCCTTCATCTTCCCTGATAGCCTCCCCTTAGCCTCAGAGGGAGGAGATAGGATTTCTGTCTGTGTGTGCCAGATCTACAAGCTGAGTGTGTATTGGCATAACATATGCGACCGGAACCTGTGATTGTCTTCTCAGATAATAAGAAGGTAACATAAGAAGTATGTAAGAGTTCACTATATAAGCTGCAGCATGGCCAGGACCACATCCACGTGTTTCCCTACACAGTGACATTTTCGCCGCAGCCTGCACATCACTTCCATCATCCACTAGGCATCATGGTAGGAGCAGGTCAATGGGATTCTTTGCAGCAACTGTGAAATCATGTGTTTTATTAATTACCTTGTCAGTAAGAGAATAAAGTCTCTGTTGTCCCAAAAGGCAAATATTAGATCTTTTCAACAATGTGACAATATATGCCTTTTCCAATAATTCTTATATATCCACATACACATGTTGAGTACCTCTTGAGAATGATGGAATAGCAGCCTCAGCAATTCACTTTCCACACGCTCATTTGATGGGCAAGTAATTTGCACATGAGTACTGCAGGTGACCTTACTGACACTTGGGAAGCCCAATTCCACACATCTGCTGTTTCAGGAATATTTGAAGAATTGCTCTCTAACCCAGAGGTGTAATTTCAATGCATGACTTTGTATGGTGCAAATGGATCAAAAAAGGGAACAGGAGTGAAGCATGTGGAAGGGGAGCTGGATCTTGATGCAAATAAGAAGACAGATGCAGATGGAGAAATGGATAGACCTTTCTGTTTGGGAAAAATGATGTGAAGACAGAGATAATAAGAGTATATTTTTATTAGGTCGAATTGGCAAGGGATCCTCCCAATAGGAGATGATTCTTTGAGAAGCTGTGAAACTGTCAAAATAACACAAGCTGATGGGGCATCAGATAGGCATGTGCATGGAAACCTGATGAGAATTCAGTGTGAAACTAGGGAAAAAGGTGAACTAGTGATGACATTATTGGACCAGGCTCCAGCATTACAAGTGTTATTACAGACACATACATGTTGTTTTCCTGAAGGAAGGGAAAAGGCACGCTATTGCACTTCCATTTTGATGACTTTCAGAATTTTCTTAAATAACCAAAACATTTGCATATATGGGTCCCACTGACATGGAATCTCTCCAGCATTATTCACCTGTCACAAGAGCTGCGCCTTTTGAGCTGTTCTGTCACCAAAAATCTAACTGTATCTTCTCTTACGAGTGCAATACAACCATCTTTCTTAGAAGTATGTTAAAATGGGACTGTAACTGAATATTCAGTTTATTCCTTTTGGACCTGTTCTGGAGTTCTTCAAGCTCTTTGAGTAATGCTGTAATGTAGCTTACTTTCTTCTTTCTTTCTGCTCCTTATGATACAAAATTTTGATAATTACATTATTCCACAAAAAGTTGTGTAGTTCTTGCAACAATTATATATTTGCTGTTCAACAGAATGGACAGTTCTGAGAAAAATACCTCTCAGAAGTCTCATTTTTAAGCTGTATTTAGCAAATTCACCATTTCAACAAATGGGCTAGAGAAGAGATGGGACTAAGGTGCATAATGGTGGAAACAGGACGGTGATGCAAAAATGAGTTCCCCAAAATAATCGTCATGTGAATTACACCTCCTATACAACTATGCAATACAGCACATGGCAAGTTATTTAGGAAACAAGAAGTAATCAATAAAATAAACATGACAATGCATTTTATAGTTCTCGAGAATGTATTTGTAATGAAATTGACATCATAGTAAATACTATTGCTAAGAATGCACAGTGAGGTACATACATAAAAAAACTAGTAAAGAATGGCAAAAATGGACATAATTCCATCATAACTTCATTAAGACAAAAATTAGGTTGAAACACTGTTGAGTAGGAGTTCCAAAATGTTCAGCATTTAGTGGAATCTCTTCTCCTTCTGGTAAAACGGACTCACGTTTTACTAGGTTGTTTTTTCTGATGTTCTGACCTTTCATGCACTACATGTTTTTAATTCCCAGCTAATTTTGGTGTTCATGCCTCAAGAGAGACCAGAGATACCTCAGCCTGACTGGTATTATTCAGGTGTAGAGCTCCAACCACACTGACCAGCACAGGCAGTAATTTTTAACGTCCCAGGTTGGTTTTGGACTTCAAACTCACTGCCAAGATCTCTGAATTTAATTATTTCATGGAGTTTTAAGTCAGTCAAGGCTGTGAAATGAACATCTGTGCTGATATATCACAACTCACTGCATTTCATTATATTACCCTTGTGCTGAGCCAAAAACGTTATTGACATAACTTTTTTTTTCAGAAAAAGTAAATTTGATTAAAAAATGATAATTCACAAATCCCATTGAAAGCTTTATATCAGTGGTTATGCTCAGTGCTGTGCCTTGTCTCCCATTCAGATGTGTCCAGTTTCATCTTCCAGGCATTAGTTCCTTTGAACATTTTCTCCACTAAATTAGACCACTGTAATATCTACTTTTTGATCCCAGCAAAGATAAACACAGTAACCAAGTTATCTCTCAAGCCTCTTTTTTTTCCTCTTTAAATAACTAAGGAGGCATTTTGTTCAGCTTTGAGGTATTTTTGTGGCTCTTTTGTGCATTTTAATGACTCATTTTTTGAAATGAGGATTCTCTAATATGAGACACACCGGCATCATATAGGAAAATAAAATCACCTCTCAACTCCTACTCACTAAACATGTGATTTTTATATATGAGGATTGAATAATTTCTTTTTGCAATAGCATCTTAGTTTTGCATTTGCTGCCTTTAAAACCCATGTAAATATCAGAGATTTTCAAGACACATCAAGGCTCTGAAGCAAGGAAGGTTTTCCCTTGGTGGAGAAAGATCATGTTAGGGACCATGTAAATAAACTGGAAATACACAAGTCCGTGGGACACAACAGGATGCACCCACAAGTGCTGAGAGTACTGGCCAGTGTCATTGCAAGACCACTCTCAATTGTCTTTGGAAGGTCACAGCAACCAGGGCAGATAACAGGAGTGTAAGAAAGCAAATGACATTCCTGTCTTCATGAAGGACAAGAAGGAGGATCCAGGGAACAACAGGCTGGTCAGCGTCACCTTGATTTCTGGGAATGTGGTGGGGCAAATCCTCTTTGATACTATTTCAAAGCATACGGAGGACAAGAAAGCGTCTGGAGCAGTTAACATGTATTTACAAAGAGGAAGTCATGCCTGATGAACCTGATAACCTTCTACAATAAGACGAGTGGCTTGGTGGATGAGGGGAGAGCTGTGTATGTTGTTTATCTCAACTTTAGTGAGGCTTTCAACACCATCTTGCGTAATGGTCTCATTGATCAACCAATGAAGTGAGGTGGATTGAAAGTGATCTGAACTACTGGACTCAGAGAGTTGTCATCAGCAGAATGAAATGCAGCTGAGACCAGTCACTCATGGTACCTCAGGGGTGGATACTGAGGACAATACTGTTTAACATCTTCATTAATGACCTGGATGATGGGACAGAGTGTATCCTCAGAAAATTTGCAGGCAGTGCAAAACTGGGAGGAGTAACTGGATGATTTTGCTGCCATTCAGAGGGACCTCGACAGGCTAAAGAAATGGGCCAACAGGAATCTCCTGAAATTCAACAAAGGAAAATGCCCTGGGTACATGTCCTGCCCTGGGTACAAAAAGGCCAATGTATCAGTACACACTGAGGACCAACAAGCTGGAAAGCATCTTTGCAGGAAAGGATCTGGAGGTCCTGGTGGACAATCTGACCATGAGCCAGCCATGTGATCTTGCCACAAAGGCCGACAACATCCTGGGCTGCATGAGGAAAAGCATTGCCTGCAGGTCAAGGAAGGTTGATTCTTCATCCTCTACTCATGGTTTGGTATGTGAGAAAATTTTGCTACATCTGTCTAATGCTGGGTGAGAATTCAGTAGATTTTTTTAAGGTGCTTTGTGGTTTCTGTGAAGCAATGCAATAAATCAGGCACTCAGCTGCCATGCACTTCAGAAAGACAGCAGGCACTTTTTTTTGGATAAAACAGGACTCAATATTTCATAGAGCACTCACAGAATAATATAAGCTATAAGGCATTAGATTTGTTCAACTATGAATGCTTGATTGTTTCAGCTTAACATAGAGAACAAAAATCTTCCCCCTTATCCACTTAGATTGTGTTGGATTTGCATGCTACAAGTGAATAATTCACTACTCCTGCTCTTTTTTAAGTTTTTAAAATTTATCTTCTATTATTTTAAGCTATCATTTATTTTTGGAGGGAGTAACACTGGTGAATAAGACAGCTTTTATTTGTAATCTGTTTTTCTAAGGCATCTTGAAAGTATTAAGTTTACACTTTTGTATGATGGAGCCATGAGACATGCCTGTAGTGGTTAGTGACTGAGTAAGAAGGAGTAAGTGTAAACACTCAGGATGTAGGCTTTATCCCTGTTCTCTTTACTGAAATGATAGAGATCTTCTAGCGAAACCACTTTCAACAACTGTAGGGTAGTTTTCCTTTACATCACTCACTGATAGGTCAGACTAATTGCTAATTCAAATGTATCCCTGTCATCTCCTCTGCACACTTTCCCTCTACTTTAGTTCAGTCCCAGATCTTTGCTGATACCATGTTCAACACTCAGGCTGTCTTCTATGTGTTCAGTACTTTCTAAACATCCATTAGGATTGCAGATATTAATGGCTTGAAGTTTCCAACACAATTCTTCAATCAGTGTTAAGCTCGAAGGATTCCTGACAGGTTTCGCTATTTGGAAGGCAGTCCTTACAGTGCTTTCTTGGTAGTACAGGATCTTCCTTTTTGACAATCAAGATACTTAATTTGGTCATAACTAAATTCCCTTCTTGCTGCTGCAAACAGGCACAAGCTTTTCAAGCTAGTTTTCATGCAGAGTCTACCTAAGTACACACTGGAGCACCCTTTGGCTACATCAGCATAAGGAACTATTCACTGAGAATGAGTCTAAGTGCCAATGTCCTACCAAGCGATTACTGTAGCCAATAATTAAGTTCTCCTATTATGTGGCTGGCATAGGTAGGGTCAAAATGCCAACAACTTTAGCTACCTGTGATTGCCCTTCTGTTTTGAAGGATTTAATATCAGCAGTTTTAAGATCATTTGCTCACTAAGACAATGGTCTTAAGGTCCTCTAAGCTGTCATAATCTGAATTTCAACTCTCCCAGGGCATAAGGTTTTTTCTCCTAGACGGCATCAGAAATGTGCACTGCCATGATGACTCTGCTTCCTTTGTTCTTGTATTTCTTCCCTGGGGACAAGTTCTCCTGTGCTACACTCGAAGTATCAAATAACTGGTTATTCTCATGTCTTTGGCTTTTAAAAAGTTTTGTCTTACCTCTGGGAATCTATTTCATGCACAGTGAAAACAAGTGTGCAAGACTACAGCAAGTAGATCAGCCCTTCCAATGAGCCTGGCGTTGCCTGTGCAAGTTCAGCCCTCTGGGTACTGTACCCCACTGTCTCCACTATGTCTCCATGTGTTCACCTACAAATGGAACGTGCAGGAACAGCACCAGTAAGTACCACTATGTGGGCTGTAACCTGGCTAGCTAAGTTAACCACAGTGCTGATAATTGTTAACATCAGCAGTAGCTGGGGCTAGACAATGAATACAGAATACACTGGTTACTGGCCCACACTGTGCTGCCATGTCCTCATTGCTATGTTACCTCTGCTTACTGGGTTAAAGCTAACTTGGGCATGTCTATTCATGCTGCTCACACCCAATGGAAAGTAGGGTGGACAAAGCCTCCTAATCTCTTTTTATCAGTATTGTGTGTCTGGACATTTGCTAATTTCAATTTTCATACCTCATCACTCTTGGTGGTTGGTTCCTTTTTGAGTAACCTCCTTTCTTGAGAAACCTTGGAAAGAGGTGTTGCTGCAGTGAGTTACCACAAGTGCAGTTTACTACCCAAGCCATGGTTCCTTTCCTAATTTTCTGATGCTTCATACCCCACCAAGTACAGCAGTGTGCAACTCAGCATGCAAGATCTGATTCCCAAAGAAATAATCTGATGTTTCACTGTCAATCTTTTGGCAAACCTATCAGGTCAGAATAGAGGCTCTGTAAAAAATCACAATCGTCCCTCAAGTTACAGTCAGATTCTTGTGGAGCAAGCAATACTTTCTATGAGGCAGTGGAGCAAGCAATACTTTCTCTGAGGCAGTAGTCTGCACCATGCTATATATTATAGGTATTCCTTAAAAAATGCTATTTGGGTACCAGAAGCAACAGTGACAGCATGGAGAACCATGCAGGACAGAGCATGACTTCTTAGCTCAACAGTTCTCAGCAGCCCATGCTCTCTGTTGCTGACCTTGGACTGATTTCAATAACCAGGTTAGCTCATTTAAGATGAGCTAAAATTAAGAGCTCTAACGAGGATGTCCTGAGGTGGATCTTTTGGCTCTCATGCTGCTATTTACAGCTGTGATAAAAATCAGTTACATATTTATTCTTAGTAACAAGATCTTAAAATGCACCTCATGTTTGGCAGGCTTAGATAATTTTCTTCTGCTAAATATCTCCTGAGGCTCCATTCTGGGCAATCTGCCTATTAACAGCTTCCACTGGCTTTGCTTCATTGTGTCATATTCAATCGCATTTTTGGCTGGAAAAGTGAGTTCTATTTGTGGGAAAACGTCATCCAATATAATTATTTTAGCCCTTATTAATAACTTAGTACTGGGGACCAGACTTTCCTTCAGCTTTAATTTTCATTTCCTTCTTGCTTTACAGAAACAGCATTTCAATCAATTTTGTTTAATATTTTTTTTTTTAATTCCAGGAATGGCAACAATCCCTGACCCTTCAAATCTTACCATTCTTTACTCCTTACATGGTCTCATATTATGAAAACAAAAAAGCTCTTTATTTGTATTTACTGGGAGGTGTCCCAAAAATGGCCAAAGTTCCCTTAATGCTTACTCTTCAATTGACCAAAGTTTTCTTTTTCCACTAAAAAGATGTAGGAAAATAAACCTTAATTTAAAATCTATCACACTTTTAAAACTTGCAGAGAAAATACCTATTAATTTTCTTGATACATTAAAAATCAAACCATAACCTTCAACTCAAGGGTACTACTGACTATTTTGAAGAAAATAAATTGAGAAAAAATAATTTCACAGCAGAGAAAATGAAATAAACAGTTTCTAGACTCTGTGCATTTTGTGGAGAGTGTTGACGGGATTATTTTGTTGTATTAGCAATTAAAAAACAATCTATGTAACTTTAGCTTAAGCAGTATCCACAAGCAGGTATTTTTCTGAGACTGCAACAAACAATTTATATCTCATGTTCTATCTTCCTCTCTGGCAAGATCTGATTAATTCCTATTTCCTATATGATTAGAAATAACAGGGTCCACTTTCTCAACAATACTGATGAGTAATAATTACAATGTAGCTCCAAAAAGTACTTAAGACATTAACATCACGATGATGCAATACAAAGCTGACCTATCTGTACGGTACTAGAATTGGTTGCTTCTGTGTGTAATTTTAATTACCAGACCAACTGAATATGATATGAGTATGATATATTGTTACTTCTTGTCCAGCTTCACAAATAAAATTAATTTAATTTTGTCCCCATGTAATTTTTTACCAATTGCCTGAATTTTTAAATGTTTTTCCAAACTCTTTTCAGCTTGTACATAATAATGTAGTAATTTGTAATAATGTAGTATTTTTTTGATAATGTGGTAATCAGGAGCTGTGGTGATGCTGTTGATGCAGTCTGTCCAGGGCTGTTAAGGAAAAGAAGATAGGAAAGTCTGAAACTGATCTGCCTGCTAATTCTGGTATGTGAATTCATGTCCCTGCTATCCTGGCTGAAATGACAACCTTCTTTGTTAGCAGATTATTTATTTGTTGTATAGTTGTGGTTTGTGCATCCTCACACATTTTGATCTACCACATCAAAATCTGTTGAACTAAGCAGATGAATGCCTTGTGTCACTGCAGTCTTCCACTAATGCTAAACATGAGACAAATGTCAAATGTTCATAGAATGGTTTGAGTTGGAAGGGACCTTAAAGATCACCCAGTTACAAGCCCCCTGCCATGGGCAGGGACACCTCCCACCATACCAGGTTGCTCCAAGCCCCATCCAACCTGGCCTTGAACACTGCCAGG
>VZRW01012106.1:160646-211130 GCA_013398125.1 Aegotheles bennettii
GGAGCACCTCTCCTGTGAAGACAGGCTGAGAGAGTTGGGGCTGTTCAGCCTGGAGAAGAGAAGGCTCTGGGGAGACCTCAGAGCAGCCTTCCAGTACCTGAAGGGGCTGCAGGAAAGCTGGAGAGGGACTTTTTATGAGGGTGTGTAGGAATAGGATGAGGGGGAATGGTTTCAAACTAAAGGAAGGTAGATTTAGATTGGATATGGGGAAGAAATTCTTTCCTCTGAGGGTGCTGAGATACTGGCACAGGTTGCCCAGAGGGGTGGTAGAGGCCCCCTCCCTGGCAGTGTTCAAGGCCAGGTTGGACGGGGCTTGGAGCAGCCTGGTCTGGTGGGAGGTGTCCCTGCCCATGGCAGGGGAGTTGGAACTGGATGGTCTTTAAGGTCCCTTCCAACCCAAGCTATTCTATGATTCTATGATATGATTGGGTAAGGCTATCAATCCAATGTGCAAGTTATTCTCAATTAGGCTGAGCACTAGCACTTCTTAGAAATAGGTATGAAGTGAGATGGTGCTTGCTGTTAACTTAAGCAATTTGTTTTGGAAACAGGAAGGTGCATGTGAGCAAGGAGAAGGAAAAAGAGAAAAATCTTGGAATGCATGCCCAATCACCTCTGGCCAGAGCACGTAATAAAGCAATAGCTATTTCTGAAATGATGCCCTAAATTAAAACTACTGTTACATCCCTTGTTACTGCTGGGCTGTATCCATAAGCCTTCAAAACTCAAAATCTTGTCTAAGTATTTTTGTGTGCTAGTCTGTTCTCTGCTGCCTCTTGTTAACTCATACCTGTGGCACAGCCTCTAGTTTGTTTATGCTGCAGGACCTCACCTCCTTCTCTGCTGTTGATCCTCTTTCTGATTAGATCCATTTTATATGGGTCTTACCTTCTTTGTAGCTAAGACTAGAATTTAATTTTTTCCTATTTTCATAGTTAATATTGCAATTTTTTAAAAAAATATTTATTTTTTTTAATGTTGGGCATTTTGTTTCATTTTAATAAAATCCTGATTTAGGCTTTAGAACTTGTAAACTAAACCAGAGATTATGTACACATATAGTTGTTTATTTTAAAAGCCAGAGGCTTCAAAAGCACCATGTTTTGGTAAACAGTGGCTGGGAAGGGGAGAGATGTCTACTAGTGGCTGCAATAGAGAACAGGTTAGAAGTGAGTTAAAGTCTTGTCTAATTGGATAGCTCACCAACAGTCTTTTAACCCAGTCTTGTAATTAGGGTGTAACGAAGGGAGCTGAAGATGGAGGGTATTTGGATGGCTTTGCCGCTCATCTGAATTCAGGTTTTGGGGACTGCTTATGGAACAATTTAGCTTGACGCTTTCTAGTAACAGCATTTTTTTTAACATCTGTCTGGAGTAAGTAACAGTTGCAGGATTTCTTTTGTGTTCCTACCATTGCATTTTGCTCTGTAGACTTTAACCTAAAAGCTTGTATCTCTTTGCAAGCAGATCTTCTGCTCTCTCGTGGGTTTTGAAGAAACTCCTGGGACGTGGGTTAGTGGTGGACTTGGCAGTCTTAGGATTATGGTTGAACTCGGTGATCTTAAAGGTCTTTTCCAACCTTGATGATTCTATGAAAGCTGGTATCTGTTCCTTCAAAGGAGTAACAGAGGCTTGGCTTCTGCTGTAATATCTACAGAACAATAATTGATAATGGGGTGAAGGATAGATATGTCTCTGAAGATGGTTCTGTGTTGTTATCACATATTTCTGTTCTTACTTGCCTTGAACCAAGACAGCAAGATCTCAAAGTTGGGAACTTTTAAACACTTTAATGTCTGTGTAATAGAACCCAACATTCAGGAAGGGTCTTTGATAGTACTGTAGTGTTTTGACAATATTGATCTAACTGCAGTTGGAGATGGTTCTGCTTACTGTAACTGACAGCATTTGCTGTCCTACCAGCAGGCATGTACATCTTTGCTTAAATGGTGAGCACTACTAAGTAATGAACTGAATATTTCAGCAGAAGAATGCAATTACTCTAGAAGATGAAGGTTACAATTAGTTTTCCCCTCTTATTTGTGTGTGATCTTTCTGCATAGGAAAGGAAGGCACCAGAGAAGAGATGAATGGGTAAACTTCCTGATTTAGGGGGGGCATTTTTACCGCTTCTACACAGAGTAGAGGACTTAACTCAAAGTTCTTCAATGTATAGTTTTTTGATGCTTTAATCAGCCCATAGCAACAGAACTAAACAAGTATTTAACATAACAATTGTAGCTGCAATGGTCTGAGGGTATAAGGAAAACATAGGTAATAAGATAATATAAATATATTTTACTGGGCTGATCAATTCACTTGGAGGAAGAAAGCCAAGTAAGCCCTTGGACACTGCTTAAATTTTTTGCTGCCCTCTACACCTCCTCAGATAAACCGATGCAGTATTTCAGTAGATCCAGGGGTGGGAAGAGTGTACCTTTTTGTTCAATACTGATAAGTATTTTCATACTTAAAGTTTGCATTTGAGGAAAAACTCTATCTGGCTCCATTCAGAAGCTGAACAAATTCTCTCACACAGTAGATCCAGTATTTTGAGACTGGATGCTATTATTTCTTTAATATCAATAAATAGTGTTGGGTGTATTACATGTGAAGTCCTATAGATAACTGGTACTGCCACTTCATCCATTTACAATACAGACTGCTGTTTTGATGTCTGTCCCTTATTTAGTTGTCTGTATGAGGGGTTGAAATTACTTTACCATGCTTTTTGTAAAGGTTGTTCTGTATCTTCCTGATCTCTGCATACACATTCTCCCCATTCTTTGCTTCCCTGTCTCCTTTCCTGTATGGCTTTTCTTAGATCCCAAATGTGCTGCCACATAGCTGTTGCAGGTAAAAGCTCAGTTCTTACTTGTGTGCATATTACTTGAGTGCATATAACAGCATCTTGCTATTCTAGGTCTTGGCTGTCTTGCCAGATTTTGAATGCACTTGACACAGAAATAAATGGCAGATGCTTTTTTTTAAAGTAATCATGCAGCAGATTAAGCCAAAATGAGACTCTGAATAATTGCTTATGGTTGAACTTTGGCATGAGTAGAAAGACTAGTTGCAAATCGTGACAATATACAGGTGATTACACCCTTAGTGTATTTTTTTATCTGTGAATATTTGCTGACATATTTGGAAGTGCTTGCCCTTAGTCGAAAAGAAATCTGAACTTTTTTGTACAGTTTTATTACTAACTAGAAATAGTTTTATTGATTTAATGAAAATTGTATTTCTGGGATGTCATGAAGATGGGGCAAGCTTACAGGATATACTGATACTCATTTACTTTTCAATGTCTAACCATTGATACACAGGAACTTCTTCAGGATGGAGAACTACATTCCTTGCCTTTGCTGGGTTCTTGTGATCATCTGAGGTAGTCTGACCCTCATCCACATTCTTTTTGACAAGGCATATCTTTTCTTCAGGAGAGGTTTTCTACATACAGTACCCATTGAACCTTGAACAGTTAAGCCCCACAGCAGAAAGGTAAGTTTGACCTATACTGATGAGTTAAAATCAAATTTATGGAAAAAAGGTTTTGTTTTTTTGTCTACTACATTTGACAATTATCACTGTAAAAAAATAATGAACCTTTTATATTGGTGAGGAAAACATAAATATTGTGTTTAAAGAAAAATTACAGTTTTAATGAGAGATTGTGGTGTTACTAAACCTGACATAAGTTTCTTCTGAACTTCTTGGTGCTTCAGGTTTTGGAGAAGCTGACTTCATCCATACATTGAGTGGATGGGTGCTGTTCAAGGACAGATCTTTAATTATATTCTCGCCCTTAAAGAGGAGATTTGGAGTACTGAGTTCCTGTCAAATACCTGTGTTTTGAACCTACTAAAATATTTCTATATAGACAAGAGCAGACTTAATGTTCTTGGTGGGTCATTTCCAGTACAGGAAGAACATGAAATATGCCTACTTCTGCTGTATAAGCAAGCTCTGTAAACATGAAAATCTTCCTGGTTTATGGTCTTTGCTTGGCAAAAGCTGAGAGTCTGCTGCTTTTAAAGAAGTGCAAACTTGTAATGATTAGTGCTCTAAAAATTAATTGTGAGGCTTCCAGAAAGTGGTGCCAGGTTTATTTTTTTAGATAGTGGAGTTAAAGTTGGATGAACTTATTTATCCCATTAAATTACATCTCTACCAATAATTCATCTAAAATGGATCTAATTTCTCTGGCCTTTGCAGCAACTTTTCATTGACTTGTTATACCCGAGTACAAAAGAAACAAAGACCAACAATTCACTGTAAAAATAAACTTAGTCTTTCTTTGAACTTATTTAATCTCTCTGGAGTGCATCACCTTCCCGATTTTTGGGTGCAATGTCACAATAATCATGAAGTCAAATCCCCTGGATATGCACTTAATTCACCACAGTGTTTAATATTAAAATTTCTCCTCTCCATTAGATGCATGGAACATTGATTAACGTGGGAAAAGCTGTGATCAGTCTGTTTCATGAAAATGTAAAAGACTGTTGTTGTAGACAAAGAAGAAATTGTCGGGTTTTCTTCAGTTTATTTTAGCACTCTTGCTCTTCTCAGATTGCCTAGATTTTTCTCTCAACTGTATCCATGTATTACATTTCGGTTAATAAACTGATATAGCATTGAGGATTTGACACAAATTCCTTAAAAAACGTCTTTAAACATCCAAATCCATATTTCCTTTAGAAACTTAAAACTAGGTGTCACCTGTCTTTGGCAATACTCCTTTGAACAAAGGAGCATGTGAATTCTTTTCCACTTACCCACTGAAATCTAATTGTTATAACCTGTGTTGATGAGCTCAGATTAAAGTTGTGTGCTAAACTTTTTAGACAGAATAAAAGGACAGGATCATAGGTTGTGTTGGCTTTATGGGTATGTACCTGCAGAACACTTTTGGTTTTAGGTCTCTTCTGAATATTTACTTCTGTAAGCCTCAAATTAATCCAGTTATGTGAAGATAATTCTTGGTATCTGACAAAGTGCATAGATTTGCTTTAGGGTTCTCCCAGCTGGCACATAGTCTGTGAAACTCTGTGTAGATATGACTCTGGTGTTTCATGTGTGAAGTATCCTCATTTTCTCATTAGTGTTTCCTGGCTAGCCCTCCCCCTCCACCATCGGTTTTTAGTTTCAGTGTTGAATTGTATTCCTTAATAAAGCAAATATCCCAGCTAGGAATTAATACAAAAGTTGAGTATGATTTATTGCAAGCAATGTAGTATAGTAATTTGCTACATATCCCTTACTGGTTCACCTGTATTTGGTGGTTTGTGTAATCTCTTAGAATGAATCCTTTTGGATAGACATCTAAGCGGTAACATTTTGCAACAGCAAAACTTGATGAGAACTAGGACAAGGAACTATTTCAAAATGTTTGATTTAGAATCTCAGTGGCATAAATAAGTGCACCACATTTCAATTAAGTGCTGCTTTAGAGAAGCATAGTGTTAAAATTGAGGCATAACAAGAATAAACTGATATTTTTCAGAGCATATCTCACTGTCCAGCTCTACATGTATTATGTTAAATAAAAATATCACGCCCCTTACAGAGAAGAATTAATGCTAAAAGGTGGGTGGTATCTCATATGTCTTGAAACTTATTTCTACTGTAAATTATACCTGTGATGGAAAAGATTAATATTGTTAAAACTTAGTCTATAATGTCAAGTATTCTTTCCACATGAGAAATGCTTGTGTTTGAGAGGTGTATGTGTGGGGCAGCATGTCTAAGGTGGTCTAACTCAGCCTTGCAGGTGTCATCAATTGGAAGTCTCTCCTTCCTGCCTTTCCTTTCTCTTGTCTATATGGTGACACAGTTGAAAGCAGGAAACACATCAAGCAAAAAGTCAAAAGCTCTCCCTCTTTTTAATGTAGTTTTCTGTTGGCATTTGTCCCTGAGCCAGCTTGCAATGAAGTCTGGCAAATGCTTGTTCCGTTGCTGTTCATTCAAGAGAAGTGACGGGAGTGTATGGCTAGGAGGAGGGCTGCCGTGTAGCCATCCTAATCTATAGAGTCAGAATGTGATTTAATACAATAGACTCATAGCTATTCAGGCAACATATCAAGATATCCCACCCCTCATTTTATTCAAACACTGGATATACCTTATTGGAAAGGGCTACTGTGAAGCATGGACTAGTATTTGATTAGATCAGTTAAGTACTGATTCCTTTTGCTCATCTATGTTGGCTTCTGCTAAGAAGTTTACTTGTATAACTACATTGACAAAGGCTTAATAGAGTATTTGTGTTACATAATGTTGTTGAGTCTCAATTAATTTGCAAAATAGACATGAGAGGCTTTCCCATGGTAATTCCAATTAAGGTGAGCTACAACAGGGTTCTTCAGTAGCCGGTAACTTCACTGGTTTTTAACCTTGTGTCTGCAGATGGAGGAGGAGGAGGACCTAAGTGAAAGAGGATTGCCACAAATTGCTTCAATCATGAATAGGGTTAGAGACTTGAAAAACAAATACAGAAATGAAGACAACATCACAGATGAACTTAACTGTACTAAAATCTCAACTGATACAACAGGTATATGTTTTTGTTAATCTATTGTCACTTATGCAATTGATCTTAACCTAGACTGAGTGAAAGAGCCATTAAATGGAAGGATTTAAGGTTTAGTATTTCTTCAGTGTTAATGACCACAAAATAAATTTAATCTCTCCTTGTTTCTTTAACTGTGTTGCTCTAATCTTGTGTTAACAAAAAAAATAAAGAAATCAATAGTCTTACAAAAAGTGTGTTCTGTTCATGTTTGCTGCAGTTTTAATTGATCTCCTTTGGGTTTTTTGTCAGATAACTCTGGAACTGTTAATCAAATAATGATGACAACAAACAATCCAGAAGATTGGCTGTATTTTTTGCTAAGGCTAGAGAAAAAGGGCGTTCCTCAGACAGATGTTAGCCTACTGAATAGACTCATTGGTCGTTACAGTCAAGCAGTGACTGCATTACCTGCAGAAAAGCACAGTCAAGACGTGAGCTATGCTCGCATCCTTGTGAGATTTGCTGAGTTGAAAGCGTAAGTACAAATTTTCGATTTTCAATATAAGAACTCGTCATTCAGAATTTGATGATAAAAAGTTTGTTTTCGTTAATGGTTTCTGCAATAAACTGTCATTTTGAGTGGGGATGTTTTCGTATGGACTCCTTAAAACTCTGAGCAGCTTTGGCTAGTCAGCATATATCTGTTGTCTCTGCAGTACTTGCATACTGGGTTCTATGTGTAAGGTACACGGAGAAATAACATGAGACCCATTTTTTTATTCAGCTTTTTATTTCAGCTCGAAAAAAGCTGTATGGGTGAAATCTGATACAACTTTGGGCAACTATAATCTGTGTATTAAACTGTACATTTTAAGTTACTATTATTTTCCCTGTAGACTTCTAGGATGGACTTGGCCATGAGGTAGACAACTTGCTATTATCTAATCAAGCCATAGTGGTCTATCCTTTTCTAGGCCACTTTCTCCCTTACTAGGAAAGACATATCTCCGCTACATTAAATGGCTGCCTTGGGGTAGGAAGAGCATCTCAGAACATCATTCTATACTTTCATACTTGTGAAATTAGTTTTGACTGTGGCCATTTATTGCTTTATTTAATCCAAATTTGAACAATGTAGTTGTTCAAACATTTTCAGACATAATTTGGGACAGGGTTATAATTTGCCTTTTTTGTATGGAGTTTTTTTTCACTTGAAATACCAAATACTTGAATGTTTTGATAAAGAGCTGCATTTTAACATTGCAGCAGTCCTTACGAATGAGAGTTGAGCAGATGGTCTTCCAGTGAATATAGCTAGTCTTTTGCTGTTTCTTGTATGCCCTCCCATTTGGCTTTTTGGCAGGTGGCTTGATTTTGCAGTATATGGTCTACTTCTTTGTACTGTCATTTGCATGCATCTTGCTGCATCAGTGTTTACTAAAAGCATACAATGGAAGTAATCTGTTGAATCTGCTGTTGAGAAACAAGCAGGAGTGAATAATGACCTACTGTGAATACTTGGTATCTTGAAGAGGTTAGATGTTTCAGTGTAACTGGAATAAAGTGTATCTTCCAGAAAGACCACCTGTATTTAAAGATACTGAGAGATTACGTTCTTGTTCAAAGGTTAGTTGCTTTTCCTCTGAACAGAAATGGTTTAACCTTAAGCTTCCAGCTCATACTTTCTGTAATTTCTTTTCCAGAATGGTGATTGTATACTACTAAGTCACATCTATTATCTCATTGTGTACGGTAGGAGTAAGTTCAGAAAGATTGTCATGCCTCCCTAATCACTTTAAAATGTTGATCTCTTTCCACTTGATCATTAAAGCATGGTTTTAAAGGTGGATACTTTTGAAATGGGTACTGAACGTTGTTCAATACCTGTGTATTGTATTGCAGAAAGCAAAATCAAACAGTCTGTTAATGCTATAATGCAGAATATTGTTAGCAGTTCTAGTTGTGGTGTCCCACTGAAATATCTTTAGTTCCTTCACTGCCACAGCCTTTAGGGACCTTCTTGGGAGAGTAATCTATCTTGTTTTGTTATTAAAATGCACTCTCTATATCTATACTAAAATACCTTCTGCTCTGGTTGGCAGCATTACTGTAGAACCTACCTAGCTCACTGAGTAGTTCAGATCTGCTCTTTGTCTTCTGCTTCGTACTTTTAATTGACAAACACAATCAGTCATGGTTCCTGACTTGCTAATGAAAATTACATTTTAAAGATGAACATCCCACTCCCAGCCCCTCTTTAAAAAATGTACCCACCAAAATTTGACATAGCATCAATCCCAATGGATCTTTGCTATAAGTATCTCTCTTAAGTGATGATCTGCACTTGAAAATTACTTTCCAAGATTAGCCAGTTCTTAAACATTTATTTATAAGCTAATGCTTTCTCATTCAGAGTGGCATAGAATAGAAAGTCAATTATATATATGAAACTACATTTATGAACTACTTATGTAATCATGCCAGAACATGAAATTGCTTTTGGCTGATCAAATCTTAAAAAATCCGCACCAATAGTGTTGCTTTCCAGTAGTTTTTGGAGATTAATGTTAAGTTAATTAGTGAGTGATTATTTAGATCTTTTGTGCTTGACATGCTGGTGACTTTCTTGGTGTTTGTGGTTTCCCTGGTGTTGCATACTCACCTTCCCTGTTCCCAGCTGTCAGCTTGTCTAGTACCATCTCTTGTCTTTGCTCAGTTTTAGCTTCTGTTAAAGAAAATCCTCTAATCTCATGACTTTCTAGAGTGCTTCTGGTTTTGTTTTTTTAGCTATTGCAAGTAACACTTTGATAAATAGGTGTTCTGATGATACTGCCTTTGGTGGGAGGAGAAAGGTGCTTTTCAGTAGAGTTCTATTTGCTGTTCTGCCTAACAGGAAAAGCAAGTCAGAGCTTCATAAGCTTCAGAAGCAGTGGTAATGGCTTGAGATTTTAATGTTTATTGGCACCTTCTAATCAAAGCTTGATTATTCCATTCTTGGCACTGGACCTGTCTTGTCCTGGTATCTTCTCTAGCTGCAATCTGACTGCCAAAACCTTTTGACCTGTTATGGTACTGTGGTTGTTTGAAGAACCCCTGAATGTATTCTGAAACAGGCAAAGGTGAACAGCCAGCTGCATGTATGATTGATTATTTGTATTGCATATTAACCAACCCAGGCCTGCTTTTATGCAATGCTTTTGGCTGTAGCACAGTGCCACCAAGTGTGTGGCACTTGATGCCTGTTGCTAAGGTTGTCTTGTTCTGCATGTTGCTATCTAAGTCGTTGCTGCTTTTAATGTGCCTTTTGAAAGTGAATGTAATTCATGTTACAGCTTAATTTGTGTTACTCTGACTTTGCCTGCAGATGGGTTATTGTGTGCCTGTCCTATTTGGATGATCAGACCAGAGTTATTAAAACTACTGGAGTCCAGTAACATGCCTAAACTATGATAGAGACTTTTCTTGTTCTTAATTCCATGGAATTCTACTGGAAATATGTTCTCTTTAGCTTTCTGTGTTGTGTTTTTCTGTACTTATTTTTTTAAGTCATAAATTTTTCACCAGCCTCACTTCTAAATACTACTAATCTGTTGAACCAGGATGGGATTTTGGAAGAAATTCCTTTTTCTTGATTGTGGATTTTGCCAATAGAAGTCTTAAAAGAACTTTTTTTATATTAAAAAAGGGGAAGCAGCCCATTGAAACGTGATGCTAATTTTTTCATAGTGATATAGATTCGGGCCTTTACTGTCTTGATAAATATCTGCTTAAGCTGTAGATCTCTTGGAATACTTAAATGTTGGTGTACTGTGTGCAAGCATCTCAGCTGTCCTACTTAGCAATCTATGGCTGAATGTAAAACTAGGATTAAAATGTAGTAAAAGTAAAGAAACTATCAAATGTGAGGTGTCTTGTCTGGACTTTGTGGAACAATCCTTAAATTTTCAAGGTATACCATGTTAGCCATTGCTGCTTCCAGTGTTTCTGCAGAAAACAAACAAATCTACCTTGTGCTACCAAATTTAACTGATAAGATTGTGTTGTCTGGGAGTATGAGGTAAATGGAATTAATTCCTTACGTCTTATAACGAGTCAATGTTCACATGAACCCCTGAACGTGGTAGCTATTGGATAAATGCTCTTGTTTTGTCCTAGTGTGTGTTCTGTGCAGGTTGATGGGTGTTCTGAGGGAAAATGAGTGCATATTTATACACAGAGAATGAGTCCTGAATCTTTCTCTTCAGGTTTGAGTGCATTCTGGTTTTTGGAAAGGGTTATCTTGGTATCTTTCAATTATTAACTTTTTAAGACTGTTTGCTTATTTGTACTTCACTAATGGCCCTAAGGAAGAGGAAAAACTTCAGCTATAGATGGATAGCTTGTCCAGAATTATGTAAAGCTATAATGCAGCACATGGAACTTAATCCTTGTTACTCAGGCTCTTCACCTTGTGGAACTATTGATATGCTGTCTTTACAGCCTTCAAGATCCAGAGGAGGCACGAGACCAATTTCATCTGGCCAGACTGAACTGCAAGAAATTTGCTTTTGTGCATGTGGCTTTTGCACAGTTTGAGCTATCGCAAGGTGTGTAGAAAAAAAATATTGTTTGGTGTTGCTCTTCTGTGTTGTTCTGGGTTTTGTTGTTTTAAATCTCTGCTCTGTTACATAATTTGCAAGGAAATGGATATGTTAAATCATAAAAAGAAAAATCTGGATTTTCTTTGAAATTTAATGACTACATGTGTTCATTTTGAATGAAAATGTACTCAGTTCTTTAATAAAAAAACTTTTAGAAATAATTTTCAGAGGGTGAAAATTGGCAGTGATTTATGTTTTATTTTAAACTTTGATCTTACAGTGGGAGGTATGAGTAAGGCTCTTGCTACTATGCTCAAATTTGTGTTGTAATTTCCTTTTAGATAGTTTCAGCTTGCTTGTGGAAGAAATTCTGGCTCCTTCCAAAAAGCAACTGTAGATTCTTTTGTGGTTTTTTTTGTAAAACAAAATATTCTAAATGTGCCCCCTGCCACTCAGGTTCTTAAGTAGCTAGCGATTGGATTTTAACTGATTCTTCTGTTTCCTATTTCATTGTTGAACACTCATGTTGAGATGATGGAGATGGTTGCTATCTTCTCTTGCTTCATAAATGACATGGACTGATTGCTTTGACGGTATCATAGATGCTGTGTTCCAGTTAGTTGCGGGGTTGAGGGTGGGGAAGGGTTGTTAGTATTCAAAATAGAATTGTAATCTTTGTCCTATGATGCCATACAACATGTTTTAGGCAAGCCATTCTGGTATGAAAGTGATAATGGTTTTTAAAAATTTTGGTTCCCTTCTTTAAGGGAAGGGAAAAGCCTGAACTATCTGTCCCTGGTCGGGATAGTTGCACTGAGAGCAAACTTTCTAAATTAATTTATTCTATTCCTTGGTGTACTGGATCTGGGTTGGGTGAGTTTAACTTTCTTAACAGCTCATACAATGCTATGTTTTAGATCTGTGACTACAACAGTGCTGATAACACACTGATGATTTAGCTGTTGCTGAACAGTGCTTGCACAGTGTCGAGAATTTGTTTCTTGCTTGGCTTCTCCTCTGCCCAAAGGCTGAGGGCGAGCAAGAAGTTGGCAGCTGGGAGAGCTGATCCAAATTGACTGAAGGGATATTCCATGCCATAAAGCATCATGCTCGGCAATAAAAAGCTGCGGGATTCTTTGCACAGTAGCAGTTGCTTGGAGAGTGGCTGGGAACTGATCTGCTGGTAGAAGGTGATGAATGATTGCTTTCACATAACTTTTTTTTCATTTTTCCTTCACTTATTAAACTTTGAGTTTTTTCTTGCTTTTGCTGTTCCATTTCTCACTCTAGCCTGTTCTAGACTCTAAGTTATGCTCTAATGTGTCTAGAACAATAGGTCCTCAATACTTGGGCCAGTAGTCCACAAAGTTCACTTTGGCTTATGTCACTTCTTTCCTATTGTGTGTAGGGGAGGTGGCCCTTGAAATCAGTAGCAGGGTTATGCTGCCTACTCAAATGTTTAGTGAGCACTGTGCTTATTAAAAAGTATAATGAAACAGCAACACTTCAATAACAAAGATATTGTCAAATGAGTGTCATAAAGAAAACCTAGTGTAGTTTAAAGTGTAGAAATGTCCCCAATGACTGAATTCATCCTTCTGTCAAAATCACTTGTGAATTTCAATATCCTCTGGCTATGGGATTTGTTAATGCGATAGTTTTTTATTTTGACAGCAAATAGTCAACCTGATATGAAATCCCAATACCAAAGGGGTAAGCCATTTATGATTGGCTTTGTTCTACCTCCAGTGTGCTCTCTGATTTGTATGTGTTATCCTTGAGCTGATGATGTGTATGGAGCTATTAGTGTCCCTGCTGGGTCCTTCAAAGAGGATTAATGTAACATGTGAGTTGTACATTGTTACTTTAAAAGTGTGTCCAGTTCATGAAGAGGGAAAGGAGGAGTGTAGTGCTTTGTTACCTCCTCATCCCTGTCATTTCAGCTGTGCTTTGGCACACTTGCCAGTTGCTTCTGGATTAATCTGTATTTCCCTTTACATTAAGAAGAAAAAGTTAATTTATGTTCACTTTCCTGTCTTGAGTAAAACTGAGCTAAAGCTCAAGTCAAAATTCTGAAATGATGGTTGGCAAATTGATATTTCCTTAAATTGAATATTCATGACCTGAAAATAGTGACAATATAAAGGTGGCACTGTGGTTAGGTCTTATTTAAATGATGAATACAACTTTTTTTTAAATAGGTCAGATAAGGAGCTGTCTCATCTTTACTTTTGGTGTGCTTTGGGTAGTGTGCTTGAAGCAAGATTTGCAGTGAATTGCTTGGAACTCGTGATCATGAATAAAACTCTACTTTTGGCTATATAAAATGATATGTTTAAGTGGATCATTTAGGCTTTTTGTATGTGATGAAGTGGACTGATTAAAACTCAGATACTTCTGGCTTTACTATTGTGCCTTGGTTCCTCATCTGTTAAGGGGGATCAAGCAGTTAATTTTTTACATAGATGTTTTGGTGTCATGTTATTTCTTATTTAATGAGGCACATAATACTAGGAGGAATTACTTTCATTTTGAGTAGCAGATCTTGTTGTAGCAATGTGTGATTACTAAATATAGACAAAGGTAAAATGCTTAAAAAGAAATACTAAGCCTATCTACTTACTAAGGTTTTGGGAGAAAAATAGTATTTGATTATAGGGTTAAAAAGTGAGTCATAACAAATATGCACAAAGCAGATTTAAATTATAGCCAATCTTATTTTGGACTTTCCTTGATCCAGTGTCTGATATCACCTATTTATTCTTAGAATAGGTTAGTTAAGCATAGGATCTTAATATACACGCACTACACCACACTAGTCTGAACTGCAGGTGACATTGACATATAACTTCAGTTATCAGTGGAGTTTTCAGTGCTGGAGACATCATGGAGGTCTGAAATATAATGTTGTTATATAGTGTAAGAAATACTTAATTGTATGTGACACCTGTGAGAACAAAGTGGTTTACATTTTGCTGCTTTGGAACTGAGGAAGAGTATTTGGGACTTCAAAGGCATTAACAGCTGTAACAAACTCTCATGTCATTTCCTTGATTTAGAGAGCATCAGGGCAAAAAGACTTCGGGTGCAGTACACTTCTTCCCTAATTGATTCCTATGTTTTTTAATAGCTGTATGTGTATATGCTTATTTCTGTAAATTGATTGCTTTCAATGTCTTGTTAAAACACCTCCTCTTCCCCCAATTTTCTTCAGTCTCTGTTTATGGCATTTAGTAATATGTAAAACTAATGAAACAATATCCTCACTTTTCGTTCCTCTTAACTGTAGTGCTTTCTGAAGTAGTGATGCTTGATTTAACAACATCTGCTTTTAACTTTTGATTTCTATTAAGTGCATTGAAAATGTTTTATAATGCATACGTAATAAAGTTTGTGTCTGGTCATATGTAAATAGAAGTCGATAAAGGCAGATTTTCCCTGCTGATACTACAGAAAAAAATGGATTTTAGAATTTGTGTTGTATTTCCTTACAGTTCTGGTAACACTGAACAAACACTAAGAATGCAGTTCTGTGAGTTCATAAAGGATATTTTGTGATTTGATGTTCAACTTCATGTGAAAAATTGGCTTACATGATTCACTTGTAACTAGTTCCAGGCAGTATCCTTAAAGTGGACATCTAAGAGGAAGTGCCTAATGAACAATGGCATGTAGAGAATGAGGCAAAGTGAATATAAGACAGCATGAATGTAATCACATCTTTAAAAAAAGACTATGTAGCCCCAGCGTTATTGTTTGGTTTATTTCCTTGATTTCTAACTCTGTGTTCCTTACTACTTAGGAAATGTGAAGAAGTGTAAGCAGCTCCTTCAGAAAGCTGTGGAGTGCTCTGCTGTTCCACTAGAAATGTTGGAAACTGCTCTACAAAACTTTCATTCACAAAAAAAGCAGCTGCTTTCAGATGAGGAGAAAGAGAACTTCACAGGTAACTGCAATTTTTTGAAATGTCAGTTGAGTTGTAATTCTAGATTGAAATAAATCTTTCTAATGTTTGTCCCTTCTAGATATGAACTCATAATCTGCTATTGTCTAATAGTCAGTCTTATTTATCTATATTATCAATCTTCAATGCAGTGACTGTAGTTTGCAGGAGCCATAGGATGGCAGATTCTCTAATTCTGCAGAGGGTGTTCCTCTGGCTGTCGTTAGATATTTGTAATAGAGACTTACAGCTGAAAGTGAAATAAGAGCTACTGTTTGTAGGAAGGAATCAGAACTGAAACACACAGACTGAACTATAGGGATAGCTTACTTTGACATATATCTTGTGGTAGGCTGGTGAAGTGTTCTGGCAGTCATTTCAGTGAACTTAAATCTAGGAAAAATCATCCGTTTCAACTCCATTTTACAAATGTACAAAACCCATGTATTAGTACAAAACTGAAGTCCTTGGCTATGTCATAAAACATAGCTGATACTGATTGCTGTGTATATAATTTCAGTAAGGGAATAGGTACCTCATGAAGCTTTCAAGAGACCTTATTTTTGAGTGGAATTGAGAAAAAAACATGGTTTGACTCAAGGATCTCAAACTCAAGGATGTACATGGCCTAAATCACTGAACTTGGCTTTGAATGAGATTTGTATGGTCCTTCTGGAGCAGTAGAGACTGTCTTAACATATAGGCATTTGTCTTGTCTCTTTCATATTTCCATTTAAAAAGCTGCTTTTGAAAGCTCTTTACTTAAAAACAGGAATGCTATATTTGTAAATGCATTTCTTCACAGCTTCGAAAGATCTCTCAAAGCTTTTGACAAGTTATATGCAGTTCTAGTGTAGTGATGCACATCTAAAAACTGCAGCAAATCTAGAACCCTTTGGTTTAATTCTTTTTTTCCTTTCATTCATGCACAGCAATTGAAAGTATTTGACATACCATCTGCAATTAAACAAGTTTAACTGGGGAAAAATAATTTAGTACTTAAAAAATGTAGGTCAGAATAATTTTAGAATCATTTAGGTTGGAGAAGACCCTTAAGAGAGTTCAACTGTAGTCATGAATAGAATGAGAGGCAGACAGGCTGTCTCAGACTGAAGGAATAAAAGTATTGTACATAACCAGCTGAATGTGAGAGTCCACTGGTAGGTAAGCTTGGGTGAAAAATCTTTCTGTGTATATGAAAAAAGTGTGAGATGTGTATACGAGGTGGTGATGGTATTGATTGGTAAACTGCTAATTCAAAACAATGTTCAGTGTAAGTGTCAAGTAAAAACTTAGAACTGCATTATACTTTGAGACACTTGTCTTTTTTTATTTAGCTGAGTAGTTTGGTCTATTGGCATAAGTAGTTTATTAAAAAATTAAGGACTGGAAATAGCTAATACTGCAGTGTTCATCTGCCAGAAGTCTGGCTTCTGCTGGCTGAAGGTAGAAGGGGGGGATATGAGTGGATTAAAAAAATACATTAATTTTGATGAACTGATCCAGCATTTAAAAATGTTGAGAAATGTTGTATTGAAGTTCTTAAATTGAGATTTCTTGAAAGGCTATGGATAGTCCTAAATTCTTCTGGTCAAGCAAATAACTTTTATACTGATGGAAAACAAGGCCTGTGTGATGGAGAAGATCATATATAGTATCTTAGTTGTCAGGTTTTTTTAAAATACATGTTCCTTGGTGTATGACTGTCTTCGAAAGATCTCTTCTACAATAAAATATATATTTTTATCTTAATGATCAGGTATTAATTTCAATTTTAAAAAGGATTTGTCAGTAAAATAACCTAATTTAAGAGATTAGTGTGTATCTGAAGGCTCTTCAAATAGCTCGTACTCCACAATGTTCCTAAACGAAGAATTAAGCTACCTTTTCTGTATTGTAACACATGAACACAGTGTGTTCATGGGCAGTTACTAAAGCATTGGATGTATCTTCATCAGTGTGCTCTGACTTTTCATAGTCATTCGTTCATCTCTGAGGAATTACCTTCCCTTCTTCACCTCCAGGCAAAAATAGTTTGGATGATGACTGTGTTCTGAGCTGTTTATTTGTGGTTTTGAGGTTCTAGAATTACTTCAAATAACTCAATTTCTGGCTCTGCTCACTGTAAAGTAAATCTGACATACATACTTTTTTTTACAAAACATTAACATATGACTAGGAGTTGACACTTCATTATAATAATGTACAACTTCATATAACTTTTGCCGTATCTTCAATAACTGAACAAGATTCTCTACTGGATTAAGATGGGCCTGGTGAATGAGTGTTAGCTCTTGTCTGCCTTGATCTTCCCTGACCTGGCAGTGGAGCACAGCTTCTAAGACCACACTCGAATTTGCTATGAGTGAAATCAATTGGTTTAATTTAACCCAACTAATTGCTTAGACTAATTCAGTTGAATTTACCTGATAAGGGTTAGGAATTACTGTCGTAAGTGTGGTGTTGGTAGGTCAGTGAGGTGGAGAGACCAGCAAAAGGTGTTTGGTAACAAGTCTCTGAGCTAGTACATTCTCAACTGGTAAGTAGAGTGGTCCTTATAAGTGAATGTGCCTGTGGCCTAGCTCTGTCAGGAGCCTTGGAGATGACTGAAATTTATTTCAGCATAGGATTTGTCAGTATGAAACCCATGTTTGGTAACTGAAATCGGGAAGCTTCTTAGGGTATAAACAATGAAAACTGTTTGTATTTAAAGGGCCTTTCTTTCTAAGAGCGGAGAGGAGAACCTGAGGGAGAAAAACAAGTGTTTAATTGATGATTGGTAATTCTGAGGTCCTGATTCCTGTCTTCTACCTCTGATACTAGATTAGTGCAAATGTCTGTATATTTAAATTGCACTTATGAAAGAACCTTTTTCTTTTAAACAAATACAGTCTTCAGTACTATCTGAATAATTTTAACTAATTTATCTACAGTATCAAGTACACAAGAGTCTGGACTTCAGAGCATAGTTGGAAATCACAGAAGCATAAAAAGGAATGATTCTGGTGAAAGTTCTTCCACTGTTGCCAGACTTTTTCTTGGGTAATGGCTTGATATCTTGTTTAATTTCTTAATATCATTTAAATGAAAACTGAACACACAGTACAGTGTTGTGTTTTTGTCTTTTTTTTGCCTTCAGGGAGGAGAAGTCACAAGAATCTGATGCTCTAGTTAATTACCACAATCCATTAAGATCACTAAACAAATCGAACCAGGTAGAAGTTATTACAATTTGCTTCAAAATACTAAATTTTTAGTTTTGCTTTACACATCTGATAACTTTCAATTTGCTCTTAGGTCTGCCCCTTTGGGAGGGTTCCTGTTAAACTAGTAGCTGATGATGATGATGATGACAAGATGGATGTCCCACTTACAACTAGTGTTATAAAAAGGTATGGTTATTTGGTTTGTTACAGCACAACAGATTTTAATACTCCTTTTCAACAGTGTTTTCATTAGATAGTGGAAATGTCAGATGTTAATGTTAAAAATTATCCAAATATTATTGACAAATAGTCATTGTAATTGCAAAAGGTATTGCAATAACCTGCTTCCTATGAATTCTTTGTATGAGAGTATGCAAAGATCAACTTCTTGTTCTGGCTGATCAGTAGGCTCAAAAGAAATTAAGACTAAGGCAAAAATAAATTTTGTTCAAAATAACTTCTGTATTCTGGTTTCTGGAATCGGACATAAGGCAGTCTTATAACTTTCACAAGACTTTTAAATCTTCATTTTAAACCTAAACCATATGATAGTGATTATATTAAGAAAGTGATTATGCTCATTGTATTAGGAATAACTGTTCAGCAGTGGAAGAATCTGTAGCATAGTTTGAAAGTAAACAGAGCAGAAAGCTCCTCCTGAGCCAGATCAAGTCTGTTACACTGGCTTTCTTCCTGTCTTACTGCTATGTGATAAGTTACATAGTAACTAAAGCCCAATATTCTGAAAGTAGTGGGTTAATGTATTTCACACAATAGTATTGTTCTGTAATTATTTAAAAAATTACTTTGGAACATACCATTGGGTTTTAGGATCCCAGCTGTAGCTTATTACTGTTTTCTGTGAAAGACAACCAATTAAGTAATCTGTTGCTTCTTAGGATGATGGTGGCATTGTTACAGACTCTTTTTTATATTGTTGCTCACTTGGTTGTCAGAGTGGATCTGCTTTTCTGTATGAAAACTTGTAGCCAAAAGTCTTCATAACAACAGCTTTTTTCATCTGGTTCACAAAAGGCAATCATTACATGTTGGCATATAATGTAATTAACAATGCTATTTCAATAGGCAAACATCCAGCTCCAAATGTAAAGCCTTCATTGCACCTTTTCCACTGTCAGAACCAAAATCTAGTGGGAGTGATTCATACAACCTGGGAGACTTACAGGTAACTTAAATCTTTTTAAAATAGATATAAGGAACAATACCTGGCTGTGCTATGGCATTAGAAAAGAGAATAACACTCTTTTCAGTTTGAGAAAGAAATAAGGTAGGATTTTACTTTATGTTAAGTAATCAATTGTGAATATAAATGTTCATTTTGACTTTTAAATTTGAAAATTGTTATGCATAATCAGGAATCAAGAAAGCTTTCTCTGAATACATCTGATGGGAGAAATGTGGGGTGCTGTTAACAATCTGTCATGATTTAGGAAGGGGAGAGAAACAGATTTCATCTTGACTATAGAAGCTTTTTTCATTACTTTTATCATGGGAAGTACTCTATTCAATTAAGTCCATTTAATTGAGTTCAGTAAGTGCTCTATGGAGCTGTAAACTACAGCTTTTGATAGAGATTAATTCTGAGCTATGCCTTGCTTTTCCATGTCCTATGTCCCTGTCTCCTCACAAGAAAAAAAGGATAGAAAGCATTTAGGTCTGTTATAGAAACTGTATGATGGAAATTCAGAGTGATGGATTTAAAAACATTATCAGCAATACTTGTACGTGTATCCTGCACTGTTTTCTCAAGCATATTTGCCTTGCAGTGTGTTGGTCATTAATTATCATAAGGAAATGTCTCTTGGACACTGCTTGGGATCTGCTTTGATTCTTTTTAAGATGCTCTTTGTTTCCTTTAGTCCTTACAAGAAAGAAATTCTTTCCAGTTGCAGATGTCAGATGAGAACAGCTTAGAAACCTCTACCAATTCAACTGTAACTCTCAGAAACAAAATGGATACAAGTCTTGCGATGAAAAGAAAAGGTAACTATTAATATGTGATGTTTTAGCAGTTTGTAAGAGAATAAACATAGAAAATTTGCTGTTCTGTATTTAAAAAAACCTAATTGCTAAATAAAATATTCTTAAAGTGAAAAAGTTGGACTGTTTGCAATTAAGGAGTATTTAATTAAAATTTGGTTTATGAGTGGTACCTGTGAAAGTAGTAAAAAAACCTAACACACTAAAATCCAGGAAAATCCCCACTGCAACACTGTTCCAAAAATATGGAGTGCTGGGCTTGAAGTAAAATGCCCATGTGTACTGCTAATTTGTTATGTCTTTAGCTGTTACAATACACATAACATACGCATTGAAATAGCAGCAATTCAAGGTTACAGATAAACACTTGCCACCCTGAGCGTAGAAAAATATTGCCAGAGTACCAGATAACAGTGCTAGTTTATACCAAAAAAAGAAGTGGATGTTGGATTGGAGAAACTCAAAATAAAGATTATAATGTTCTTGATGGGTAGAGTAGTCTGTTTAGATTTTTTAGACAGACTCATATGCTTCTCCTGTGATTTTACTTGTATATGCTCCTAGCTTCCCATTGTAGATGCCATAGCCCTAATTACTTTGTTGAAGTTTAATCTGAGATTGTGCTGGCTGAAGTATGCTTAGAAAGGTGAGACTATGATATTGTCTTTCACTTGAAAAAAGTGCCTGTGGCCAGGTGCTACAACTGTCTCTGAATGCAGAACATCTGTTGTTTTCAGCACTCTTTCTGTCCTGTTTACCTATTTGTACATGAAACTCCAGGTAGCTTTTCTGCTGCTGTTTACATATCTGAGACTATTTCTCATATTAGGATTATTCATATATCTGGACTATTTCTTCTACTTCATTCAGGCTTCTCTTATCTTTTTCTTGGTTTTGCCTGTTAAGTATCTGTTGCCTTTGGTCAACTTCACTGCTCCATGCACATTTGCTTCTAAATTCTAGATTTAGGTCACTTGGACACTTCTTGTTGCAGTGTTTTCCTCATCTGAGTTTCAGCACAGCACATTCATGCATCTTAATCTTTGGGCAAAGTATAAAATAAATAAGAAAATAGCTGTCATTAAAGAAACTTATGAGGTTTCCCAAAAATATGAAAACACTGTCAAAAGACAGATTGTTTGCCCTTTTTCTATGTCCTGCAAAACCTGAATTATTTTCACCATTCTTTTCATATACTCAGTGTAATCCAATTTATGAACATGTACTGCAGGGATCCTTTGTATGAATGATGCTTGTACTAAATAAACATTTACTCTTTAGAGGCTTTTAAATTTGTCATTCAAGTGCACTGTGACACTTTTGATTAATGTAAATTCTCTTGCTTTAAACATGTAGTAGCTGATTTCTTCAGTAGCTTGAATTGCACTCAACTTCTGCTTAACACGAGATACTGTTTTCTAGTCATCTGAAAATAAAACTGAACGTGCATGTGAAGAAACACTTAGACTGTGCTATCTGCAGCCTGCCCTGCAATCTTCAACCGATTCAATGTCCTAATACCTCTGCCAAAGGAACTGAGATGGAGCATGCCTTGTCCCTTTATGCCTCTGGCATCAGTCATGGCACTAGATTATAAATTGTCTATTGTTATAGACTACAGACTTCTAATTTGAAGTATTGCAATAAATTTATCTAAATGTTTTATAAACCTGCTCAGTGTCTCAGTATGTTGTAGTACAAATGATGAATATGATATTCTGTGTGTTGGTGAAGGAAATAGTTGTATCTCTGTTACTGTTATAGTAGTATCTTAAGATCTTGAAGAAAGTTGCCACATTGCTACACTGAACTTAATATGAATCCTGAAGATTACATTAATGCCTGATTCCAGTAAGTCAACTTGTTCGTTTATTCTGATATAGAAAGTGAAGTAAAATTTTACTAGAAAATGTGGGATAAATCTGCCAGAAACTGTTTCAAGTACTCAATATCAAGTCTTTAATAATCTGATTTATTTTTATTTTTTCAGAAAAAGTCCAGCATCAGAAGCTGAAGATACCAGAGCTAGAGAGTCTGGAAAGTCAACAGCAACAATCTAGTTCTGATGAAAGCTGTAGAAAGCAGTTGGATCAGATTAAATTAAACTGTGCTAATGCCAGAAAGAAATGGCCAATTCAAGAAGCAACACAGAAAAGCTGCTACAGAGAGGTAAAGTAACAGGAATACGTAGTTGTTTTCTACCTGCAGCAGCTTTCATGTGTTGAAAAAGTGATTTCTGTGTTCTTAATGGTGGCTCCTTGTGTGGAATAATATGTTGCTTTGCCCTTTGTAGGGAAAGCAATTGAGCCTTGAACAATCTGGTCATCCTATTTCAAGAGGTTTATCACCACCAGATGTTGTTTTGAAGAAAAGTGATCCATCACATGTTTGCGGAACACCAAGCACCACATCTAATGACTATATGGACTGGTAAGCCACTTCTTTCAGCTGCACACTCATGAAAGGTAGTCAACCTCTGGAAAGACTGGAAAGCAGTTTTTAACAGGGTTTCTTAAGCTTTTCTGTTCAGATAGCAAACAAGATTTATGAGTGCTTCCAACACTTGATGTCAAGTGCCTGGCTTGTAGATTCAGATTGCATTTAGGGAACTTTGTCTTCCCTATCAGCTTTTCAGCATGTGGAGGCATACCATCAAATCAATGTCCTTATTACAGCATTTACCTCTGATTCCTGCTACATGACACTTTATTTTAGAAGCCTTGATATTGTGGCTGACTGGCTTTTTAAATTGATAACTGCATATCAGTCTGGTTCCCATGATGAAAATGCAAGTGGGTTTTTAAGAAAAAAAAGTAAGGAACTAGACAGTTGCAGAATTGAACACTGAAGTTAAGAAATGCTAGCATTTGGTAATACATGCAATCTTAAGTTAGGCATAAACCCCTATGTGTATGTTGATAAATATTTCTAATTATATAGTTACTTATTATGTTCTTAAGTCTCTAGGATGATCATATAGATCAAAGCTGTATGATGAGTAAGTACTGTTCCTGTTGGTATTGCATCTGTCTCTGTAGTTGTAGAATTTAGAATATATGTAGTGAATGAACCACATCATAGAATCCTAGGGGTTGGAAGGGACCTCGAAGGATCATCTAGTCCAACCCCCCTGCCAGAGCAGGGTCACCTAGAGTACATCACACAGGAACGCATCCAGGTGGGTTTTGAATGTCTCCAGCGAAGGAGACTCCACAACATCTCTGGGCAGCCTGTTCCAGTGCTCCGTCACTCTCACAGTAGAGAAGTTCTTCCTGATATTCACATGGAACCTCCTATGCTCCAGTTTGCATCCATTGCCACTTGTCCTATCATTGGTCGTCAATGAAAAAAGCTTTGCTCCATTGTCCTGACACTCACCCTTTACATATTTGTAAACATGGATGAGGTCACCCCTCAGTCTCCTTTTCTCCAAGCTAAAGACCCAGCTTCCTCAGCCTTATAAGGGAGATGTTCCACTCCCTTAATCATCTTTGTGGCTCATGATGGAACTTAGTAAAAGTGGTCCTTGAATAGATCCTATTGCCCCTTTCAAACTGTAATGTGAAAATTTAAAAAAATTAAATTCTCATTGCACACAATATGTATGGCACATAGTAAACATGCAGAATTGAGTGCTTTTGTGTTCAGTGAGAACTGTGCTTTTGACTGGTTTTGAGGTTTTTTCAAGCTTCATTTTATTCTCTACAAAAAAGTCCTAGGTATGTAAATTATTTTCCAGTCCTAATCTTAGCATCAATTTCTGTAAATATTGTGTGTGTGAAAAATATATTTGGTAATATAACTAAATATATGGTAGACAAGTCAAGGGGACAAATAAAAAAACAAAGTATTTCTTAGTCTTTAGTGTTCTTAAATACATCATCTTTCTGCTTGTGTACAGCATTGCTAAAGCTCTCAAAACCTCTCATGATTGTGTTGAAGTTGTCTCAGTATGTTCACTTTTAAAAGAAACCAAAACAGCTCTTCATCTAAAAAGGTTTTGAATAAAGAACAATAAGCTAAATTAAAATAACTGTAGCTCAGACTATCTTGCTGTCTTATAGTCAGCTTTTCTAGTTATAGGGTGCTTTCATTTTTCAATTTGTGGGAAGTGCCAACTAGTATCTGAAGATGGGGATTTAATTAGTTACTGTTTTAAGAAATATTTTCAAAGTATGGCTATAGTTGAATTGTACTTCTAAAGGACTTCTAAGTCAAGAAGTTAAAGTGATTTTGATGCAAATTATTGAATGAAGCAGAAGCTCGGGCTTTTCTAGTCAATAGAGTTTAACTTACAAGAGGCACTGAAGATTTCAGCTTTGTTAGAGTAATATTAAAAAAATACAACTAAATACAAGTATTGCTCATAATTTAGTTTCAGAACACCAGTTGTAAAGAACAACTTTCTACCAGGATGTCAAATTTCTACTCCTTACGGCCAGCTCCCGTATTTCCTACCGCATACTCCAGCAACTCCATTTCAAAATCAAGCTGGCTTGCAGGTAACAATTTTAGACTGTCTTTTGCCATTTTTCAGTATATAATTTCATTGTAGACTACTTTAGGTTAGATATATGCATGTGTGTATATATATTTTTTTTAATTTAAAGTTGCTACTCATCTTTCTGGATGAGTAACGGAAAGTAGTCTTTATTGCTTGTTCTCAAAATAACTGCTTTTTCATATGTATGTCTGAATTTAGGTAAAATAAATCACCTCTTGAAAAATAAGTTCAGTTGTGTCAAAATCCTGAAGCCTTTGTCTGAAATCTAAGCCTTTTCAGATCCTACTTCATGACAGTCAAGAACCAGAGTCACTATTTTTGTCCTGCTATGCTTTTATAGTGGTACTACTCACTACAGTGGAGTAACAGAAATAGGAGCAGTGTGCATTAGAAACCGTAAGAGTCTGAGGGAGGTAAAAGAGTAAGAATTATGTTAATTCCCCACCTAAGTTTCATAAAGTTTGATGCATTTGTAGTGGCCTGAAATAATGTAAAAATGAGTTGCCTTGGAGGGGTTGCACATTCAGGTAGGAATTTTCTCAATTGTAGATAGAACTGGGAGATAGGTTTAAGCTTCCTACCAGAGGATTAATTAACACTTCTGGCTGTTCTACAGCTTGGTGTAGGAACTATGGGCAATACAGGGTCTTTCAGTTTCACGACACCACAGTCTGCTGGCTAGTAGTTAGCTTAAAATAAAACAGTAGATGATTTGAGTACAGCTCTAAGTTAATTGCATGCTGTGACTGAAAGTCTCTTAGTCCAGTTTCCAAGATTATCTGTAAAGAGAGAGGTGTCTCTAATGAACTGAGAAACCTTATTAAAGAGCACCCTGTTTTGATTTCAATGTGAAGAGCATTGGTATCTTATATAATAGTACAATGATGTTACATGCCAAGTGATGATCATTATACAAATACTTTTGCTATGGGGATCTTTAGCTTTCAAGACAAACATATTTAAAGTTTAGCTTTATTACACTTTATTTAGTTCAGAAAGACCAAGACAACTTAAAGATTATTAACTTACTAAAAAGTAGAGCTCTACCATGTTCCACTGCAAATGTACACCAACTCTTTCTGTATGTACACAGGTTCTGTCATCTATACCTTCACATGAATGTCTCTCCATCAAAGGAAGAGTTTATACAGTATTAAAGCAAATAGGTAGTGGAGGCTCAAGTAAGGTAAGATGCACTTTTGTCCTTTTAGACAGTCACTCACTTACACAGTAGTAGTTGTTTTGTAAATGTGTTGAAGTAATCTAATAAGGAGTGTTTAGTACAAGCATGTACAAAGTGTTTGACCCAGTGAATCTAGAAACTTGTTGGTTTAATACTATGCTTAGACTTCATCTCATGGATGTGGAAGAAACGTAGTCCACAGATTGGATTTGGTACAATGCTCTTTTATCTGAGTCTTCAGATAGCCAATAATAATAATATAATTAATGTCTTACGAAAATGCTTCATTTATTGCAAGATGCTAATCACAGTAGTGTTTAGTGGAGAAATCAAGTAAAAACAGTGGGTAGATAAGGGAGAGTGTTGAAGTAAAGAACAAACACTACACAGAAATACTGAACAGATGTGGTGAGAACACTGAACAGAAGTTACAGAAATAGGAAAAAGTGATCATGTGACTCATGAGCATCTAAAAATATCACTTGAATCAGTAATGGTGGGAGCCCACTTTTTGGCTTCTGCATGAAGGCCCGAAGGGTAGATTGTGTATGCTCTTCAAGATTTCTGTGGTGGAATGAGTATTAAAATTCCTAATAAAACCAGCTTTTCTATTATAAAAGATGTGTTGCAATATTACTGTACATTTTAATTTGAGAGGCTTTTGTTTAGGGCAGTTGATTACATTGTTGGGAAATGTGTGGCTTATAAGGTTGATTGAAAGGTCCTGAAGTTAAGAGACCATCCCTTATTACTGTCTCCCATAACTTGTGTGAGCAGCAGAGTGTGTGTATGACTGAAGTGATCAATGAGCTGCTTTTTATAACGAGAATTGGGGTCATAGGAGTGTGAGATACAGTTTTGGCAAAATCTCTTCTTCAGAAGATGAAGAATTGTAAAAACTAACATAAGCAGTTTTCTGTGAGTTAATTTCTGTCTTCTGTTTACCACACCTCTGCTTCACCTGTATGCTTGTCTGTGAAGACTGTATTACTAGTCACAAGGACAGCCTAAGAATTTGCGTAAGGGAAACTTGATACACACACATGTTAATCCTTAATAACAGCCTATGTAGTACTTAATCTGCAGCACATGGAAAGTCAAATGGTTACTTTTAGTTAATCTGAGGCATGCAGTGAAATATAAACTGGATACTTAAGTTAAATGATATTTAAAACTCCTTTTTCTTTTTTTAAAGTATCCTTTTGACTTGCCAAAATTGCCCAGAAAGCTTAGTTAGAGCTACTTTTAAAATTGAGTATCTCTAATCTTTAAGTTCAGTCCACTGAAATCCTTGATTGTTTTCTTTTAAATGCATGTCTCCTCCTGAACTGGCTTTTCTGTGTTAGCTATACCTGTTTCCTCTCATACTTTAATGGTTTGAGACACATCTTTTTCATACCTTTCCTTTAAATGGTTGAAGACGGCAATAAGATTCTCTGTAGACTTCTCATCTTAAGACTGAACAGACTCAGTGCTCTCAGCCTCTTCTCATGTGGTCTAACCTCCAAATCATCTTGGTGTGATGAAATGGATGTGCAGTGGCAAGTCAAACCCTTATATCTGTGGGAGATGTTATTTTGCATTTGTTATCTTAAGAACAGTCCAGGCTTGTGATCAAATCCATCTAGTGAAATATAATGTGGTACCAAAATAGTTTCTGATAGAGGACTGTTTCTGTTTTAGCTGGTGGCTCCTTAATTTTTTTTCATGCTGACTTGTATAAACTTCGTAAATTTAGTGTTGCTTCTTCCTTTTGAAAAGGTACACTTTTTCTTTGAAATTCTGGCTGTGGTGAGTTGAAGTACCATAGTAAATAAGAAAAAGGATTGCATGAAATTTCTAACTGATACTGTTTTGCAGGTGTTTCAAGTACTGAATGAAAAGAAGCAGCTGTATGCTGTCAAGTATGTGAATCTAGAGGAAGCTGATCAACAGACTGTTGAGAGCTATAAGAATGAAATTGCTCATTTGAGTAAACTTCAGCAACACAGTGATAAGATCATTCGCCTTTATGGCTAGTGAGTAAACACTAATTTTATTAAACCAATATCTTTGGATATAAAATTACCTTAAATTTTAACATAAGTGTACTTATTTATTTTTAGTGAAATTACTGATCATCATATCTACATGGTAATGGAGTGTGGAAATATTGATCTCAATAGCTGGCTCAAAAAGAAAAAACACATTGATCCGTTGGAACGAAAGAGCTATTGGAAAAATATGCTGGAAGCTGTTCATACAATCCATGAATATGGTATTCTTAAATAATTCTAGGTATTTGTATAGGTTACATGGCAGAGATAATGTGTTTAAATTTTGGAGGTGGTATTGCTCTTATTTTTGCTGTAAGCCTTGATCTTCAAAGATGGGTATTGACTGTATTGTGAAAAAACATTTCAGTGAAATAAAAGACAGGAGTAAGTCTTGATGCGGAGTTAGGCTTACTTTGCTAACTGAAAGGGATTTCCAAGTATTGCTGTAGTATAATGCTTTCTATTTCCTTGCAACAGCCAGAAATTTTTTTCTGTATTAGACTACGTTGTATACTGTGAATACTGCTTGTTCTCCATTAGCATCAAATTTCATCTGCTTATCTTCAAAGCAACTTTGACATTAATGGCAGCTTTTATGCAGCTCCGTAGTCTTTATTTTGACATAGTGTTTCAGGTTTTTCTCCTAGTTCTTCAGGCCTTCCTTTCATTTTTACCTATGCAATTGAAGTGGTTCCATTTGTGTTCTGTTTGGCTGTATAACAAAGGAGAGCAGATTTGGATCCTCTTCCTATTTAAGAAAAAAAGTGAAGATACCTGAGCATATAGCAGAGAGCATCACCTCTTCACAGCACAAGAACACTAGAACATTAAATAATATATAAAGGCAGCAAAATCTACTAAAACACAAGCTACATACTACGTGATGAGTCCTTGAAACAAACATGATAATAACCAAAATTCATAATAAATCATGTTAGGGTGTTTGTGAGAGCTCAGTCATACGTAATACTCAGTGAATGGTACCTTTGAGATGAGGAAGCAGAAAACTTCTGACAGAGCAATATAAATCTTAAGTACCTGCTTAGCTAATTATTTAAGAGAAAGCTACAGGAATGGACAGGCCATTGAAATGATCCAGGACAGTTCAGCATGGCAGTGTGCACAAACAGCTAGAGGGCCTATCCTTAATTGAGAGAAACTATGCAACTCAAGTCTCTTGGAGCTATTTTGGGGTGCCTGCAGATTTTAATAAGTAACAATTCAAACTGTAAACTCATGCAAGTCTTAACTGGTTAAAAAGAAATGGAAGCACTTTTATGAAATGTTCAAAGAATAATTTGGTTTTGGCCAGAAAGCTGATCTGCTTGTTCTCTCTGTGCAGGGTTTATATGGGGTTTGAGCAGTGAAGAAACCATACTTCAGTAGTAACTGGGATTGACTTTAAACTCTATTTTACAGGCATTATTCATAGTGATCTGAAACCAGCAAACTTTCTGATAGTTGATGGAATGTTAAAACTAATTGACTTTGGCATTGCAAACCAAATGCAACCAGATGTGACAAGCATCATTAAAGATTCTCAGGTGAAATACTTCTGGAAAATTGATGTGCTCTTTTCTGTAAAGTGCTATAGTATTTGCTGATTATATTGATTAATGTAACTTCAATGAACACTGAAATTTTATGCTGAATGGTTTTCTATGTATATATAATCATATATATGAATTTTAGTTGTTTTTTATTGAACCAAATAAGAATGGCCTTCAGCCTTAATAGAAACAAATTTTCAAGATGCTTTTCAGTGCTTTGAGAAAAGAGTCTTTTTATCAAGTGAGTTAAATTAAGTGCATGCTTCACTTAAAGGAGTATTTTTACGTTTTTATGGCTAGGTTGGCACAATGAATTATATGCCACCTGAAGCAATAAAAGATATGTCTTCCTATGGAGAAAATGGGAAATCTCGTTCTAAGGTAACATGATCTTTTTTCTTCTATTCCTTTCATATTAAGAAGAAAGTAATTCAGGCATGTATCTTAAGACTTGGTTTTCTCAAAATCTTCCACTGAAACTAGACTGCAGAGAAATCCGTTGTGCCACAGTGATGGTGGGCAGAGGTTGAAGGTTAGGTATTGATGTACTGATGACTAACATTACAAAAGTATTTTGAGCATATTAAGGTTCCACCATGCTGTGCACCTCTGACACATCCTTTGCACTGAAATCTCTCCAGTCTAGAGGACCTGGGAGGGTCTTCCATGGAGCTGAGTGAGAGAGTAATTCCTCAGTCACTTTGTTGTTGCTTTTTGTGCTGCAAATGCCCTTTTGTTTTATCTTTGTTCTGCCAAAAATTGGTGGAGCTCTTATGGTACTGCTAGCTGCTACACAGCTGCATTTTAGCATTCTACATAGATAACTCTGACTTGGAAATCTTTTTCTGTAAAGGAAGAAAAGTTGCATTAGTAAAGTTTGCTTAAACAACAAGATATGATGATGCTTTTGATGTTGTCATATTTTTGAATTATTCTAAGTGAGGGGCAGGTTTTACAAGAAATAAGTGAACCTAATAAGATATTTTAAAAGATGTTACAATGAAGTCTAGTATTTTAGAGGACACAAGGATGAGTTCTGTGTACCCTATTAAATTTCTGTGCTACAGAGTACCATGTATCATAGAACGTTTTGTAACTTCACCAAGGCAATAGAAGGTGAATGTTGAGGAAAGTACTGAAGGAAAGCAATTTCACATTGGCAGTCAAACTTCAGTTAAGGGATACATAGTTTTGTGGAAAGGTATGGAAAAAAATCCACATTCATGTGTACATGTATATACACACTCAGATTGTGACTTCTTAACAGTTGAATGAAAGTATTACTATGTGGTGAAATACTATCTTGTCTTTCTAAACACAGAATAATATTTTATAGATGGATTTCTTTTGTTAAGGATGATACTTTTTGCCTTAACGTTTTACCTTTACATTTTTAAAAATTGCAAGAGGAATGCAAACCTGTTCTGGAGCTCAGCTCATCTAAGTGAAAATCTAACCATTGTGCTGGGCATCAGGCTCTCTGTGTGCCTCTTTCCCCACCTCCCTCTTTTCCCCCACTTCCCTAACCTTATGTGCTTTTATTGAAGTGCTTCAGCTTCAACAGAAGGAGTGGAAACTTCTGTAAGGAACAGCCCGGGTGTGGTGGCTGAAATTTGGATCTGAATCCTTTAAACCCAGAGGAACTGAGCTGTGGCTTCACACTTCTGGTCCATAGATGTGATGTCTTACTGGCTTCTGGATTGAATTAATTTAGTACACTTTTATTTGTATTTACTCATAAATCTGAAATTAGGATCCTGCTGTTCAACTTGTTAAGGTCTACCTTTAATTTTATTTTAAGTTAGCTGTTCAAGTAAGTTGATTTCAAAAGCTAATTAAGAACAGATTTCTTATAGAATGTTACTGAGCGAAGCCACATCACTCTTAGTAGAAAATGGCATGCTTGTCTTGGTGATTTTTGTGTGATAGTTACTAATACCCGTTATCCAATGTAAAAGAGATATACTATTAAGTGAAATGACTGTACAATTATTTGTTAAACCGACTGAAGGGACAGTTTCTAAAATGAGGACTAATCTTAATTTTTTTTGTTTTATATTAGATAAGTCCCAAAAGTGATGTGTGGTCATTGGGATGCATTTTGTACTGCATGACATATGGAAGGACTCCATTTCAACATATAACAAATGCAATTAATAAACTGCATGCTATTGTTGATCCTAGTTATGAAATAGAATTTCCAGATATTGCCGAGAAGGATCTTCAAGACGTGCTAAAGGTAACTGCCCCTTAAGCTTAATTTTGATTCAGATAATGGCAACTTTGTTATTTAAAGCATATTTTCTTCAACTGAATGAGTTGTGCCTAGTCTTTTTTCATAAATAAATACTCACTGCTACTTGTAGTAACAGATCTTATTCCAAAAGGAGACTTAAATGAAGCTAGAGCTACTTCATATAGTTTCCATAGTAAAAGTCAATTGTCAGCTCAGTAGCAAATAAACAAGTAAACACTTAAAGGAATCTAGCTTAACTCCTTTGGCTGAGGAACCCAAAGTAAATACAGTAGCTTTTGTACTCACCATCCCTTTCTCTTACCCTGCATATTTGCTTGCTTTTGAAACTTGGCCCTAATTTGTTGCTCAGCAAGTGTAACAAACTGAAATCCAGAAACACTTATGACACTGAGGTTTCAAAGTTAAGGGGTTTTTGTGTCTTTTGAAATAAAAGGTTATTGTGGGTTCTGGTCTTTACCCCTTCTGACACTGTTGCTTGAGTGAAACAGGATACCAAACTTCACTCTAAAGATAACTGGTAGTGAAGGCAATTAGGTTAATCTGTTGTTGAATTTTGAGTCGAGTCTTTCTGAGTATGTAGTTTGGCAGTAAGAAGCTCTGACATGCATCTTCAGGGTCTTTTAAATATCCTCACTGTTAATTCTTACGAAAATTCTTAATTTATAGGCAAAGCATTCTTTCTCTTTTTTCATTTGCAGCGCTGTTTAATAAGAAATCCTAAACAAAGAATCTCTGTTTCGGAGCTGCTGATACATCCTTATGTTCAAATTCAAAGTAATTGTCAAGCAGGTACTTTTGTTTTAAAATACATTTTTACTAAATAATACTTATAATTCTGTTTTAAGAAAACAAAATGCTCTTCTCCTGTATGTACTCTCTGCTAGTGTAACGATCCATTTTGCTTGGTGTCTAAGTATGTTTCAGAAAAGACTTCTCTGTTTTAATTCTTTAATGCTTCGTTTAAAAAATGACTTCGTGTACCTCCTACAAACTGCACTGGTAACTGATACATAGTTGTATACAGCTTTAGCATAATTATAAATTAACTGCAGGTGTTCCAAATGCAAAAGGAACAACAGAGGAAATGAAACGTATCCTTGGCCAGCTTGTTGGCTTGAATTCTCCCAACTCTATTTCTAGAGCTGCTAGGGTAAGTAAATTTTCTTTTCTGTTTCGTATGGTATTACATGTTCATACAAAGGTTAGAGTGTTTGGTAATGAAAGCTGAAAGGATACATATATCAAAGCTATAACCCCAGCTGGAAAAACATTACTCATTGCAATGCTTTTGTTTGCAAGCATGCAAAATCCCTCCACATCCTTCTGAATGGGAAGGGTTGGAAAGATGATGGTAATCTTGATTTTAGCTTTTTCTTTTGTTTCCACCTCCCAGTATATCTGTATTGCTCTATTTCCAAATCCCCCATGTCCCAGCACTTCCTCTCTAAAACAGTCTTTACTGTGCTGCTTTGCTTTTAATCTGCCCCAAAACTGTAGTAGGTCTTCTAATTTAAGAACCACTGTTATGGAGAAATTATCCAAATTATCTGTCAAGTGTGCAGGTTTTTGGACTGCAACTGTTTGTAGTACTTGGAAGCTGCTCAACTGTTATTGCATGGCTATGTGTAAATTAGTCCCTGTATGTTGAGCTATTACAGTTTCAGCCTCTCAAGTTTACTGCCTGAGAGAGAAGCTTAGTAACTTCACCAACTCTGTTCTTTCTACCTGTCTCTCAGAAGAGGTGATGGTGGTGAAATATGTAATAAGTTGAGATGAAATGCAAAGCTGCTTTCATGGGGAGGAAAGCAAATTCAGTATGCATCAAGTAAATCTAAAGAAGTTTATTTACGCTTATACTGCAAGTCAGACCTGATTGTTTTGGGTTTTTTAAATATGGGAGTGAACAAGAAATTATCCATTTAACATTATGATTTGGCTACATTTGTGGCCACTGATTTTCATATCTCATATAAAGCTTGCTTATCCTGAGTATTTAAATACCTCCCTCTTCCATGCTGGTGTTTCCACATCAGAGACCATTAATGGCGTAAACTTGATTTTAAATCTTGGTAATTAGTTTGTTCTCTTCCAGCTTGTGAAGCTCTATACTTTGCTCATGCTGCTAAGTCAGTGTATGTGTTTTCTTTTAAGCACTACATTGCATTACAAATGTGCTGTCTAGTCTATCTGTATTTTTTGATTTGAGAGAGAAATTTTAGTATGGAGTTTGGAATATTTCAGTATGTGATGACTTTTTTCAAGTGGTAATACTTGTTATAAAGATATAGTTCATGTGTGATTCAACTGTGTTCACCTGAATACCTGCTTTTTTAATTAACTTTCAGACTTTATATGAACAGTGCAACAGTGGTAAAAGTCTTGATGTATCGGCATTTGCAAAACTTGGGAGTCAAAAACCATGGACAACAAAATGATGTACTACTGCTGAGGACGCAAGAGATGTCTGGTCTGTTAAAAAAATATTTTGTGCTGCTAGCTTTTAAAAGGACACTCAGCATCAAGTTCACATTTTTTTAAATATTCTTTGTGTCTTCTGATAATGCTTGCAGATCATTAAAAAGAGTTTAATCAAATGCTTTTCACTGTGGGCTGTTTCACTCCTTGCATGCAACTTGGACTGAACAATGAAAATTGCTAGTTGGTGATTATGGTCTTTGTTACCTAAAGAACTACAGTGTTTGGAGTACAAAAACTTATATAAGAATCTTCAAGCTCTTTTTTCTCTCCCTGAAGTTAAAACAAAAAACATTCCCAAAATGTCAACTGTTATACATGAAAAACATGCAAATATCTCTTGAAATATCTCCTATGATATGAACAGTGTTATGCTGTCCTTTGCCAACAAATACCTCTTGTGTCCAGTTTCAATTATAACTAAGGGCATAAGGATCTGTTTATATAAGTGATCAATTACAGAGCTAATGTTACCAGTTTTTTCAGCTGTTCATGTGGTTAAGTGACATGATGGAAGCATCAGTAGTCTTCTGAAGAGTTATTTATATAAAATGGCTTTTGTTCTATTAAAAATGCTACTATAAATCCAATATGCTTTTCAAATTTCAAAATAATAGAAAACCCATCAAGAGTCATGATGATCAGAAATCACAAACTTGGATTTTTAAAAGTATTAATACTAAGCACACCTCAAAATGCACTGAATGTAACAGGACTGGTTTTTACACAATTAGGAGATTGATCTGGTTTTGTTTTAACAGAGTTAAATTTCTTGTGCAGGTGCAAATTTTAAATTTACTTAAATAATTGAAAGATGTTAAAATAATATCTAATAGTTTTAAATTGAAAAAATATTGCCTTCAGTTTCATGGCAGCTCCTGTGCTGTCCTTGGATACCTTCTAAAACATGACAGCTCTCTATCTTGATCACACATTTTGAATTAGTCTTGTTTGCCTTTCCTTCATAATAGTCCTGCATATGAAGATCTCAACTTCATTATCAAAGTGGCTCTTTCCTTGTTTATCTGCATGAATTAAGAGTATGCCATATACCTTCATCAGTGGTGGAAAAAGTTGAAGGTCAGCACTACGGAAGCTTTCCTTGACAACACGTTAGAGTTCATATTTTGGCTTCAGAAGAGCATTGGATTACTGTAAAGTTTCTGTGGTATCTTTTGTATTTTGTGTTTAAGTTTGTATAACTTATATTGGGAAAAGATGCCATAACGTAATGCTTCATAAAGGCCTAAGTTGAGGGAGGTTTGTCTTTCACTGTGAGCATATATTTAAATATTCATTTCCCCCTCCCCCTCAGTATTTTTTTTCAGATTGCCTGGATTCACAGGATTTGGTTGTTTTCTTTTTGATCTTGGAGTGTTTGGTTTCACTGACTTACTACCAGTTGATTTCTGTACCTGTCATTTCCATGACTCTTGAAGTATTTAGAGGATCAAAAACCAGAGTATCATGGTACTACTGGTTACCTATTAGCCTGAACCTGTAACAGCACTGTGAAATTTCCATAAAGCTTCTGAAGAAGGGAGGTAGTTTAAACTGTCAGGTTTTACTACCTGACTGAAGTACTGATTTATGCATCCAAGTACTGGAGCACAAATTAAGTGCCTGGAGATCCTCTCTGCCTCTGTGGTGGAACTGTGTGTTCATAGCACTTCTGTCATCTGTATGCCACCTGGCAAGTAGATTAGCTCAATTCCCTGGGGGGGAGGAAATGGTCATTCTTGCTGCTGGAGGCTTACTTAAGCCAACACATTGTGCTGCCTTGGGAAGATGTGGCTGGAGTTCAGAGAATTCTTGCAAGTGACTTTGAGCATTACAAAATACTGGGTAGTTGTGTTTAATGTTCTGAGGATGTGGACATTGTTTTTAAGAACTTGCAGTTTGACCCTATGAAAGTGGAATTCCGACTGCTTTTGCCAGGTGTGTTAGCAAGCAATGCCTTTATCTTGTTGAGGTAAGCTTACCCTATGCCTATAGGAATAGGGTAATCTATGCTCCATTCTGCTTTAGTGTTTATGGGGGATCATTCTTTACTGACAATCTTAGTTAAAGAAAATGTGTTACCTTTTTATCCCTGGAAGATGCAGCTATTTCTGCAGTGATCCAGATGCAGAGTACTGTTGCACTTTGCGTGGTTCTTTGGTTCACAACATAATCTTTTTCCATGCTTGCACACTGAGCAGCAGTAATTTTACTGGTATTACTCATAGCACTATCATAATGTCTTTAGCTGAAATTAGTAGCAAAGAAAAGAGAGGTATTTACAACACCTTGCTATCTCCAGCAATATTGGAGGAGAGAACTTATTTGAATGTGTTCCTGCTATCTTTCCATTGACTTATCAGATTTTTGATGACTTTATAGCCCTATAAGAACTGAAGAAGGAGATGATAATAGCACAGGCTTTGATCTCTAATGAAGTATGAAACTCAAAGTATTGTATTTTTTCCCCAAACTTTAGTAGGTTTGATTTTTAAATGAGGTTTTCAGAGCTTGCTAATATAATAAGAGCACTCCTTGATTTTATCTGGCCTCTGCTTAATCTGGTTTCAAAACCCTAAGCCCTCAGCACCTTCATATGACAGTTAGGACTATCCTGCTGTGACAGAGCAAGTGTTTGTAAGAGAGCATTAATTATTCTGGGGTGTGGTGTTCCTGTTTCTGTTCAACACCTGCCCTCCTTTATTTCAGGTTAGCAGTGATTCTGTGGAATACATGGGGAGAGTGATTAGGAGTGGGAACTACTACTGTTGACAGCCCTTCTCCCCTTGGCCTGGTCTGGAAGGAGGGCTGAGGAAGGAGAGAACGTGTGCTTCACCCCAGAGATGGGGCGCATGCAGGAACAGCACATCTCCCTTCTTGTAAGGGCAAACTTGGAATGAAAAACTTAACTTTGTTGTTGATCTAATTGTTATTATATTAAATGGATCAATTAGTCATCTGCAGTGATGTATCCTGTATTTCTAGAGGAAAGAAGTTAGACTGATTCCCTGTAATCATTCTGTTCTTTCTGATTTTTTAATAGGACTTTAATACTCCTGCAGAAGTTCAGGGGTATTTCAAGCATCATTAGTATATATGCTAATTGTACTCTGCCTGTCTGTTTTATAAATGCTAAAGTTATGAAGCTACTAAAGAAAAAATAATGATCTGCACCTTTCTTATGCTAGGCAGTTTGGGTAACTACTTACTATGTGGGAACTGAAATATTCTCTCTGGCCTCTCTGGGAAGAAGTATCAGCCTCTTAAGGGGAAAACTTGTGATGAAAATCTTTACTGTGCAGAAACATCTCAAAGTTATTATTGATATGTCTCCCAACTACTTGTCTAGTTTACAGATGTGAAATATTTTTGCATAATTCTACTGTTATGATTAACTTTCATTGTTTTGCTTCTCTGGTTAGTGTTGAATATGTAGAGAAGCAGTGCTACATGTCTTTTTTTTTCTGTTGTAGTGTGTGGTTTACCAATTTTTTATCTCATTCTATGACTGCTAAAGAACCTACAAGAAATACAGCTGGCATGAGAGGAAGCTCATGAAAGAGGACTGGGGCTGATGAGAAGCAGTGGGTTGTTATCAGTCATCCCTTTTAAATAAAAATTTTCCAAGTGGGCAATTGGTTTATACTCCTTTCATGCTAAGACATATTTGTCTACCTTGGCAGCTTCCACTTACTCAATCCACTCCTATTGTTTTTTTTTCTTTAGAGACAACCATCTTCCTTCTCAGATTCTGCTGGGATCTTGAAAATGTATGTGAAATACAGAGTAATTATGCATAAGTAGCTTTAAAGGACAGAAAATACCAATGTTGGGTAACAGATTGCTGCCTGAAGCTTTCTCAAGATAGCAAAATGCCCATCACCCATTACTGTCACCCTCGAGGCCACAGTTCAGGACATCGTGTATCTATAAAATGAGAAGATGACTGACTAAACCAGATCAGAGTGTATCTGTAATCACCTTTACTGGATACACGTATAGGATGCTGCTATATTGGCTAACAGTGATACTACAACTACATGAAGAGTAGAAATGTAAATGAGAACACTTCACTAAGTTCCATTTAGTAGTTTTTGGTCAAAAAATGGGTTTGGAAACTTAGAACCTTTGAATGTAATACTGTGGTCAAAAAAACCTTTACTCAGCAGGTAAGGCTAAGAAAAGTCTGAACAGTTGTACATATAGTTGGAATTCAAAGACTAAATGGAGTTTGTTTTGGAGGCTCTGCTCTTACAGTCTGTCTTGCTGTGACAATACCCAGAATTGAGTCCTTGACAAATATGAGAAAAGGAGGCTGTTCTTTTGCATAACTCCCTGCTCTGAGGACACTTGTCCAAGGAGCAAAGAGATGAGTCTACCCCTATAGCCCTGGAGGAGTCAGACTCCTGCTTCTCATCTGGCTTTAACAAAGACGCTGTCGGCTCCTCCTGCTGAACATGTAGCTGGAAGGGAATGGAGTGGTTAAATCCCTAACTGTAAGAGTGCAGAGCAGGATGTGAGTCTGAAGGTAAATGGTCGAATTGTCACTGTTTTGATCCCTTGTATGGGTTTCTTTTCTCTTCAAGCACCTGATAGTAGTTTCATGCTAAACAGAACTAATTCAGGGAGTGGTGATAAGTATCAAATTAAAAATTAAACAGTTGAAATAAATTTGAATTCTAGTCCACCTCTGAAAGCAGCTTACTCCTGAGTTCCTCTGCAAGGATAACAGGCTAATCCTCACAGGCACCAGTTACAGCAACTGAAATACAGTACGAGCTGAAAACACACTTCTACTTCCTTCCTGTTGTCTACACTCATTGCCTAGCTGCTCCCTCAGTTTACACAAGCTCTCAGTAGCAAGTATAAAACAAATACTGCTTATATCTTAAAAATCCTTTCATGGCTAAGACATATCCTGTTTATATGAATGGTTAATACAAAAGTATTCCCTTCCTGCTCCATGCATATATCTCCTCCCAACTCGGATACCAGTGCCCACCTGCCAAGAGCACAAAGCCTGTCTGTGTGTCAGTGAGCTTGCAGAGTATGCCCTTGATTGTTCCCTGCTCCACATAAAGTAATTAAGAGATAAATCTTCTTGCAAGATAAAGGCTATAAAGAACAGAGCAGGCACTGTAGTGTGATTACTTATAGGATATAGAGGTGTACACCTGTACGGAAACAGGAGGAGTCTTTGTACAGACTGCCCATACACTTTCATGGGAGTTGCTGAAAATGAAACCTGAGATAAAAATCTGACTCTTCACCTCAATTCCTCCCTTTGGCAGGTGGCGTATCCACAGCTAAACAGTGGTGCAATTCCAAGATGCTGGCTCTAATCAGATGGATTGCTAAAATCAGGCAGCTTTTGCAATGAAAGAGATGACTAATTTAATGGGGAATAGTGGTGTCACTGTTTTGAATCCTTAATCATTGACCTTTTCCTTGTGTTTATTAAACAGTGTCAGCCCATTGGTCTTGACTCTTACAGTATTGTAAAGATCTCTGGCTTGTCCCTGTACCCACCTAATGTGCATGTTATGTGGCAAGTGCAGGTAAAGTTTGCATACCTGCTTGTTACGTGCTTTACCTATCTTTGTCTCAAGGTTTTTCTCTATTTTACATACTGTTAAAAACCAATTAAAAATACAAGTAACTATATTTAAGGAAGTATGAATTAAATTGTTGGCATTGGTACTTGTTTCCTGTGTGGTCTTGGATAAAATATTTCTGAGAGTCTTTGCTCTTTACATTCCTTGTCTTGTCTGCTTACCGTTTGGCAGAAAGCTGTTCATACCACGTGTCTGTAAGTACTTGTTGCACTCAGTGACTCTGTGTGGGATGGAGCTTTTGATGCTGCTAGTGCAGAGTGGCATCATACTTTGAAATATTCTGAGTAGGGGTGAAATTTGTCATCCACATGGCATTTAGATGTTCATACAATGGGGGTTTGATTTATGGATGCATGGTTTTGTGCAGCAGAAGGCAGCGATGTCTCCTCCACACAGGCTGAGGAGCATTGGGCACCACAGCAGCTGTTGTGAGGTGAAGAAGCTCCTGAGCCATCCACCAGACTCTGCTCCTTGGGCAGAAGAGGCCTGCAGCCTACGGGTTTCACTTCACTGGTGAATATGTTAGCTATTGCACTGTAATGCAACACAAATTCCATTGCCCTTTGCTACGTGTGATTTGGATGTACCTGGTGGTCTGGGCCTTTCAAGGAACACAGCTGCTGAGGCAGGGTTTCCAAATTCATGGTTTGGGTAGAGGCAGCCAGGTGCTCCTTTCTGACAAGCCAGTAATGTCTGGTGGTACAGGCAGCTGTAGTGCTTCAGCAAGTTTTACAGTGAAAGTACCCAGAGACTATAAGGTACCTCAGTAATGAGACAAGTGGGAGTTTTGAATCTTGAACAGGACTTAAGTACGTGACGCAAAGGTGAGTGCTGGCCTAAATCTCTTTCAGTCTATTCTTGCGACTTAGCAGAGATCCAGCACTGCAGAGGTGAAGATGTGATGTGTGCTGGGCGATGCAAGGATGAATAAAGAATTTGTTTTAGGGAGCCAAATGAAGTTTCAAAGAAATCCTGGCTTCTGGCACGTTTGTCTTGAGTTAGAGAATATTCCCATTGCTGCTCTTGCTTCTCATCTCTGGGAAGCAAAGTTACCTGCATTGGTGTTCAGAGCAGAGGAATGCAGAAGTTTTCATGTCACAGCCTCGCTTTGTAAGAGATCAGTCCAAGGAACTACTTAAAATTGATGTGGCGGTAGCAGCAGTTGGTAAAATAAGCACAAACAGCTCTCTAGGCCCAGGCAGTATTTACTGAAGGAGTCTAAAGGAGTTTTTGCAATATCTGTGCTAGACACTACTGTGATTTTTCAGTTGGTCCTAGAAACACAGAAATGGGAGGTAGTAAATGTGATACTGGTCTTCAAGGATGCTGGAGCTTGTAAATTAGAATGCCAAGTATGAATTCCATATTCAATTGAAGGGAAAAAATACATTAGAGTGGGATGAGAGGATACATGAATGAATATAAACAATTGAGTCTTTTGCAGAGAAATACTGCTTACAAATCTACTTAGTTCTTTGCAATGAGTCCATGTGTGACACTCACATGGATATTTGGATTTTCCAAAAGCTACCAGTGCAATGTCCTTCAACAGCTCTGGAGAAGCTAATATGCCAAGACGAAGAAAAATCTCAAGAGTAAATGGGTGGGGGGAAGCTAGGGAATAAGTAGTCAGTCATTCCCACTTAAGGAAGATTTACTAGTAAGGTGTGTCAGGGAGCTGTGGTAATGCACATTCCCAAGTGATCCTAGGGTTAAATAGCAGATTGACTGTTGATACAGGAGTACTCAGAAAAATAAGACTTAAGAGCCTCCTGTGGGAAAACAGAAGAATCTTATGTTATTGATGAAATGGCAGAGGAAACACTACATTGACAGAGCACAAAGGAATTCATGTGGGAGGAAAGTATCCTAATGTGTATAACACAAGGGACTTCAGAGAGGTATTTGGGGAATGTTCTTCTGCATTATGCATAGTTCTCTGAAAATGTCTGGCCAACCTTTGTACTGAAGGAGCAGATTGGAATATTAATTATTGGGAAAAGAAGACAAAATAAAATATTGATGTGCTGCTATATAGTTGTTTGGTTTGAATGCTGACTGCAGTCCTTGAAAAGCATCTGGTAAAACTAGAGAACATGGAGAGAACCAGTGAAGGTGTCCAAAGAGATGGAACAACTTCCATAAAGGAGTGCAAGTGGTATGACTCGCTTAGGAAACTATCATTCTGGCAGGGTGCTGGAGGGGAGAAACCAACATTGCATAGGGCAAGGAGCTGATGAAACAATCAATCAGAACTCTCAAACAGATGAAATGAAGATTCTAGGGTTTGGTATGCAAAATGTAATTACATTTGAAATGAGACTACTGAGGGATATTGTGGAAGCCAAAGCTATAAGTGTGTTCAAAGAGATCAGATGCATTCTAGGTTAGGATGATCCTTGGCACTGTGAATATCTGTGGTGTGGATGTAATCTCTGGCTTGGGAATTCCCTTAACCTCTGATCCCAAGTGTCTGGGACATTTTGCCAGAGATAGAATCTTACCTTGCTGAAAGTGTTCATGCTGTAAAAGGATATCAGACCACACAGCCTCTTGCTCTGACCCACTGTGGTAATAATCAGATTCCTTAATTGGAGCCCTGTGGTTGGGTTTCTTTGGTTACTAGATACTTGATTTCAATCTCCATGCCTGTCAACATGACAACTTTTGCAAGCAGCATTCAAATGTATTTTATTAGATACATCAGTGTCAACTGAAAAGTGGTCATGTTTTAGCAGGCATTTTGTGTACTGGCAATGGCAACCTGTACAATGTTATCTGGCATCCCACCTTCGCCTTCTGCCACTGCCTCAAGTAGTCATGCAGGTTTTGTAACTTTGCTGTAACTTTCTTGCTGAGATCACACCTCAGAAGGGCACCTGGAAGCTAGGACTGTGACAGACTTTTGCCTGCCTGGATGCAAGCTGGGAACAAGGCTAAGGGGAAAGCAACTAGCAGAGTAGCCAGCTACAGCACTTTATACTAGGAGTAGTGTTCAGTTCTGTTCATTAGAGGTTTGAAGGTTTGGTCTTATAGGCTCACATTCAGGTCCTGCATATGTGCTGTAACTTTCTGGACTTGGTTTGTAATCACATACTGACACAGTTGGCATTAGATCACATTTTGCACATAGCCTGCTGATAATGTCAGCAGTGATTCCTGCTGGCAGCTTAGATCGGTGCAGGTGGCGATGTTCCAGTAACCACTGTCACACTGGTGGGTTTTTTCTACATGGGCAAGTCTATAACCAGTCCTGCAAAACTTGTTTAACTAGCCCTTCCTTTGTAGTTCCCCATGTGCTCAGCCTTGCCACAGCACCTTGCTTCACACTTCGGTATATTCATGTCCTTGTTTCCCGTTTTAGGGCAATAGCTGGAAGCTTTCCAGCAGTGGTTGCATGAGGAAATGCCAGTTCGAGGAGTTCAGTGTTCCTTTCAGATTCTTCTGAGTTTCGCTTTTGACAGGTGCCTGGTATCATTTGAGTAGGCTCCTGCCATAGTTCCTAGCATAAGGCCTCCATGTCCTGAAGTTCAGGTCATTGCAGGATCTGGAATAAGCCTGCAGGAAAATAAGGAGCCCTACAGCATTTGTGGTTCACTTTGTGGTCTGTCATTTTATCGGAGCATTAAGTCTTGCCACTTCAGCCACTGGTCAAGGATGTTTTTGAGTTCAGAGAGGTTCTGGTTCATGGAAGACACTAGTCTAGAAAAATAAGTTTTCCTGGGTACTGGACATCCTGCTTTTGACTATGTCTGGAAACCTGTATGTTCTCAGAAGGAATGTGAATAAAGACTGGCTGTGTAATGAGTTAATCTATACCATTGCTAATGCATGAGTTGAGCATCCAAAGCTAGTGTATCTGAGCACATTTTCCATAACAGCTTATTCATCTTTCCTCTTACAGTAAACAGGAGTCATTGCAAGTGGTGACTTGCTCATTCTTATTAACCAAAGCATCGTGCCTTTCTCTCTAAATTTTGCAACTATAATTTCGATTCTATATTGAAATAAGGTATCACAGGGGTTAATTGATTTTCATCTTAAGCATCTCTTAGAACATCATGGTCTAATAATGAAGAATTTCCCTTGAACAGGCCAAGTATAAAAGAAAGGTGAAGATATCAACACAGGACTAGATGAAGCATCCACTTCCCTCTGCAGCAAAAACATACTATAGTTCCTGGTATGAATGGATCCAATTAAAAATAAAAGCCCAACCTGAAACAGGGAGGTGCTGTATCTCCACTGTTCTGCCTTGTGAGCTGTCAAAAGCCTCTCTGGGAGGGTGAGAAACTGCCTGGTGCCCTCCTGCTTCCTCCCAGTCTTCCTTCTTCTTGGCTAAGTGAGTCAGGCTTTTCTGTAGAGCATTTTCCTAACCCACCTAGTAACCTGTCTTTGCACTTTTGCATGTCCTGGTTAGCTGCATTCAGAGAAGATTAATTGAAAATTAAACTATTTCAGAAGTCTTACCAGGTGCCTTGTAAAGGGAAATATTAACACTAATCTATCTTTGTGAGGGATTATTTTTCTGAGTACAGTCCCTAGGCTGCATCCTTTTTGTTGGCTTAAGCAGTTGCAATTGATAACCAATAAAAAATGACTAATACAGAACTCCTTATCCCCCTCCCCCCTGCCTTTCACCTCTAACTGCTAAGTTCGCAGCACACAGGTGAAATACTTTGGCTTTGATTCTAGGTGCTTGACCTGCCCTTTCTATGATTGAGTTTACTGCAACTTATTTTTACCCCTACACATGAAGATAACCACCTAGACCTGAATTGCTGCTCTTGAACTAAGAATGATAAAAGCAGAGGTAATGATAAATTTAATTAGCATGTTTTTGTCATTAGTGAAAATATTAATTGTGGTTTTTAAACTTTGGAAGACCTTGAAGAGCTTCTTTTCAGTATACTGAAACTGGTCTTGCTTTGCGCTAAGCTCCCCAGGCTTCTGATTTCTTTCTGACCAGCAGGATGACATCCAAAGCAAGACCAGCGTTAGTACTGTGTGTTGTCATCTGTCTTAATGGTTCACATTAACCCCATTTCCAACCAGGAAGAAGCTGTTGTACCAAGAACTGTATATGAACATATATGCAATACATCCTGACCTCCTGACTATCAGGAGGAGTGAAATTCTTTAGTAGGGTCTGATTTATCATTAATAAACCCAAGCTGTGCTTTGTGTCATTTTTTACATTATTATTGTTACATACTTTTCTTAAATCTAGGCATACTTTTGAGATCAAATTAATTAGTCTTGCATAGATCAGCACCTTTTTTGCCTTTTTAAATATCTTGGTAATTTCCAAACATGTGAGAAGATGGCCTGAGGCAAGTGTGGAGTGATGGTGATCAATGCCTTCCCTTGAGTCCAAATGCAGTTACCTCTCCAATTCCAAAATGATGGAGCTGTGCAACACCATCCTTAGCTTCAGTGACTGTCCTGCCTTTGCTCCATTGACACATTATGGTCCCCACTGAAAACTAAGGCAGAGAATTGTTTTTTTGGGGGGTTATATGTAAATTCAATTACCTGTATTTGGTCCTCATTTTTTCCTGTTGTCTTTTATGTATGAGAGAACATCCTAATTTTTTTAGTATCCTTTGCAAGATCAATCGTATCTTTTAGATGAGAAATATTTTTTTGAGAAGTTTTTCCCCTCTTTTTTTTTTTTTGAAAGTTTTCAATTTTTTTTTGTCTGGAATTCATCTTCTTTCAGATTTTAAAAAAATTGAAAGCTGTATTTTTAGATCTACTTTTTATTTGTCCTGCCATTTTACTTTAATCTGTGATCACGTGTTATTTCTAAAAGAAAATCTTGCAACCCTTCTATCTAACCCTTGCTTAACAAAAGGACACCAACTAGCTTTTGTTCTTACAGATTTAGGGGCTATTTATTAAAAAGAAACGTCCCTATCCAGGTTGTGTCTTAAGCATTTTTTTCCCTATTTTTTTGAGGATGCCACCCTCCCGTAAGGGTATAGCATACGGTGATATTTAGTCTTCAGTTTAGTCCCTACGCTCTCTGGGCAGCAGTCCTTTCCTGTAGGTAGTGCTGCTGCCCAGGGTGGCAGATGTGGTCAGAAAGGAATTGGAAGCCTGAGGACCTCGGTTTGAGACAAGACCATAAATCAACATTCTCCTCATGCTGCTGGTATGGTGTGGCCACAGATCTACCCTGGGAGGAGAATTTCAACTGGAGCCGGGACTGGTGCTTGGTGAGTACTAAGGAACTGGAGCAACTGGAGCACTGGAACAGGCTGCCCAGAGAGGTTGTGGAGTCTCCTTCACTGGAGATATTCAAAACCCGCCTGGATGCGTTCCTGTGTGATGTACTCTAGGTGACCCTGCTCTGGCAGGGGGGTTGGACTAGATGATCCTTCGAGGTCCCTTCCAACCCCTAGGATTCTGTGATTCTGTGATTCTGTAACTGACTGAAAGAGACTTCCTCAGCAGAAGGATGTTCTGCATCTTCTGCGCCCTGAGCACAACTGCTTTCCCTGATCATAAAGTCGTCTTTTAATTGTTTAATGTTGTGTTTTGGTGGTAACTGCTGCTTCCTGGTTGTCCTTGCATTACTGACTGCCAGCTTTTAATGTGTTGTGACTATCAAAATGATATGTATACCAGCGGCAGCTGGAGTGCAGGTTTGCTTCTTTTGTGGTTATTCAATTGGCCCAAAGTGCCGACATGTGGGGTGGTTTTTAATTCATACTGTGGTTAGGTACTGTCCTGGGGTATGTTATCATTAGTGATGATGTTCTAGAGCAATACAGTATTGCCCAGTCAATGTCAAATTGATAGTGGCATTGGTATAAGAGCTGGTATGCCAGTGTCACCAGTCCCTTCTCTTCTTTGCATAGGCCTGTATTTTTGGCATAAATCTGGCAGGTCTGATAGGTTGACAATGTCTTCAAGCCACCTATTCCTTTCAAGCTAATACTTACGTGTTTTAGCCTTCTTAGATCTCTACATCTTTATATATAAAATAATTTTATTAGTCAGTCTAGGTGCTCTTAAACAGGTTTCTACCTGTACTGACAGTTTCCTCATATGCCAGTCAGAGGTTGTTCATAATCTTTTGTATTCATAGCTCTACCTTTCTTTTGGTATGGTATTGTTTTGAGTTACAGCTCTTGTAATTGCTGTCTGTCAGGCTCTGGACTATATTTCAGTTCACTTCTGATGGATCCTCAGGGAAAGATTTCTGCACTCACCAAATCTCTCCCAGATTTGCATTTGATATGCAAATTCCATGTGTTGACTTCAAACACAGAGCCTTTTGATGTGTTTGGAAGGTGTGTTTCTTTTTGTCCAGAGTTAGTCTAAAATTTGTTATGACTGTACACTGTGACCAAACAAATGTGCTGTTTCTGCTCAGACATGCTGGTTACTGGTGACTGTTGATGACCGGTCTACACACTACCAGCCCCTGGGGCTGAACTGTGTGCTGCTCATGTTTTAAGAGCACAATGTCCATGCACTTCCTTCACTGCCTCACAGTTACTGTAATCAGGTTCTTTATTTAAATCCTTCAGGAGTTAAATCCTTACTAGGATTGTTATCAGTGTTGGATACTCTTGCATGGGAATGCTCTAAAGCAGCTGATTCAGTGAGTTGAATTAGGTACCCATTTCTGAACTTCGCTTACTGTTTGTATTCCTTCCTGCTCTTCTAGACAGCTGTTTCTGATTGACTCCTATTGACCAGGATTTCTCTATATACCTAGGATTGTTCCTTCTAATAAATATTTTGCTGTAGCTTTAGTCTTATATTGTCAGTTCTTATCACAACTGCTCTGAAGATTAAGTCATGCTCAACCAACCTGATTGCCTTCTATGATGAAATGACTAGATCTGGGGACAATGGGAAGCAAGGGATGATGTTTACCTGGACTTTAGTGGGGCTTTTGATACAGCCTCCCATAATACTCTTCTATCCAAGGCAGGATTTTAGGGCCTGGGTGGATGATGGACAGCTAGAAGGTGAGTGAAATGCTGGTTTTATGATGGCTCAGAGGGCAATGGCTAATGGGTTGTGCTTTACAGACCCCTGTAGTTCTCTACTTGTCACTGAGGTGTGTCCTATTCAACACCTTCATCAATGGCCTGGAGGAGGTGATGCAATGCACTCTTATCAAATTTGCAGATGATAAATGCTTGAGGGCAGGGCTGCTTCTCCTGGGCAGGCTGGAGGAATGGGTCAACAGGAATTCCATAAAATTCAGCAAAGACAAATGCCAAGCTCTGCCCTAAGGCAGAAGAGCCCTGGGCCCCAGGACAGGCTGGGACTGCCTGGCTGGGGAGCAGCTCTGCAGAAAAGGCCACGATAGGCAGAGAGCTGAGCACATTGCATGAATGTGCATTAGCACCTGCATTGCTCCTCTAACACACCTCTGCCCATGAAGTGTTTAGCTGAGGTAAATTAGCTAAGCATAGCTGTTAATTTAAGTTTTACAACACCCACTGTGATTCACGTCCTCTAGAAGTAGCATGACTTGCCCTATGACCTCTGAGCAGTAAACTCAGCCAGGCTCATTGTATAGTCTTTAGCAAGAGATAATTTTTTTAAAATTATGTGAACCTTTTATTTCCACTCCAGCCTCTCAAGATTTTCCCTGCCTTCTTTCAGGGTGTCTGTTGGAGCTCGTGCTACCCCTATATCTTTCTGATATGACAGTATGGTTCATTTGTAATATAAACATAGGAAGGAAGAAGCTGTAAGTGGGGCCTGTGTCTTTTCTAATGTGCTGTTAACATATGTGTCCCATTCACTGCTGATTATCTTTATGGTAATATCTTTATTTCTGTCCATCTTCTGCAGTGACAATGACATTACTGTGACAAGCAGTGATTCTGGCACCTGTTCCCAGTTAAATGTTGCAGTATCTCGATGACTAGCAGCATGCCTGGCTCAGGACTCATGCTGATTTCACACATCTGCTTTGTGCAATCCCCAGATTGCACCTTCAGCCTTATTATGTGACACAGACCTTCCAGAGGGGCATTTTTCCTTCTGCCTCCATGGCTGTGTCTGCTCTGGCAGGTAGAGCAGATCCAGGCCCCTTCCCTGTCTCTAAGGGTCAGGGCATTGTGTGGCTCACCCAAATGCACCTGAACTTGCTTCTGTCCCAGACTAGGGTCATCTCACTCAAACGTTTCTCTCTTGAGCTTGCACTGTCCCTTGAAAAACAAATTTCTCTTGACTAAGAGACTTTTAATCTGGCACTCTTTTATTGTTGAAGAGCATTTATTTGAATCTCTGGCATTGCAAAGGGCTCTTGGGGTGGGCACAAACTGTGTTTGCAGTCTGGGGTTGCAAGCCAGGGAGCAGGGACCATGCTCATGAGGAGGATGCAGGCTGTAGCATGTTTCTGAGTGCTTTGCATCCACCTGAGGGCACCATAGTATTGCCAGCAGCAGAGTTCTTGCTAACTGCGTGGTGGACTGGTCCCTGCATTTTAAAGGAATCTTTTATAAAAAACCCACAATCATTACATTTCCTTAAAACCCCCATCTTCTTGTGAGAATGCCTTTTTCTGATCTCTGTCTTCCTCTGGATTATGGGTATCTAGCCCTCGCACACAACACCTTCTATTATGGCACAAATCTTATACCAGCCCTTTCAGTAACTCCTAACAGAGAGATGAGCTTTGTGAATGAACAGACTCAAATGGAGACAAAATAAGTGATTTAGCTCTGAGCTTTTGTGAGATATGACCTTTGCTTGGACCTTGACTTTTTACTCCTTTATTTGAGAATGGCCTGAAAGCCAAAGACAGCTGCTGTGCCCAGCACCGTGTGTGGGCCAGGCATGCAGCACCCCACACCACTGCTCTAGCAGGCAAAGCCTCCTCTACTGAGATGCTGAACTTCTTCCTTACCTTCTCCCTCCTGTGACTGCTTCCCATCTTTCTTCTCCTTTCACACCCTGCTTTAATCTCAGCCTCTGACATTTCATGCTGCAGCCAGGCTAATGCAGTCATATTTTTTATCACCCTCTGCAACATCTCCTTCAGGCAGGGGCAAGTCCTTGTTTGACTGCAGCTGCATTTTCTCAGCAAAGAGAGTCCCTTAAATGAGAAGGTCACCTTCATGCAGCTGAGCAGGTCCACCTGGTACCACACAACTTCTGAGAGCAGCAGAGGCCAACCAAGCCCCAGGATCCAAGTGGCTTTGAGTTGACCTGTGTCCCCTCAAAGATGTAGCATCTTGGTTTAGTTGCTTGAAGGAGGGTGATGCTGATAGTGGCTGATGGATGGGTGCTTGCTGCTTTTAGTGGGATTCTGAATTTTGGTGGAGAGGGTTGACTGAAGGTCTTACTAAACCGGAAAGGACAAAAGGGTGGTCTGCTCCTGCTAGGGACAATTGCTAGCCCCACAGGAGTGCTTCAAAGCACTGTGGGAGACCTGCCCAGGGAAACTTCCTGAGGGGTACTTTGAATTCAAACTTAGTTATAGAATTATAGAATGGTTTGGGTTGGAAGGGACCTTAAAGATAATTCAGTTCCAACCCCACTGCCATGGGCAGGGACACCTCCCAGCAGACCAGGTTGCTCCAAGCCCCATCCAGCCTGACCTCGAACACTACCAGGGAGGGGGCAGCCACAACTTCTC